>JARYGA010059781.1:0-65074 GCA_030545235.1 Helianthus tuberosus
CCTGAACTATGTGTGTGGCTTCTAGACTTTTACCGTTAGCTAACTCTACGACATGTTTGGTGTTCAAAAGTGTTGGAGCGCGTTTAAGCATTTGACTAACTTTCCGAGACATATAACTGGTATCCGCACCCGAATCAAATAATACAGTAACATAAAAGTCGTCGAGAAGAAACTTACCCATAACCACATGAGGATCGTTCCTTGCATCAGCCTGACCAATCACAAATGCACGACCCCTAGCACTATTGTCGTTGTTGTTTCCCCCATTGTTGTTCCCATTGCCCTGATTATTGTTGTTATTCTGATTCTGGTTTAACTGGGGGCAGTTCCGCTTGAAGTGACCTTCAGCCCCACACTGAAAGCATGCCCTATTTCCTTGTTGTTGTTGCTGTGGCTGGTTTCGTGGAGCGGGTGGTTGTTGTTGCTGGTTCTGATTCGCAGGTCGTGAACTTCTGCAATCTTTAGCCTCATGACCTATCTTGAGACATCTCTGGCAGCGGCCTTTGCGACACTGACCACTGTGGTGTCTGTTGCACCTGTTACACAGTGGGTGAATTCCCCGATATCCACTCTGCCCCTGACCACCAGACGATTGCTGACTCGGACTCTGGTAATCACTAGTCTTGCGCTGCTGCTGTGCTTGAGACTGTACAGTAGCTGAACCCTTGCTGGAATCCCCTTCCCATTTCCGTTTGTTGTCACTGGGAGTAGCAGGAGTAGCTGGAGTGGTAGCGGTAGTGGTAGTGCTGATACGTTTAGGCAGCCTGTTCTGTTCCACTGCCTGATCGGTGAGGCGATGAGCTAACTTGACGATCTGTTGAATGGTGCCAAGATTCGCTGAGGTTACGTGACTTTGAATTTCCGGCACCAGACCATTGAGATACAGTTCGATACGCTTAATGGGAGGGTCCACCATAGTAGGACACAGAATAGCCAACTCATTCGATCTTCTGGTGTACGCTTCGATTTCTGACCCCGTCATTTTCAAGTGGTAAAACTCTACCTCCAGCTTATGAATGTCATCACGGCTACAGTATTCCTCTTTGATTAACTCCTTGAAACCGTTCCAGGGTGTGGCGTTAGCAACAGCCAACCCTAACATCTGAACTTGCGCATTCCACCAAGTCAGCGCAATGCCTTCTAGAGTACCAGTGGCGTACTTCACCCTGCGAGCCTCAGGGCATTCACACATTTCAAATACGGACTCGAGCTTTTCAAACCAATGGAGGAGTCCAGCTGCTCCTTCCGTGCCACTAAAAGTAGTAGGACGACAGTCCATGAAAGTTTTGAAGGTGCAAACAGGTGGTTGACCTATTGTGTATAAGAATCAGGACAAGGTTAAACACAAGAGTTGGTTTAGGAGTGTAGGATCTAAAGATCCTAGTGTGAGTTACAACTGCAGGATATACCTCCTGCTTGTGCAGCTGCAACTGCCACAGCAACTTGTTCGTTAATGAGAGCCGTCAACTGGGCTTGTGTCATGTTAATGCGTCCAGCCATGATCTTCATAGCAAATATGACATAAGTGAGAGAGGTTCGCGAGTAGTGCAATGACAGAAGAGAGTAAGCACACAAGTGTTCTCATGCAATAGTGTTACGTTAATCTAAGCATACCCTGAGCAAAGTTCTATGCAATTCTAGCAAGTAGGCAATAAGACATGTACCATATTACCTAGGATGTCGAGTCTTGCACGTGGAGCGAGGCGTCGTTGTGGATCGTTGAGCACTGTACAGGTTATAGTCTGGTTTTAATAAAACGTTTTCCCCTTATTAAAACCGAGTTCTCTATAACCAATGGCTCTGATACCAATCTGTCACACCCTCAAAATCCACTCGCGGAGTACCACCGCTTGGAGGCGTGACTGACCAGGATCAAGCCACCAATCATATTGAACATAAGTAAATAGTAAAAGTCATTCATCAATACGATAGGTGTTTTCAAAACTAAACATAAACAAGTGTGTAGCAGAAGCAATAATGTAAAAGTCCAACATAAGTATTAAGTACAAAATGTCATAATGTTTAACATGTTCACGATCCAAGTCCACAACGACCGTGCCTCCCGTGCAAGCTCCAAAAGTACCTATGGTCCTGCAAGGCATGTAACAGAGAGTCAACAACTAGTTGAGCGAGTTCACAGTTGGTTATTTAGTTATAATGATTGTATTGTAAACCGTATGTTCGTTTAGTAACTCATATATCGTAAGTACTTGAATCGCAGTCTCTTAGACATGTGTGCGAAGATTGTGGGGGGGGTTTCCCATGTTTTCTAGACTAGGTATATTTGTATCGCAGCCCACCCGGCATGTGTGCGAAGTTTAAAGTATGGTTCGCAGCCATTCCAGGCATGTGTGCGAAGATTAGTTCTATTATCGCAGCCAATCCCGGCGTGTGTGCGAAGAGAAGTATATGTATCACTAGTCTAGCAGTATCTACCAATAACCTTCCTCTCCCGAGGCCTATGGTATGTAATTCCAATAACAACTCAAGCATAAGTAATCATCCAAAACCCATTCCCACCCCGGGAATCCCATGCCTTGGTAAGGGTGTGAACTCACCTTGTTTTGCTCGGTATGCTAAGTATGTGCTCAAAGTGAGTCAATCACGTCCTAAAGTATGCACGTATACTCAATCAGTTTGTATTTACGGAGTTGGCACGTAAGTATAACCATAGTGGACAACGCATCAAAAATCACCAAGTAGCACATTGCACATATTTAAGATCATACAAGTCAGGCATAGCATCTAACAGCAGTTAGTTAACTCAGTTAAGTTTTAACAGAGTCAAATTACCAAATAGTTTACCCAGTCGGCGAAACAGGGGAAATAGTTTACCCAGTCGGCGAAACACCCCTGTTTCGCCGTGAAACCCTTTGACGAAACACTTCTGTTTCGTCGACTACATTCTTGGCGAAACACCCCCTGTTTCGTCGTTAACCCTTTGGCGAAACACAAATTCTGTTTCACCGCACAATCCATTTCGTGACCCAAATTCAGTTTCGTCGAGAATCAGTTACGTACATGAACCCTAATCGCCGATACAACAGTTTACAGAAATCATTCAATCATCGCTCAAAATAATGAGTCTTATGTTACTAATCATTAATCTATGCATCACAACCGAACCATCAATGAAACAAGGATCATATCATCATCATCATCAATAAAATCATGTAACCATCACAAAACAACACTCACAAAATCCATACTCTATGCATACCCGCTAACATGCATAATCATCGAGAGGTTCATGAAACCCTAAGTATTCATCATACACATATACTCCTATAATCCAGAAATCAAGCATATACACAACATGTATAAAGAAATCAAAGGACAAAGAAACCGATTAGACGAGCACGCACTAACCGAGATATCCGGGATGAATAAGGGAGGATTCGAGAGAGAAAGATGATGGTTGAAGATGGTTATCGCCTTCACAGAGTGGAGAGTTCTAGGGTTTCGATTTTTGTTAAAAGTGTGAAACAGGAAGTCGGTTTACGTTAATATACACGAATTACCGTTCTGGGCCCTTAATGGGCTTTGCGAATCAGTGGGCCGGCGAAACACATCAGTTTCGTCGTGAGGTTCTATGGCGAAACACACTGTTTCGTCGAGTTGCTTGATGGCGAAACACATCTTGTTTCGTCGGGATGTATATGGCGAAATAGTCTGTTTCGTCGGGTCCTTTCATGTGTTAAACAGTTTAAGTTTTCAACAGGTGTTTCATGTTATACAACCAAACACAAAATCATGCAAACAAAATGCGTTTTATCATATCCTAACATGTACAGTTACAAGTTAAACAAGTCAAACAACTAACAGTCAAAGTCAACACGCAAAAAAAAATATGAAAGTGAAAGTCGGAAACTCGAGTTGTCACATTTTCCCCAACTTGAAGGAAATTTCGTCCCGAAATTTAGCATGCGGTTACTGAGGAAGCTAAGTAAGTTATGTCGTTTACTAGTTTTCCTGGGGTGTCACATCATCCCCCCGTTGAGTTGGAATTTCGTCCCGAAATTATGCAGTAGTAGCTTCAGCCTCAGTAGTAGTTGCATTGTTTTCGAACAACTGGGGATATTTGAGTTCCATTTGGTCTTCTCGTTCCCAGGTATACTCTGGGCCACGACGGGAGTTCCAACGAACTCGAACAAGAGGTATTCTAGTGTTCTTGAGGACCTTAACATCCCGGTCCGTGATTTCAACAGGTTCCTCGACGAAATGCAACTGTTCGTCGATGGTGAGCTCTTTCAAAGGAACTATGAAGGTCTCATCTGACAGACACTTCTTCAGATTCGACACGTGAAAGACGTTGTGAACTGCACTGAGTTCAGCTGGTAAGTTCAGTCTGTAGGCCACTTTGCCTATTTTCTCTATGACTTCGAATGGTCCAACGTATCGTGGATTGAGCTTGCCTCGTTTGCCAAAACGAACAACACCCTTCCAGGGTGAAACCTTGAGTAGCGCTCGATCCCCAACCTGGAATTCGAGTAGTTTCCTGTCTTTATCTACGTATGCTTTCTGACGGTCACGAGCTGCCGCCATGCGTTGTCGTATTTGAGCAATCTTTTCAGTAGTATCAACTACCATTTATGGACCTGTGATTTGACTATCACCCACCTCTGCCCAACAAAGAGGTGATCGGCATTTACGCCCGTACAATGCCTCAAACGGAGCAGCTTTTATGCTGGTGTGGTAGCTGTTGTTGTACGAAAATTCCACAAGTGGCAGATGTTTTTCCCAGCCCTTGCCAAAGTCAATTACGCACGCCCGAAGCATGTCTTCTAGAGTTTGAATAGTGCGCTCAGACTGCCCATCCGTCTGAGGATGATAAGCTGTGCTCATGTCTAAACGAGAGCCAAAAGATTTGTGCATTGCTTGCCACAGTTCTGAAGTAAAACGTGCATCACGATCAGAGATAATAGAGGTGGGCACCCCGTGCCTCGAGACAACTTCCTTAAGGTATACGTCTGCTAGAGTGGAGAACTTATCCGTTTCCTTGATAGCCAAGAAGTGAGCAGACTTTGTGAGTCGATCCACGACCACCCAAATAGTATCATTTCCGCGTTGAGATCTAGGTAGGCCAGTAACAAAATCCATGGAAATTTGTTCCCATTTCCATTGTGGTATCTCAGGTTGTTGGAGTGGGCCTGATGGTTTCTGATATTCCGCTTTGACTCTCGCACAAGTCAAACACTTGCTAACGTAAGTTGCTATGTGAGTTTTCATGCTAGGCCACCAGTATGTAGTTCTGAGGTCGTGGTACATCTTATCCGAACCAGGATGTACTGAGTAGCGAGACTTATGAGCTTCTTCCATTACAAGCTCGCGTAAGTTGCCATAGAGTGGGACCCAGATGCGTCCAGTTACATAGTAGGCTCTGTCTGCCTTTTGTTCTAACCGTTGCCTTGAGCCGCGTAGAGCTTCAGCCCTGACGTTTTCTGGTTTCAATGCTTCTACCTGAGCATCTCGTATCTGAGAAGGAAGGCTAGACAGAATAGTGAGTTGCAATGCTCGTACACGCCTAGGTGTAGTATCCTTTCGACTGAGGGCGTCGGCCACCACATTGGCTTTGCCCGGATGGTACTTTATGGCACACTCGTAATCGTTCAGTAGCTCGACCCATCTACGTTGTCGCATATTTAATTCTTTCTGCTTGAAAATATGTTCGAGACTCCTGTGATCAGTGTAGATGGTGCACTTAGTGCCATACAGGTAATGTCGCCATATCTTGAGCGCAAAAACAACGGCTCCCAGCTCTAAATCATGAGTAGTGTAATTCCGTTCGTGAATCTTAAGTTGGCGTGAAGCATAAGCAATGACTTTATCCCGTTGCATCAACACACATCCAAGACCTTGGATAGATGCATCGCAGTAGACTATAAAATCGTCCGTGCCTTCAGGTAATGAGAGGATAGGTGCGCTACAAAGTCTATCCTTTAAGTGCTGAAACGCTGTTTCCTGTGTATTACCCCAACGGTAAGCAACACTTTTCTGTGTCAGTAATGTAAGCGGCTGTGCAATCTTTGAGAAGTCTTTGATGAACCGTCTGTAATAACCCGCCAAACCCAAGAATTGGCGTATTTCGGTTGGTGTGCGAGGTGCAGGCCAGTTCTTGATCGAATCTACCTTGGATGGATAGACATGAATCCCATCCGTGTTTACCACGTGGCCTAGGAAGTGGACTTCACGAAGCCAGAAGTCGCATTTTGAAAACTTAGCGTATAGTTGTTCCGTTCGTAGGAGTTCCAAAATAAGTCGTAAGTGCTGCTCGTGTTCCTCCCGACTCTTCGAGTAAATCAGGATGTCGTCGATGAAAACAATAACAAACTTGTCAAGATAAGGTTTGCACACCCTGTTCATAAGATCCATGAAAACCGCAGGCGCGTTCGTTAGCCCGAATGGCATGACCAAAAACTCGTAATGGCCGTAGCGAGTTCTGAATGCTGTTTTGGAGACGTCCTCATCCCGGACTCTCAATTGATGATAACCTGACCTCAGGTCAATCTTCGAGTAATAGCTCGACCCTTGCAACTGGTCGAATAAGTCGTCGATGCGTGGAAGTGGATAGCGATTCTTCACGGTCACCTTGTTCAGTTCGCGGTAGTCTATACACATGCGGAAGGTACCGTCCTTCTTCTTTACAAATAGTACTGGAGCTCCCCAGGGCGAAGAGCTAGGACGTATGAAACCCTTTTCCAAGAGTTCTTGCAGTTGCTTAGACAGTTCTTCCAGTTCATTTGGAGCTAAGCGATAAGGTGCTCGAGCTATAGGTGCTGCTCCTGGAGCTAGCTCGATCTGAAATTCGACCTGACGATGGGGCGGTAGCCCAGGTAACTCTTTAGGAAACACTTGAGGAAAGTCGCGTACAACTGGGATATCCTCAATCTTCTTCTCTGTCGTCGATGTATCTGTAACGAGTGCTAATATAGCTATGTGGCCCTTTCGTAAACACTTCTGTGCCTTCAAGAAGGAGATGATGCCACTCCCGACACCACTCTTGTCGCCTTGGACTTCGAGAGGTTCTTTGCCAGTACGGGGAATGCGAATGATCTTCTCCTTGCATAGGATCTCTGCTTGTTGTTGGGATAACCAATCCATACCAATGACGATATCAAAACTATTCAGAGTTATAGGAATGAGATCGATAGAGAAAGTCTGACCAGCGAGGATAAGATTACAACCCTGAACTATGTGTGTGGCTTCTAGACTTTTACCGTTAGCTAACTCTACGACATGTTTGGTGTTCAAAAGTGTTGGAGCGCGTTTAAGCATTTGACTAACTTTCCGAGACATATAACTGGTATCCGCACCCGAATCAAATAATACAGTAACATAAAAGTCGTCGAGAAGAAACTTACCCATAACCACATGAGGATCGTTCCTTGCATCAGCCTGACCAATCACAAATGCACGACCCCTAGCACTATTGTCGTTGTTGTTTCCCCCATTGTTGTTCCCATTGCCCTGATTATTGTTGTTATTCTGATTCTGGTTTAACTGGGGGCAGTTCCGCTTGAAGTGACCTTCAGCCCCACACTGAAAGCATGCCCTATTTCCTTGTTGTTGTTGCTGTGGCTGGTTTCGTGGAGCGGGTGGTTGTTGTTGCTGGTTCTGATTCGCAGGTCGTGAACTTCTGCAATCTTTAGCCTCATGACCTATCTTGAGACATCTCTGGCAGCGGCCTTTGCGACACTGACCACTGTGGTGTCTGTTGCACCTGTTACACAGTGGGTGAATTCCCCGATATCCACTCTGCCCCTGACCACCAGACGATTGCTGACTCGGACTCTGGTAATCACTAGTCTTGCGCTGCTGCTGTGCTTGAGACTGTACAGTAGCTGAACCCTTGCTGGAATCCCCTTCCCATTTCCGTTTGTTGTCACTGGGAGTAGCAGGAGTAGCTGGAGTGGTAGCGGTAGTGGTAGTGCTGATACGTTTAGGCAGCCTGTTCTGTTCCACTGCCTGATCGGTGAGGCGATGAGCTAACTTGACGATCTGTTGAATGGTGCCAAGATTCGCTGAGGTTACGTGACTTTGAATTTCCGGCACCAGACCATTGAGATACAGTTCGATACGCTTAATGGGAGGGTCCACCATAGTAGGACACAGAATAGCCAACTCATTCGATCTTCTGGTGTACGCTTCGATTTCTGACCCCGTCATTTTCAAGTGGTAAAACTCTACCTCCAGCTTATGAATGTCATCACGGCTACAGTATTCCTCTTTGATTAACTCCTTGAAACCGTTCCAGGGTGTGGCGTTAGCAACAGCCAACCCTAACATCTGAACTTGCGCATTCCACCAAGTCAGCGCAATGCCTTCTAGAGTACCAGTGGCGTACTTCACCCTGCGAGCCTCAGGGCATTCACACATTTCAAATACGGACTCGAGCTTTTCAAACCAATGGAGGAGTCCAGCTGCTCCTTCCGTGCCACTAAAAGTAGTAGGACGACAGTCCATGAAAGTTTTGAAGGTGCAAACAGGTGGTTGACCTATTGTGTATAAGAATCAGGACAAGGTTAAACACAAGAGTTGGTTTAGGAGTGTAGGATCTAAAGATCCTAGTGTGAGTTACAACTGCAGGATATACCTCCTGCTTGTGCAGCTGCAACTGCCACAGCAACTTGTTCGTTAATGAGAGCCGTCAACTGGGCTTGTGTCATGTTAATGCGTCCAGCCATGATCTTCATAGCAAATATGACATAAGTGAGAGAGGTTCGCGAGTAGTGCAATGACAGAAGAGAGTAAGCACACAAGTGTTCTCATGCAATAGTGTTACGTTAATCTAAGCATACCCTGAGCAAAGTTCTATGCAATTCTAGCAAGTAGGCAATAAGACATGTACCATATTACCTAGGATGTCGAGTCTTGCACGTGGAGCGAGGCGTCGTTGTGGATCGTTGAGCACTGTACAGGTTATAGTCTGGTTTTAATAAAACGTTTTCCCCTTATTAAAACCGAGTTCTCTATAACCAATGGCTCTGATACCAATCTGTCACACCCTCAAAATCCACTCGCGGAGTACCACCGCTTGGAGGCGTGACTGACCAGGATCAAGCCACCAATCATATTGAACATAAGTAAATAGTAAAAGTCATTCATCAATACGATAGGTGTTTTCAAAACTAAACATAAACAAGTGTGTAGCAGAAGCAATAATGTAAAAGTCCAACATAAGTATTAAGTACAAAATGTCATAATGTTTAACATGTTCACGATCCAAGTCCACAACGACCGTGCCTCCCGTGCAAGCTCCAAAAGTACCTATGGTCCTGCAAGGCATGTAACAGAGAGTCAACAACTAGTTGAGCGAGTTCACAGTTGGTTATTTAGTTATAATGATTGTATTGTAAACCGTATGTTCGTTTAGTAACTCATATATCGTAAGTACTTGAATCGCAGTCTCTTAGACATGTGTGCGAAGATTGTGGGGGGGGTTTCCCATGTTTTCTAGACTAGGTATATTTGTATCGCAGCCCACCCGGCATGTGTGCGAAGTTTAAAGTATGGTTCGCAGCCATTCCAGGCATGTGTGCGAAGATTAGTTCTATTATCGCAGCCAATCCCGGCGTGTGTGCGAAGAGAAGTATATGTATCACTAGTCTAGCAGTATCTACCAATAACCTTCCTCTCCCGAGGCCTATGGTATGTAATTCCAATAACAACTCAAGCATAAGTAATCATCCAAAACCCATTCCCACCCCGGGAATCCCATGCCTTGGTAAGGGTGTGAACTCACCTTGTTTTGCTCGGTATGCTAAGTATGTGCTCAAAGTGAGTCAATCACGTCCTAAAGTATGCACGTATACTCAATCAGTTTGTATTTACAGAGTTGGCACGTAAGTATAACCATAGTGGACAACGCATCAAAAATCACCAAGTAGCACATTGCACATATTTAAGATCATACAAGTCAGGCATAGCATCTAACAGCAGTTAGTTAACTCAGTTAAGTTTTAACAGAGTCAAATTACCAAATAGTTTACCCAGTCGGCGAAACACCCCTGTTTCGCCGTGAAACCCTTTGACGAAACACTTCTGTTTCGTCGACTACATTCTTGGCGAAACACCCCCTGTTTCGTCGTTAACCCTTTGGCGAAACACAAATTCTGTTTCGCCGCACAATCCATTTCGTGACCCAAATTCAGTTTCGTCGAGAATCAGTTACGTACATGAACCCTAATCGCCGATACAACAGTTTACAGAAATCATTCAATCATCGCTCAAAATAATGAGTCTTATGTTACTAATCATTAATCTATGCATCACAACCGAACCATCAATGAAACAAGGATCATATCATCATCATCATCATCAATAAAATCATGTAACCATCACAAAACAACACTCACAAAATCCATACTCTATGCATACCCGCTAACATGCATAATCATCGAGAGGTTCATGAAACCCTAAGTATTCATCATACACATATACTCCTATAATCCAGAAATCAAGCATATACACAACATGTATAAAGAAATCAAAGGACAAAGAAACCGATTAGACGAGCACGCACTAACCGAGATATCCGGGATGAACAAGGGAGGATTCGAGAGAGAAAGATGATGGTTGAAGATGGTTATCGCCTTCACAGAGTGGAGAGTTCTAGGGTTTTGATTTTTGTTAAAAGTGTGAAACAGGAAGTCGGTTTACGTTAATATACACGAATTACCGTTCTGGGCCCTTAATGGGCTTTGCGAATCAGTGGGCCGGCGAAACACATCAGTTTCGTCGTGAGGTTCTATGGCGAAACACACTGTTTCGTCGAGTTGCTTGATGGCGAAACACATCTTGTTTCGTCGGGATGTATATGGCGAAATAGTCTGTTTCGTCGGGTCCTTTCATGTGTTAAACAGTTTAAGTTTTCAACAGGTGTTTCATGTTATACAACCAAACACAAAATCATGCAAACAAAATGCGTTTTATCATATCATAACATGTACAGTTACAAGTTAAACAAGTCAAACAACTAACAGTCAAAGTCAACGCGCAAAAAAAAATACGAAAGTGAAAGTCGGAAACTCGAGTTGTCACATTATCCCCAACTTGAAGGAAATTTCGTCCCGAAATTTAGCATGCGGTTACTGAGGAAGCTAAGTAAGTTATGTCGTTTACTGGTTTTCCTGGGGTGTCACAAAAACTCATTTTTGAATTTTATCATGTTTTTGTCTTTTTCAAAATTTCAAATGTTTTTGGATTTTCTGAAATTTTTACTCCCCCTAAAATGCAAACACATTTTAGGAAATTTGAAAACAAACTATACAATAAAGTGACAACCGATATCGAATTGCGTCAATTCGCCATTCACTTGACATAAACAATCAGAACTTCCCCTTACAACAAACTATTTTCTCATAATGATTTCAAAACACTTAAGTTTGTTTTAACCAAAATGATTTTTCCGGAAAATAAGTTTTGTTGAATTTACCTCTTGTAAAATTAGGGTTTGGTTCATCATATTATCTTTCAAATAACACTTGTAAGTATAGTCCAATCAAGTTCAACCTAATGACCTTGATTAACCACTTGTAGGTGTAAACCTTCATCAACCAACTTGTAGGAATATCACATCTACACAAATTCATTTTACCAACAAAGATGCCGATTCCTGCTTCACACTTACCAACCTGGAAGCTTCGGCAAGGCACAACCTGTAAAAATTTAAACTTTATAAAATTCGTTCACAATCATCAATTTTCAAGAAAGATGCCGATTCCTGATCCACGATTACAAACTTGGGATCTCCGGCAAGTCAGGTTTTTCAAGCAAAGAAAATGTCCACCCAAGCCTGACCAGCCTTGGGTATTTTCAATTCAGAAGCAGTTGGGGTGTAAGTTGCTTTCTTTGTAGCATAAAAGTCTTTAACCCCTTTAACCTTCCCATCGACCATTTTTCCGAAAATCTTCTTAACTTTCCCATTAAACGCTTTCTCAACATCAAAATTATCCTTCTCAGAATAACCCTGATTTGAGATTTCAGACTTTCCAGTTTTCCTTTTAAAATTTTCAGTCCTCAATGGTGGAAAGTTCTCATTATCCATTGAAGGAACTGAGTTTTCATCACTCTCATCAAACTGTGGCTCCTCTGATTTTGTGGAATCAGATTCATCGCCAGATTTTACATCAGATTTCTTAACAACCCATTTTTGGTTGTCAAGTTTAACAATTCGCCTGTAAAATCTCTTCGAACACTCACCAACTTCAAATATTGAATTTTTGAAAACTTTAAATTTTTCAGTTGGTGGTTCGGTTTTATCAACAATAACTTCTTTCAGTTTTCCAGAAACTCCCTGTTTTGTGTTTGTCGCTTTCGGACAGTTCCATGCAATATGACCAACTTCATTGCATCGGAAACAGGTTCTTGTCTCTTTCTTCACATAAGCTCCATTCTTTCTCTTCTCAGCAAGAAATTCTTGGTTAGATTGTTTCCAGAATGGGCTCTTTGCTTCTTCATGGCTAGTTCCTGCAACATATGTCATTTTTGATTTATAATCTCGAACATATTTTTCATTTTTATAGTTTTCAGGTGAAATAAAACCAAGTCCTTTCTTTTTGTAGCTACGATTGTGGTTTGGTTTCTTTTGAAAACCAGAACCAGAATTGTAACCCTTTTTCTTGTTCAAACGTTGTTGAGCTCTTGAGGTGTAAGGTTTAGGTTTTACATTAAGATTTTCATCTTTTATTTCAGAAATATTAATTTCTGTTAGTTTGAAAACCTTTTTTATCAAATCAGTTTTGACACCTCTTATTGGAAACTCTTTATCAAAATATAATTTGTCAGAATCATTCAAAGTATATACAACTTCAAATGTTTCATCATTCAAATTAGATTTTGACAACAAAAATTCTTTACTATAAACCCGTTTTCCCGACGATTTTGAACTCCTTTCGGACGAACTCGAACTCCCGACTGACTGACATGAACTTTCGGACTCGGACTTTGACTCTGACTCCTCATCCTTATCCAACACCTGATCGACCACTCGTTTTATCAGTTCTGACTCATGATCTGTGTCGGACGCTGTGAACGTGACATCAATATTATCAGGTAAAACATCGGTTATCTTGGATTCTAACTTAATGTTGACTGCCTGTTTTAGTTCTTCCTCGTTAGGTTTTCTAGGCGAGTACCCTTCCCAAATCGGAGGCGGACACTTATTATAACAGACATCCTGTTTCTTACCAGTATCCTTTTTCTTCTTTGGCTTTGTTTCTTCACCTTTAAACGCTTCAAATCCTTCAACTGTT
Source organism: Helianthus tuberosus (assembly GCA_030545235.1). Lineage (NCBI taxonomy): Eukaryota > Viridiplantae > Streptophyta > Magnoliopsida > Asterales > Asteraceae > Helianthus > Helianthus tuberosus. The sequence goes on from JARYGA010059781.1 coordinate 13,254, forward strand.
GGATAAATTCTATCAATTATGTAGTCACAACCTTTGTAACTTTGCAGCAATCTTCTGATTCTTTCATTCTCAGTTGCTTCACTATCCAACTCTTTCTTCCACTTTGCACATTCTTCTATGTACAAGTTAATCTCTTTTTGCTTTGTCATCATGGTAGCATTCATCATCTTCAAAGCTTTTTCTCTTTCAGAGTTAGTCTTCTCCAGACTATTCACATGTCTGTTCAATACATCATACGACTTTTTCAAATTCTTTACATCAAACAACAATTGTTCTTTCAACTTTTCTAACTCACTAAACCTCTCATCTTTCTCTATACATTGTTTACAAGACTCTAAACATGTAAGACAGGGTTTTGTGATTTCAACGATCTTCTCGACTTCAACTATCTTTTCAACTTCCACAATCTTCTCAATCACTTTGACCTCTTTCATTTCCTTTGCAGCTTTCCTTTCTTTCAGTTTCTTCAATTTTTTTGCAAAATAAAATTCAAAAGTATCAGAAGATAAATGAGTTTTTCCCAAATTTATCTGTTCTATCTCTTCATCATTATCACTTGTTTCTGATGAACTGTTTTCAGATGAAACAGATTTTTCATCTTCACTTTTCTCTTCATCAGATAACACTTCCATCCATTCCTTCAACATTTCAGGCTTTTGAACAATATGTGCAATAAAAGCTTTAACATTAGGATCAGCTGGAATGTACTTGTCCCAGCTAAAACCATCAGCCACTTTCTCATCATCTTGATCCATGATGCCATAGTAAGCCTTTTTGTTTGCATCTTCAATCATTCTTCCATGTGCAGTTTGTGGCTCCTTTTGTTGATGCGGTTGGTGAGTGATTTGCTGATAAATGGTTTTCCTATAATAATCATCTTTTCCAGATGACTCCTTTGCTCCTCTCGGCTCCTGATTCTTGCATTCTCTTTTAAAGTGGCCTTTCTCCCTGCAACGAAAACAGACAACTTTAGATTTATCAAATCCTAGATTAGAAAGATTTGCATCCAAGAAATCATTTCTTCCTGTAACCAATCTAAATTTTTCTGCTCTCCTCAAAACACTAGCTAAGGCCCATTTAATATCCATCAGTTCCAGCTCCTCTGCATCGATTTGGTCATAATCTTCCTTTGTGAGCATCGAATTACCAATTCTTCCAGCAATCAACCCTTCATAAGACTCTAAAGCAGTGACCAATAATCCCATATGATTCTTTACAATCTCTTCAGAATAATTTTGTCCATTTTGAAGATGTAAAGCCACATTGCACTGAATTAGATGACCATTTCCAGCAGATGAACTTTGAACACTTGGAGGATTCACCGTTGAGAACCCACTAGTGTTGACTGATCCTTGACTGTTTGGTGTAGATTGATTTCCAGCACTAAATGCAGTTTGTATCTTTGGACTTGCTTCAGCAGTTTGAACATTTCCTTTATAGTACAATTTAATATCTTGTTGATGAGTAGAACTGTTCATTCTAGCAATTTTATGCTGCTCCAGATCCTGTGCTTCCAACTTCTCTATAAACTGTGCAATCGATAACCTTCTAAACTGTCCGGAATTTTTCAATATTTTCAGATATGTACCCCATTCCTGTGTGGTAATGCATCAGCAAGCTTTTCAACCCATTCTGCTGGAGTTTTTGTAATCTTCAACTGTGACATAGTGCGTACAAGATGACAGTATCTTTCAATAAGACTCTTTGTTGTTTCACCAGGCATGCACGTAAATAGTTCAAATTCCTTTTTCAACAAAGCTGCTTTACTTTGTAGCATTTCAGTACTTCCCTCAAATTTCTTTCCAAGAGCTTCCCAAATAGAATAAGCGTTTTCATCATGTTGAAGCAACACAAATATATCTTCTTTAACAGCTTGTTGTAACAAATTGATCATCATCTTTTCTCCTTTGTAACTCTCTCTTTCTTGCTCCGTGAATTCTGAAATGATTTTACCCACTCCCGCTGAATTCTTTGGCCTCTCATATTCAGTTTCGATGCTCTCCCAGGCTTTTAGATGATTCGCCTGAACCCAATTCTCAAACCGTTTCTTCCATCCATGATAATCTTCAATTCCCATAAGTTTCGGGGGTTTTTGCATTGTTCCGGTTTCATTCTCCATGTTCATGTTCTTAGCAATGTCACCCGGAGTAGTCGGTGTTGAAGCAAATGCGTTGTAGAATTCAGAATCCATGTTTCGGCAACACATTTTTCAAACACAACACTTTCAAGCGAAACCTGATGGAATGTTCAAGAGAAACCTGATGAAATGTTCAAGAGAAACCTGATGGAATGTTCAAGAGAAACCTGATGGAATGTTCAAGAGAAACCTGATGGAATGTTCAAGAGAAACCTAATGGATTGTTCAAGAGAAACCTGATGGAAAGTTCAAGAGAAACCTGATGGAATGTTCAAGAGAAACCTCAAATTTCAGCCGAACTTAGAACAGTTTGAAGAGAAACCTCCAATGATTAGGGCTGTAAACGAACCGAACGAACACGAACAAGGCCTTGTTCGTGTTCGTTCGTTAAGGAAATAAACGTGTTCACGAACGGTTCGTGAACACTTACTGAACGAGATTTAATGTTCGTGTTCGTTCATTAAGGAAATGAGCGTGTTCACGAACGGTTCACGAACACAAATGAACACAAATAAATTTGGCTAATGCGACGAAGGATAAAGGTGGATGGCCTAGAGAGTAGCACTGGAACTTGAATCCCTTATTGTGGAACGGAGGTCGATCGTATACGTCGATGTAAATAATGAGAAAGGAAAGTAAAATGGTGCATAAACAAGGTGAAATAGGGTTTCCTAGTTTAATTGTTAGGGTTATAAAATAGATAAAACTTTAATAATATAAAAAGTATAGATAAAATATATGAAAGTACAAAAATCTTTAATTAAAACACAAACATACGAACATAAACGAACACAAATGAACGAATGTTCACGAACACGTTCACGAACACCTTACCGAACGTTCACGAACACAATTGAACGAACGAGACATATGTTCATGTTCGTTCATTTAACTAATCGAACGGAATTTCTTGTTCATGTTCGTTCGTTTATTAAACGGACGAACATAAACGAACTTCCCGCCGAACGGTTCACGAACTGTTCGCTGAACGTTCGGTTCGTTTACAGCCCTACCAATGATTGTTCAAGAGAAACCACAAACCGAAGCCCATTTTATCTATTTTTACTTTGAATTTAGCTATGAAACTTTCAAGGGTTTATCAAAATGCAGTTTTGCACAATCTGTGAAAAATTGATCCAATTTTAACCGTAAAAGCTTGTAAATTCTGAAAAGAAGGGGTAGAAAACAGAAATTTCGAGCTGAATCATATAGAACTCCTCCTCCTGAGCTCTGATACCACTTGTAGGATCGTTTTTGAACCCAAACGAGTCGTTCAGAAAAGTTTTAATCAGTTTCAGTGGCGGAAACAAAGAAACTGACTTCGAAACAGCTAGCAATTCACTTTAAACACGTTTCTGATTGATATTACAGCTTGTACAATCACTGGATAAACCGGCAGCACTTCGGTATCCAAAAGCACAAAAGTTACAAATGAGTTCTCTTGAAGAACTATATATAGGCCCTATGGTTTCTCTTGAAAGTGGCAAGACTCAGTTCAAGAGAAACCTGCTTGGTGGCTTTCTCTTGAAACTGACCTACTCACTTTCATGAGAAACCTGTTCATTCAAGCTAAACCACTATATTTCAAACTACGCGTACTGATCTAACATTTTACTCACAAGACTCGATACAAGACGAAGTCGACAGATGAATGCACTAACAAAGTATTTAATCAGAACCTGCGTAATTCTCCTGGTTTAGAGATTACGTACGCACCCTCTTTATTGAAGGGTGATAACACGGATGCTAGACCAAAAACTCTATCATGAAGTCCCTCCTTTTATATCGACTTAATCGCCGGGCCAATGGCGAGCGGGTCATTAGTTAGATAGCGCTATTTAGGTTTGACAAGCCTCACACCGTGCCGCAGAGGACGGGCGTGAACTAATGGATCTGGGCACGTCAATGATGATAGACATTGACGCTAGGGCACCAACTTACTTCAGTCAGTGGTCGATATAGTAACGGGTCTAGTGGTTCACATGGGGAAGCCCTCACTGGTTATGGTTTGGGAAAGAAGGAATTGGTTAATCGTATTTTCAACTATGGGGTAACCCCCACGGCAAGTAAGCCAGCTAAAGAAAAACTATGTTTTTGAAACAACTTAAAACGAACACCCAACTGTGAACTCGCTCAACTTTGTTGTTGATTCGTTGTTACATGCCTTGCAGGCCTTTAGGTGCATATCATTGGAACTTGCTGTCTGGGAGGCTGGAGTGGTCATGGGTCGAGATACATGGAATCGTAATACAAGACTAATGGTTTTTACATGTGGTTTATAAACACTTAACTAATGAATTATGCTTCCGCTGTATACTGTGAATTATTTGTAACGTGTAACACTTAATGTTAAATCAATGAAAGTTTTATTTAAATATACCTATGAGTTCAATGTGATTGGTGGCTAGATCCTGGTACGTCACACGCCTCGCGGGGGTTTCCGCTTGTGGTATTTTGGGGGTGTGACATATATCGAACTTGGAATTTTATATAATTATGGAGAATTATATATAGACATCATACATCGAAAGTATAACTCAAAACAAAAACAATCCCAAAACAAGTCTTAATAAATATTTAAGACTAAGAGTCGTTACAAGACCGAAGTGTCTAACTAAACCTAGCACGTTTGTAGGTTGCATCACGACCCGAGGGAAACGATCTTGAGTACTGTCACGGCCCCCGGCCCGGTTTTACCCGTTTCGGGAGCCGCGGGACAGAAATCCCGTGGTATTTATTTAATTTGGCAGCGGAATTGTTAACAGGATCGTTAAAAACTTGAAAATGCCTGATTATTTTATTTCATATTTAGGGACTAACCCCGTAATTTACAATAAGGGAATTTTGCTAGGAAACCCCTATTTTACAAAAACATGTTTCTTTATTTTATTGAGCCACTTCTTCAAGCTTGCAGTGCTATGTGGCACTTTTTCCTTGATCACAGCAGATCACCTGAAATATGTTTTAAAAAGGTTTTATCAGCAGGGAAATACTGGCGAGTCATTCAGGTTGCACAAAATGACACATTGTTATAATATACAGTATTAAGGGTGATTACATTGTTTATATCAACCAATTACCCCAAATCGGTATTTGTCACTCGACTGTATCTGTGACTATGGTCAGATCACCCATTGGCTAACCCGTTGTCCAATGGTGACGGGAAACAAGTAATGTATACAAAACCCCACATACCGGCAGTAATTGAAGATTACAAAGACTTAATCCCTGTAATTATAACCTTGAAAACATTTAGGGTTTTGTAAAGCAATTTGATAAAAAGAGAATGACTCACATTGCAGATTTACACGGGAAGAGTTTAGTCTACTGATTAGCCTTGTAACCTAATTTAAATAACAATGCACACGAAAACTAGGTCAGTAACTTAATTCAACATTTACGATAACTCACGAGATTAAAACCCTCACGACGAATGACAAAGTGCAATACCTAAACATCCATTGGATTCACGACGAATGACAAAGTATAGCCCGAGTCGGGCAGCACTTAAACATCCATCGGATCCACAATGAATGACAAAGTATAGCCCTAGTCGGGCAACACTTAAACATCCATCGGATTGGTCTCAATTGACCGGACATTAAATCATAGCAATGATCGAGTTATTACCCTGTTATTGTGGCAGAATTTCATGATTGTGAGTGTGTTTTGAACTGTTTAGACGATATCTCAGTGTACGAAATGAATTTTAACATCGAACCAATGCCAAACTTCAAGTGCCACACCCCTCTAAATATACTGGAAAAACAGCTCCCTCGCGTGGCGCGAGGGACTGTCACGTGGCGCGAGGGGTACCCCCCTAGCATAGGGCAGCCCCGTGTCTTAGTAGCTCCGGTGAGTCGACAATTCGTAAAAATTCGATTTCTACGGAAAACTGTAAGGATAATATCAACTAGGAAACCCCCCCCCCCTGAGTTTTAGGGGCCTGATCCTGATTTCGATTATTCTGGAAATTTTAGGGGTCATGCTATATTTCTTGGGGATCTCAATTAGGGTTTCCTATTGGACAAAATAAAATAAGAATTAATAGTTTTGGTGAGAGTTGTTACATCCTCCCCACCTTAATAAAAATCTCGTCGTCGAGATTTACTGGAATAAGTGAGGATATTTCCGTTTCATTTCCGATTCCAACTCCCAAGTTTACTCCGGTCCTCTTTTAGAATCCCACATGATTTTGACTAGTACTAGTCGCTTGTTCTTGAGAAACTTGACCTTTCTGTCTTCTATCTGCAGTGGCTTCTCAACAAATTTTAACTTTTCATTTACCTTTACATCTTGAAGAGGTACTACCAGGGATTCGTTAGATAGACATTTCTTGAGATTGGATACATGAAACACGTCATGTACCCCGGCTAGCTCTTCTAGTAGTTGTAAACGATAGGCAACTGATCCTATTCGCTGGATTATTGGGAATGGTCCTACGTACCTTGGACTTAGCTTTCCCTTCTTCCCGAACCGAACTACTCCTTTCCAAGGAGAAACTTTCAAAAGTACCTTATCTCCGACTTGAAATTCTAGTGGCTTGCGTCGAATGTCTGCATAACTCTTCTGGCGATCTCGAGCCGTTTTCAGTTTTTCCTTGATTTGAGTGATCTTGTCGGTGGTTTCTTGCACGATTTCAGGACCTGATAATTGACTTTCTCCTATTTCTGCCCAACAGACTGGAGTTCTGCACTTTCGTCCATACAGTGCTTCGAATGGGGCAGCTTCTATGCTTGCATGATAACTATTATTATAGGAGAATTCAATTAAGGGCAGGTGGTCATCCCAGTTTCCACCAAAATCTATCACACATGCCCTGAGCATGTCTTCCAGGGTTTGGATCGTCCTTTCACTTTGTCCGTCTGTTTAGGGATGATATGCAGTGCTCAAATTCAGTTTAGTCCCCATGGCTTCTTGGAAACTTGTCCAGAAATGCGAAGTGAAACGACTATCTCTATCTGATACAATAGAGAGTGGGACTCCATGTAAGGATACTACTTCGTCTACGTACAACTTTGCTAACCTTTCAATGCTAAAAGTTTCTTTCATGGGTAGGAAATGAGCTGATTTGGTTAATCGATCCACAATTACCCAAATCGCATCATTACCTTTTCTGGTTTTGGGCAACTTAGTAACAAAATCCATGGTTATTAGTTCCCATTTCCAAACAGGCGTTTCTAATTGTTGAAGTAACCCTGAAGGTTTCTGGTGTTCTGCCTTTACTTGTGAACAAGTTAGACACTTAGATACGTATCTAGCTATGTCCTTTTTCATTCCTATCCACCAGAAATTATTTCTTAAATCTTGGTACATTTTATTATTTCCAGGGTGCATGGTATACCTAGATTTATGGGCTTCCGCTAAAATCTTATGTCATAAATCTCCTTGCTTAGGTACCCAAATCCTTTTCTTATGGAATCTCCAAATTCCATCAGCCCCTTGCTCTAATTCCTTTATTCTTCCTTTCATTCCTTCAGTATCATCCTTGATTGCTGTTTCTTGAATATTTTTCAGTTGTTCCATTAAATCTAATTGTAGATTTAATCTAAGAGCACGAACCCGTTTTTGCTTTTCATGATACTTACGACTTAAGGCATCTGCAACTACGTTTGCTTTTCCTTCATGATATTGAATATCACAGTCGTAGTCACTTAGAATTTCCATCCATCTTCTTTGCCTCATGTTCAATTCTTTTTGCCCAAATTTGTATCTTAAGCTTTTATGATCTGTATAAACTGTAAACTTACTTCCATACAGATAGTGTCTCCAAATCTTAAGGGCAAAAATTATCAATCCTAATTCTAAGTCATGGGTCGTATAGTTTTCTTCATGCTTCTTCAATTTCCTTGAGGCATACGCAATTACCTTTTTGCGTTGCATCAGCATACATCCTAATCCTAGCTTAGAAGCATCGCAATAAACTTCAAAATCTTCTGTTCCTTCTGGTAAGGCTAGAATTGGGGTGTTGGTTAACCTTTGTTTTAAAATCCTAAAGGCTTCTTCCTGTCTAGGTCCCCATTCAAACTTAACTGATTTACAGGTTAGCTTAGTTAATGGCACAACTATCTTAGAGAAATCCTTAATAAAGCGCCTATAGTACCCAGCTAATCCTAGAAAACTTCTAACTTCTGTAGCTGATTGCGGGACCTTCCATTTGGTGATTGCTTCTATTTTAGCGGGATCTACATGAATAACTTCGTGATTCACCATGTGTCCTAAAAATTGCACCTCCTGTAGCCAAAATTCACACTTCGAGAATTTGGCGTAAAGCTTCTCCTTTCTTAACAAAGTTAAGAGTGCATGCAGCTGCTGACAATGCTCATCCTGACTTTTGGAATAAATAAGTATATCGTCGATGAAGACAATGACGAATTTATCCAAGTACGGTTTACAGATCCTATTCATCATGTCCATAAATGCCGCAGGAGCATTTGTTAGTCCAAATGGCATGACTGTAAACTCATAATGACCATACCTAGTTCTGAAAGCAGTTTTAGGTATGTCTTCTTCTTGCACCTTCAACTGATGATATCCGGAGCGTAAATCTATCTTAGAAAAATATCTAGCTCCTTAGAGTTGATCAAAAAGATCATCAATACTAGGTAACGGGTATCGATTCTTAATTGTAACCTTATTCAGTTCCCTATAATCAATACACATTCGCATCGAACCATCCTTTTTCTTTACGAACAACACTGGTGCTCCCCAAGGGGATGAACTAGGTTATTGAATCCTTTACTAAGCAATTCATCTAATTTCTTTTTTAGTTCTAACATTTCAGTGGGTGCTAAACGATAGGGTGCCTTTGCTACCGGTGTAGTTCCAGGAATCAAATGAATTCTAAACTCTACCTCCCTATCCGGTGGTAATCCTGGTAACTCTTCTGGGAATACATCTGGGTATTATGAGACTACATGAATTTCTTTAAGTTCCTTACCCTTAGTGCTAATGATTACCGAAATCATATACACTACTCCTTGCTTCCGTTCATAACTAGCAACTTTCATTACTGAAATGAACTTCATGGGTTTACGCGTCTTATCCCCTGTAATCATAATTACTTCTCCGGTGGGTGCACGAATTTCTATGGAGTTCTTATCACAAAGGATTCGAGCATGGTTGGCTACTAACCAATCCATTCCTAACACAACATCGAATCCAGCTAAATTCATGGTTAATAGGTTTGCAGAAAATTTATAACCTGAAAGTTCTATATTTTCTTTTTGCAAAACCATATCTACGTTAACAAAGTTCCCATCTGCCGTTTCTACTGTAAAAACTTACCTAAGTTTCGTTAAGGGTAGCTTAAGAGCTTGGCAGAATGAAGTATTTATAAAACTTTGGTTTGCACCAGAGTCGAATAATACTTTCGCATAAACATTGTGAACTAAGAACGTACCAACTATCACGTTAGGAATCAGTTCGGCTTCCTGCGTTGTCAGCTGAAAGGCTCTTGCGTTTTTCTTCGTAGTCCTTTCAGTAGGTTTGGCCTTGTTGTCAGCTGGCTTAACCAGTTTAGGGCATTCTGTTCTAAAATGCCCGGCTTCTCCACAGTTGAAGCAGATCTTTGTTTTCTTTCTGCAGTCTTCTTCATGATGTCCTATAGCTTTGCAGAAGTTGCAGGGTTCATTACATTTTCCAAAATGTTTCTTTTTGCAGTTTCTGCAGAATGGCAGAGTGGAAGATTGCCCAGTTCCTCTTTTCTTGAAATTGCTATTATTACCCATACGAAATCCTTGGGTAATTTTCTGAGCCAATTCCTTCTTTCTGTTTTCTTCTCGCGTACGCACCAGTCCGTCAGTCAAAGTGTTGGCTAATTCCACCGCATCATCAATCGTGCGGGGTCTCGCAGCTTTGACAATATCCCGAATCTCGCTAATTAAACCCCAGATATAACGAGAAATAAGTACCGGCTCTTGCGAAGCCAGAGTAGGCACAATTCGAGCATATTCGAAAAACTTCGAAGTATACCCTCGACAATCCACATCCACCATTCGGTGGCTTAGGAACTTATTCGCTATCTGCTCTTTTTCATATTCAGGGCAGAATTTTCTTTCCACCAGACGCTTAAACTCTTCCCAACTCATGGCATAGGCCATGTCGCTTCCTTTGGCTTGCAACACCGTATTCCACCATTCCAATGCTTCTTCCTTGAAAAGGTGAGAAGCATACATGACTTTATCCTCCTCGGCACACTTACTTATTTTGATTACTACCTCGGTTTTCTCCAACCAACGCAGCCCCACAATCGCCCCTTCATTGCCTGCGAATTCAACGGGTTTACAGGCAAGAAATTCCTTGTAAGTGCAACCAGGCATTGCAGCTTTCATTCTTTTGAGAATTGGGGCTTGCAGTACATCATTATTATTATTATTAATGTTACCGCCTCCATTTACACTATTACTGAAGTTGTCTTCATGAGTACGTTTGCTAGGAATAATTTGTTGAGGTTCAACTGGATTTCGTGCAGCAGCAAGAATTACTGGAATAGCATTGGCTATTCCTTGAGCAACGATGTTCTCGATATCTTGCCTATTTAGAAAATGATCTTCATTGTTTTGCTCTGATTGATTACCCTCGTTAACTGGTTCATTACCAGCGTGTTCCATCTATAAGTTATTAGCATCAATTTAATTAATAACCAGGCATAATAAAATAATCACACATAATCACATTAACACATTTAGCCCAAAATTGTCGACCTTGCGACGTTGATATTTTTTTATATATATTAGTATGCGTCCGTACACACTGGTTATCTTACAAAAGTTTTTATTGGTTGGTCCGGGTTTGGCAATTTAACTTAATTAAAAGTTAACATTTACTGCTGTAGTGGCTAACATATAGAGATTTGCCCATTGTTCATCTAATTCATCTTCCCATGGTAGGTTAGTGCCTATTTCCTGAGTTTCCATATTAATCATCCCTCCTTTTGGTTGTGACTTCTTTATTTTCTCTTGACCTTTTCTAATAATCCAACTTCTTTTCTTAGGGGTAAGTGGTTTCTCAAACTGCGCCTTACGAATAAATATTCCTTCCTCAGTATCTGCTGAGTATCTTGAGGAATTTGATTGAAATGAGGTTCCCTTATCTTTTGGTGAACTATCTAATTGACGAAAGATGTCCGAAATTCTTTGCTTACCCATACTGTAAACTAACAATTAGTTAAATAACACAGAAACACATAATCACAGAATGGCAATCAGAAAAATTAAGTATTTCTAAATACTTAATAGGCTTAATTTAGTGGCTCTGATACCACATTTTTCTGTCACGGCCCCCGGCCCGGTTTTACCCGTTTCGGGAGCCGCGGGACAAAAATCTCGTGGTATTTATTTAATTTGGCAGCGGAATTATTAAGAGGATCGTTAAAAACTTGAAAATGCCTGATTATTTTATTTCATATTTAGGGACAAACCCCGTAATTTACAATAAGGGAATTTTGCTGGGAAACCCCTATTTTACAAAAAAAAAACATGTTTCTTTATTTTATTGAGCCACTACTTCAAGCTTGCAGTGCTATGTGGCACTTTTTCCTTGATCACAGCAGATCACCTGAAACATGTTTTAAAAAGGTTTTATCAGCAGGGAAATACTGGCGAGTCATTCAAGTTGCACAAAACGACACATTGTTATAATATACAGTATTAAGGGTGATTACATTGTTTATATCAACCAATTACCCCAAATCAGTATTTGTCACTCGACTGTATCTGTGACTATGGTCAGATCACCCATTGGCTAACCCGTTGTCCAATGGTGACGGGAAACAAGTAATGTATACAAAACCCCACATACCGGCAGTAATTGAAGATTACAAAGACTTAATCCCTGTAATTATAACCTTGAAAACATGTAGGGTTTTGTAAAGCAATTTGATAAAAAGAGAATGACTCACATTGCAGATTTACACGGGCAGAGTTTAGTCTACTGATTAGCCTTGTAACCTAATTTAAATAACAATGCACACGAAAACTAGGTCAGTAACTTAATTCAACATTTACGATAACTCACGAGATTAAAACCCTCACGACGAATGACAAAGTGCAATACCTAAACATCCATTGGATTCACGACGAATGACAAAGTATAGCCCGAGTCGGGCAGCACTTAAACATCCATCGGATCCACAACGAATGACAAAGTATAGCCCTAGTCGGGCAACACTTAAACATCCATCGGATTGGTCTTAATCAATCGGACATTAAATCGTAGCAATGATCGAGTTATTACCCTGTTATCGCGGCAGAATTTCGTGATTGTGTGTGTGTTTTGAACTGTTTAGACGATATCTCAGTGTACGAAATGAATTTTAACATCGAACCAACGCCAAACTTCAAGTGCCACACCCCTCTATATATACTGGAAAAACAGCTCCCTCGTGTGGCGCGAGGGACTATCGCGTGGCGCGAGGGGTACCCCCCTAGCATAGGGTAGCCCCGTGTCTTAGTAGCTCAGGTGAGTCGACAATTCGTAAAAATTCGATTTCTACAGAAAACTGTAAGGATAATATCAACTAGGAAACACCCCCCTGAGTTTTAGGGGCCCTGATCCTAATTTCGATTGTTCTGGAAATTTTAGGGGTCATGCAATATTTCTTGGGGATCTCAATTAGGGTTTTCTGTTGGACAAAATAAAATAAGAATTAATAGTTTTGGTGAGAGTTGTTACAAGTACGCACTATTACGTAACACAAAACTGTGAGTTCATGTCCCACTTTTTTAATTGTTTTCGGATTTATAACTCTCTCGGGGGTGAAATACATGTCTCTATTGTATGGTTTAGCTAGGAAATGAACTGTTAGATCACGTGAGCGAATAGTAACTCTCTTATGTGCCATTAATCTTGTATAGACCGAGGGACAGCAGTGGTAATCTATCGGGTGTAGTGAGCCCTACTCTTGGGTTCTTGTATCTTCCATGTAGTGCTTTTGTTGTTCCAACCAGGTGGACCGGAGGAAATTCGCTAGGGTTGAGTGCTTCCTATGTCGCCGCACATATTAATGTCATCGCGAAACATTAATTATCTGTTCATAGACGCTTTGCATACCTGTTGTTCAGAGATCTCTCAAATGTTTAAAAGTTTATTTGAAACTCACTTAAAATGCATGAACTCGCTCAACTTTTGTTGATTGTTTTCAAACTTACATGTATTTCAGGAAATTAGATGGATCTTGGTGCCGGCGTTTACTTTCAAGCTTTTGGGTTACAACTCTTCGATGCCATCCCTTTTGGAGGGTTTGGTCCATATATCTCATCTTTGATGAGATATAGGATGCAAAGCCTCATGTTTTAAATCTTTTGTTGAACTAGCCCTTTTATGGAATTTTAAACTTATGATGGTGTGTAACTTAAACTTAAAACCTATGTTGGTTTGTAACTTAAACAAGTATGGTGTGTAATGTTTTAAACTTATGAATGGATGAACATCGTTTGTTTTAATCATGTAGTTGTTTACTATTATCGTATGCAATGAAAACTAATCAAGTTCACACCGCACACTTCCGCAAATAGACGGGTGTGACAGATTGGTATCAGAGCTTCGATTATAGTGAACTAGGATTCCTTCTCGAGTCTAGTCTACAATCACTAGGATCCTCTCACGAAAACATTTTTACAACAACAGAGAAATGTTTTTCATTGCATATACCAAAAACGGCAAGATCCCCCTAACAAAACTCTTTTCAAGGAAAACAATGCGAGGACCTTAATTGGGGCATAGTCTATATGGGATAGACTTGTCGAGCTAGGTTGATTTGCACAAAAATAATGTGATTACATTTGACATGTTACCTTTACTTGCATATATGTATAATAAGTAATGTTGTTAATTGTTGATGTGTATATATAGAGTTAATTACATAGTTAGTCCTTGTGGTTTGCCCAAAGTAACATACTTAGGTACTAATAGTTTAAAATCACACTCTAGGGTATTAACTTTTCATTTTGTAATGTTTGGAGGTATTAACGTTATTTGTAGGTTTGAAATCACATTCTATTAGTACCTAAGTATGTTATTTTATGCAAACCACAGGGACGAACTATGTTAATACCCTAGAAGTTAATACCTCCAAACGTTACAAAATGAAAAGTTAATACCCTAGAAGGTAATTTTAAACTATTAGTATCTACGTATGTTATTTTATGCAAACCACAGGGACTAACTATGTAATTAACTCATATATATATATATATATATATATATATATATATATGTTGTACGGATTGTTTTGCCAGGGTACTATGGCTTCATCTGCGAGTAGTGGCATCTACGATGACGTGGATCCTATGGAGATAGCATCGGACGACGAGTTCCCACATGTAGTGGAGATCGTTTCTTCTAATGATGAGGATGCAGAGGATTTCCAGCCATTCGCGCTACCTGATCCTATCCTTGATGGCGAGCCTATGGAGGATGATGTTTTAGCTGTGGGGCCACAACTAAACGAGTTTGTTATCATTGGTCATCCCGACGGTATCGTCGACTACATTCCACTGGACGTCATGCCTCTTGCTGCTGTCTCGTTTATGGAGCTACCTGAAGATGAGGACGAGGTCCCCGTCATCCACGTTGATCACTTGGACGATGAGATCGGTGATGGTGAGATCCTTGACATAGCCATTTTAGAGGTTTCTTCACCGGTCGTTTCTGTAGTAGTCATCTCCTCTTCTGATGCTAATGATGACGCGTCTTCCTCAACCATTTGTCGTGCTGGATTGCGAGCGGATGCCACCGATAGTAGCTTTGACACGATACCCATCGCTAGTCTCCTGTTCATACCCTGCACCTATTTCGGCCCCCACCGCTACTCCTGCTGTTGTTTCATCTGATACACCGACTCCTCTCCCTACCCCCGTTACTCCCACTACTGGACACCCATCTTCATCAAATGCTACTAACCCTCACTGTACTGACACACCTATCATATTCACTCATGAGATTCCAGCACCCCACCCTGGGGAGGGCACATCTCGACAGCCGACTTACCCCGACACTTGTGTGCCAGCCGATCACTTGTCCACCCTATACCCCTCGCCACATATGTCTGAGTCAGATCCTTACCATCCCTGCCACCATCCTACCTTCACTTCCGATGATGTTACTCTCTCTTTACAGCTACAGTTCCAGGTTCTCTCCCTCCAGGTTAGGGAGTTAGAGCAGTTTAGAGATTCAATACCACCACCGCCACCATCCTACCCTCTACCATCTATTTCACCACCACCACCATCTCCACCACGTTCACGTCCACTTGCCAGTCTTGAGGCTCGTGTGCTCACTTTGGAGTAGCGAGCCAACCTTTCAAATACTTGTATGAGTCATGTACTGGATGAGATGGATCATCTCCACAGTTTGGTTGTCCCTGCCCCACCTCCATCTCCTCCAGCCCCTAGTCATCTTTTGTTTGCAGGTACTTTTGTGTGGGAGTTGCAGACCCACTTTCATGTGCATACGAATACCACGTTAGAGCTAAAGACACTTGAAGACCATGTAAGACCAATGTAGGAGAAAAGACTTACTACTTTTGTGTATTATGACTTGTACGATCGAGGCGATGTAACCTCGAGTCCCTTTCGTTTTTCTTCTACAAAACAATGTAACAAGTTTTCTGGTATATAAAAGCTCAGTAGTTTGTTTCTTTATTATACATTGTTGCTTATATGTGTGCATGTGTTGCTTATGTGATTGCATGTTTGGATGATGTGATGATCATTTGTGTTTTATATATATATAACATAAGTTTCTACTACGGTGTTGCATATATAGACACTTATTTGGTGAATATTTGTCTAATATGCTCGATACTTCTTATTAGAAGACCATGCCGCCAAGACAAAACACCAACACGAACCCACTACCAAGGACAGAGGCAGAACTGAATGAGCGCATCTCTCAGGCGATCGCACAGTATGAAGCCAACCGTTCCGAACAAAGTGGTGGCACATCAGGAAACAATCCCCCTACTGGTAATGTTAAGTCGTCTATGACACATTACAATACTCTCGTGTAGTCTATTCGTGCTTTGTTAATGCTCACTTGTGGTTTGTTGTTGCAAATGTTACAGGTTGGACATACAAACAGTTCTTGGATTGCAAACCCTTGAGCTTCGATGGCACTAGAGATGCTGTCGTGGTTGTGCGATGGACAGAGAAGACAGACTCAGTCCTGAGGATAAGCAAATGTCTTCCCGAGCAAAGGGTCACTTACATCTCTGGGTTGTTCTTGGAAGGTGCACTTTCATGGTGGAACCTACAGGTTCAGACCAAAGGGGAAGCTGCTGCATATGCTATGAGCTAGGAAGAGCTCAAGGAACTGATGAGGAAGAAGTACTGTTCAAGGGCTGAGATTCAGAGACTTGAGACTGAGTTTTGGAACTTAAAAATGATCGGAGCTGATATCGCTGCATACACGCAACGTTTCCATGATTTGTCGAGGGTTGTTCCATATCTGGTGGAACCAGAATTCAAAAGGGTTGAGAGGTATATTTGGGGACTTGCCCCGGAAATTCTGAGCATGGTCACTTCTTTTAAGCCTCCTTCCATCAGTGAGGCTATTGACTTGGGTGTTGCACTCACTGAGGAGGCGCTTCGTTTGGGGAAATTCTCAAAGTCTGGTGCTAATAAGAAGGAGACTTATGTGGAGTCTTCAAGTGATAACAAGAGGAAGTTTTCGAACCTCAAAAAAGGCAGTCGGGTGAACAATGTAACAACCCGACTATTCGGATCGTTACCCAACGCTGCCTTTTCATTCTTAATCGCTTGTGCTCTCGAGATTTCGATTACCACAATGGGCTTAAACTATATTTTCAACGCACTTTTAAAACGCATATTGCAACGCTTATTCAAAACGCAGTTAACGCATTTAATGCTTACTAATTATACGCATTTTATCACATTATCACATCGCTTGTTTAGACTAAACGCTATCGCAATGCTAACTCAACAGAACTCGAAACACATATTTACTTTTATGCATTTTAGTGTTATGTGTGTTATTTGTGTGATTACTTATTTAAATGTTATGTGGTTATCAACGCAACACTTACACAGTCAAACGCTCACTCGTAACTCGATTAAACACAATGCAACGCTTAACAAACGAACCAAAGTTGGAAAACTAACAAAACACACACGACAGTCCGAATGGATATCCGCTCGGATGACCATCCACCCGGATGACCATCCGACCGGATGGCTATTCGACCCGGATGACCATCCGACCACTGCCATCTCGCAACGACTTAACTCTCCACCCTACCGCTATAAATACCAGTGTACACCCTCCTTTCTCTGATTTGACACTTCCATCCGCTCACACGCTCTCAGTCACTCTCAATCGCGATTCAAGGCTATTCTGTAAGCATTTCTCCTCAAATCTTGTACAATCTTCATCTCTAATCACTTCTACATCATCTTCTTCATCAAAATCACACACATACACTAGTTTTCTTCCCGAAATCATCTGGTTTGGACCTCTTGAAGGTGGTTTTCACTTGGTTGCTTATGCAAACTGTTGTGGAACATCTTTTCATCAAGATTGGTTACAGATCTAAAGGATTTCCACACTTTTCAACCAATTTTTGAAGAATTTCAACACTTTTCATCTGTTTTCAACTTTTCTTCAACTTTCTACACAAAACTGATGGAATCTGGACTCAATCAGACTCTCGACTCGTTCCCTAGTCGAAATTCAGTTTGAAAACGGATTTCCACCAAAGAGATGGACCGATTAACGGGTCAGACATGAAACTTCATCAAGAACAGTGAGTCTGATTGAATGGGCTGAGACCATTCGGCCGAATGAGCTGGACTTGGTGTTTCCTTTGTTTGACACGTCATCACACCGTCTTCGTTAAACTCAAAGCTCGTTACTTAGAAAATTTTACCAAAACATTAACTACAGATCATCTCGATCGAATGGCCATCCGACCGGATGGCCATTGGCTCGGATGACCTGGTATCTATGTTTCACACTGTTTAAACGACGTTTTTACAAAACTTCGAATTTTAACGATTTACAAACAACACACACACTCATTCGAATGGCCATCCGTTCGAATGGTCATCCGCTCGGATGGGTTATACCCATTCGCTCGGATCACCATCCGAACACTTAACCATCCAGCATTCTGTTTACGCACTGTTCAACGCTCTGCTGAACGACTTTTGCTTCTGTACACAGGCTAACTCAATGCGCTCCCTTCAATCCAATACAGACTGTGTTTACGAGCTAAACACGCACTGTGATTATACTCCAACCCATTTTCATTTAACGCACTTTTGGGTGTTACATACGTTCTATATCAAAGCACAACACAAATACTTTAAACGCTAACCGTTCCCGCATGCTATACGTGATCTATGAATGCTTGTACTATGCTATTACAGTGTTACACTATACCGCCTCTAGCAACGATAGTACTGTAGTTTGGACTCAGCACCTGTCGTGGACAGGGGTTGCTAGGGATCACATCACTTTACTTCACGTGTTCGCTGAACATGTGTCGCGCATGCTCTACAACGCACTCTCGTGGTTAAGTTGCAATCATTGTTTGGTAGTTACATGCTTCGCCTGTTACGTGATACACGCTGGTTATGCGTAAACGCTTTTACTACTATATGCTATGCAAACTTGTGTACTCACCTTTACATTTTATGTATTGACTTTATTTTAATGTATGTGACAGGTTGATTTGGATGCTATGCTGAAACAAGTTAGGAAGTCTAGAAACCCACTAAATAAATCTGAGTTGTCGGAATGGATATGTTTTTGAGACTGATATTTGTAATGACTGTTATGCTTTATATGTTTAATAGTATGGGATATTGAACCTTAAATATATTGTCATCAATAATTGTTATGGATTCTCATGAACAATCTATTTCACTCAGTGCCAGCCCCGATGATTCCGCCATCGGTTGGGGTGTGACAAATTGGTATCGGAGCCATAACTATAGGGAATTAGGTCGAGTCATAGGATTGACCTAGTCTATAGTCTAAGTACCAACAGACCAGCTTCGTGGGAACCCAGTAGGGGTTGTACGAGCTTACTTTTGTTACTCTCGCTTGAACTCGCGAAAATTACAACTTCGTGCGAACCTCGCATACTACAGCTTCGTACGAAGGTGCCTTTCCTAAGTCAAAATACTACAAGCCTTTCCTAAGACTAACACAATACACACGTTTTCAAAAACACTCACATGACACAAAAGAGTGATTGTATCGAGATTAGGTGTGAAAACCGAGAACTCTCAATAAGATCACTCACTCTACGCGTATTTTTACTCTCAGCACGAGAATCTTTGTTGAGTTAGGAGTGACATCCACACCTCGGCAAGAATTCTCCATCTCTATCTCATGGTTTTCCCACACTTTCAGGAATGAAGTGGTTAAGTTAGGGGTGAAACCCGCATCTTAATGACTAGTTCCACTCCCTACTTTGATTTTACAAAACTCTCACCAAAGTCTCGATGGTTCTGATGACTCGAGTCACGTAGTAACTGGAAGGATGAGTGTTGTTCACCGTGTTTTAGCGAGAGTACAGTCTATTAAGCCAAAGCGTGTACTCGATGTTGGGTTTTTCACATGTTTATCAAAGTGATTTCATCCATATATAATCAAAACGCAGCGGAAAAGTTACTTAAAACATGTTACTTACCAGATATAAAATTCATTTTATATGTAAAACCTAATTTCCCGGATCCATATACGAACATGCATGGTGTTTCAAGAATACTACCTTCCAAGGAGTAAAGGATATGAAGAAGATGATGCTTCTTAATGGTAGTCTTCAAGTGTAGAAGACCTCAAGCTTGTATACCCCAAGCCTTCCAACAAACACTTTGATTTTAGCTAGGATTTTACACTTATAAACTCACTTGAAAATCCCTCATAAAACAACCACCTTGGCCGAAATTTTTAGAGGTTTTCTTAGAGTTTTTGCTACTTGATTTTTCTAACTTGAAAAACTCTTGGACAACCTTATGTTGGCCGAAAATACTAGAGAGTATTCTTGAGTTTCTATAAAGTTCTCTTGATTGATTTTGTCATACAAAATTGCATTTAAAAGTTCAAGAGAAGTAGCCACCCTTTTGCCCAATCAAAAACCATCTAGCCATGCAAATTGCATGTAAGATTATTGGACCAAAAAATGGCTTGGGAAGAGCATGGGGGGCCCACTTTATCTTCATAAAAAAAATTCAAAATTTTCTTTTAACATTTTAAATCATATATAATTTTATAACTTTTATAAAATTATAACATCACATGTTATAAGACTTATACAACTTTTATTATGTTATTTAACCTATTAAATAACAAAATAAAATATTCTCTCAAAATAAATTATCCTTACCTTATAATTTATTAGTTTGTCAAGTGCAATTATTTAGAAAACCAATTTCTAAATATTCTAAGTGTTAATATTTATTTGTTTGATCATATCATAAATAAATATTATAAGTGTTTGTCTAGCTTGTTATTGGGTATGACTCGACTTGGATCATAACGTACTAGCCACATCAATTTAATATGTGTCTTGGGCATACAGAATCCAACAATCTCCCACTTGCACAAGATACATAGAAGATTGATGCAAGCAGTAAATGACACCTAACTACAGTTTACTACCCCTAATACGTATGACTATATGTGTCATTCAATGACATCATCCCCTTCAAGGCCCTTACTTGAACATGATTTAGGTGAATCTATCATTTATCCTTTCGTTACAGATGTCATGTTAAATCCAGAGACATAGAGTGATCACTCTCTGTTGATTTAACTTTAGCAGGCCTTAGACATCTTACTCTCAATGAATAAGAAGAACAAATCCCTTCTTGACTACATACGTCTCTCACAATCACCTTGTACCACACCTGAGCTTAGCCTTATGTACTGTCTTATTACAGACATCGAAGAAATAAGTCAAGGTATAATATTTGGTGAATATCAAGACCCAATATGTATCTCAGGTTAGAGGATACTATGACATTCTCCTTTACTCAAATTTACTTATGATCAATCACAAATGATTCCATGCAGTAACATTTGAGAGCGAATCAGTCCAATATTTGTATCCCACAAATATCTATGAACTTTGGCAACAACACTTTGCTCTATATTCATACCTAATGAATATCCACCAATCCAAGTTCATAATAGTCTTACATTCATATTTGTTCCCACAAGTATGATCGACTACGGACATTTAGAATAAGTAACTTATTCACGGATTTAAACATGCTAAAATGGAACATAACTCAACATACCATGTAGAGTCATAATAATAACAATTGTTCCAATATCCAAATATAAAATGGATCAAATCCAATCACAAGAATATCGAAGTCCTAAGGCACAAGTATGACCCTTCATGCTTTGCCCGTTCAAGGAGCTTCGTGAGTGGATCCGCAATATTTTGATCAATGTGAACTTTGCGAATACATATCTTTCCCCTTTTCAACTTTATCCCTTATGTAGTTGAAACTCCGCTCAATGCGCCTAATCTTTTGATGTGAACGAGGTTCCTTGATTTGAGCAATTTCACCATCGTTATCACAAAGATCTCTAGGGGTCCTGAATGGTAGGGACTACCCCTAGATCGGCAATAATTCAAGTGGCAGATCCACATGAATCATCTCGATCAATGAAGCAGCAATGTATTCTGATTCTGTAGTGGACAATGCTACCCTGATTGTGATCGAGAATCATCTCGATCAGTTTGGAAACTCGTATCCGTGTAACCTTTACAACGAGTTCCGAATCTCGCATCCTTGTAACCCTTTACAACGAGTTCCTCTTCACCAGATCCATATATTAGAAACATATCCTTAGTCCTTCTAAGGTATTTCAATATGCTCTTAACAGCCATCCAATGACTGTTACTTGGATTTTGTTGGTATCTACTCGTCATGCTTAAAGCGTATGTGACGGGTGGTCCGTTGGACAACCTTTAAATGGTTTAAAAAGATTAAAATTCCATGCTTTACTTGGTTATTTGCTTGAACTTAGTAACTACGAGTGTTCGTGTGTTTTACAGGTAAATCGCTTAATTCGGTTAAATTGGCAACGCACATGTGGGCTTGAGTGGATGGCAGATTTTTGAAGGGGATTCCTAAAGAAAAACCATTTATTGTTCAAATGGCTTATTGGAGGAATTTTATTATTATCACAATACTACATCATCCATCATCATATTTACGGCATTGGGGGTTGTGTGCACTTGAGAGGCTTTGTGGAATAAAGAAAAAAACAAACATCATCAATCATCATCATTGGCACGTGATTGACACAAAGAAGTGGAATCTTGGAGGGTTGTTATTGGACCGAAGTTGGCAGCAAGTGGGGGTTCTTTTGTTGGGTTTCAAATCACAAAAAAAAAAAAATAACTCATCATCAATATCATCAACAGCGCATGTGATTAAGGAGCTGCTTGTTGGATTTGTTTTGGAGACATTGGGCCGCACATGGGCGGCAGACATCGAAGAACAAGAATCAACATCATGATCATCACATGGACTTTGAGATGGGCCGCACATGGGCTGACAACATAACAACAGTCAACAACAACATAATCATCACACAAACAACATCTTTTGGCGGCATACATGAGGAGAAATTAATAACAACACTTCAATTGGTGCTTTGGGGGATTTTTATATTCTTGAATATTAAAAAAATCCATCCTCATACATATACATGACACGCATACAGTTGGAAAAGAGAAGGCAAGCATGCACATGTTGTTGGTTGAAAGTTATTAAAAGGAAAACATCTAACATCACGGGCACTTATTAATCAAAGGCAGAAGACATGTGGGACTTGGACTCTCTTATAAATCATCATCACATAAAAGATATTGGCACATGGGCCGACATATTGGAAGTCCAAGTAATTCATGTGGGCTTGGCTTAGTGGAGGCACATGCTGATATTGGTGGGCCGTACTTGGGTGGTTTTGTTTTAAAAGAGAACACAATAATAATCATCATCATCAGCGCAGACTTTTATGTGTGAGGAGATTTTTGGGTTTTTATAAAAGACACATTTATCATCATCACATCTTGGGCAGGGCAGCTGACTTCTTTGGAGGGTGATTCAAAGTCAACAAAAATACATCATCGATACACACATCTTTGGCGGTTGGCTTATTTTTGACATCACGTGAGGGCGGCAGACTTCTTTTGATTGGAGCCGGTTGGAGAGCTTTTGTAACTTAAGCATTAATTGATAAAGTTGATGGAGTTTTATGGCTCGAGTCATTGGTTTTTCGGTTACACAACAATTGGTTGGTAGACGAATTTTGGAGGAATTGGAGAGACTTGGGGGGAGTGGAAACTTGTTAATCTCTTGTTTTATATTTTTGATTCCCTTGAACATTGAAACGATTATCATGATGTTTGTCCAAGCCATGCGTGGCTAAACACTCTATGGTCATCCTAGGTTGAAGGTTTGTATGAGACAATTGTGTTTTGGATTCCATATTTCTAGAATGGTAAACTTTATCTATGTCTTGTTTACTATGGTGTGTGATTGCTTATTTGTAAATTGTTGATTCTTATAATATTCTAGTTTGAAACCATACGTTCTTGGTGCCGTTGGCAATCGAGATATCATGGGTAGAATTAGGATTGGGTAAGGGTTGATTGGTCATCGGGTAACAACCTCACGTTCTAGGAATCTGGGTACTTCGTTTCCTTTTATCACAATAAGTAATTACACATGAACTATGTCTATGTAGTTCTTTCTAGTGGATGATAGCACAATTGTTGAAGCAAACTGGAAACTTAGGATGGTCATTCGTCTCCAAATTGTTTACAAACTCAACTTTCATTTCGCAAATTAATTAGTATTCTTAGTTTTTAAAATCAATCCAATCAAACCAACTCTTGAATTTTATTTTTCTTGCAATTAGGTTAGTTTTAGGTAACTTAGATAAATCTTCAAATAACACACATTCCACAAACTCCCTGTGTTCGATACCCTATTACCGCTATCTATAGTTGTTATTGGGATTAAATTTGCGTGTACCACGACAATCACGTCAAATTTTGGCGCCGTTGCCGGGGAGTAGTGCGCAACGTGTGTTATTTTTTATCCTTTTTAGTTTGTTATTTTTCTGGTTTATGCTGGGTGTGTTAGTGTGCAGGTATTGACAGGTGCATGCGTACTAGAAGCTCTCACAAGCTATCACCTTTGGCATTTGATCCGGAAATGAGTTACCAAGAGGAGTACGATTACGATGATTATTATGATGAATATTCCCAACTTTCATATGAAGGCCCTCAGATGTACGATCAAGATTATTATCATGCTCAGTATACATTTGATCAGTATGGTTATGAATGTGTAACTCAACAACCTACTTTGCACTATCAGTCACATAAATCTGAAAGTCTTGACGAGATGATGAGAAAGAGACACATGGTTCATGTTGAAAAAGAATTAACAAAACCTCATTTGTCAATGGAAGAACGAGTAGAACTTTTGGAATGGAAATATGATTTGTTACCAAAAGAGGTGAAAGAGATGAGGCCAGGGACGTCGATATTGGAAAAACGTCAAGCAAAACAACACTGGATATATGTGCAGATTGAACAAATGACACCTATGGGTGATGTAGAAGAAAAGGTTGTGAGTCCTCCCGAACTTGAAACTGAATTATTAGGGCCAAATGAGGAATATACAATTGAAATTATTGTGGAGGAACCACCTATGGAAAGCAAAGTTGAGGGCCTTTTACTTGATGAACCAATCAAAGTTGATTACAACTCTCCGGCTGTGGTGGTTATGGAAACCAAGAGTGTTAAGGATGCATGTTTAGAAACTAGGAAGGTGGCACTTCATGATGTGGGAGATTTCATTCATAAGTTATGTTTATGGGAGAGTTTGGATTTGTTGGGCACAGAAAACGAAGCAGTGAAGTGGAGAGTAAACTACCGAGCATTTGTTGGAAATTCGGTAGGAAAATGTGGATTTAAAGAATTTTGCAAAGAAAGATGGGACGTGACAAAGCACACACACAATAGAAGAATCAAACACCGTGCTTACATCAGCAACGAAAAAGGTAAATGTGCATTGAGACCACCTTGAGACATATCAGGTACGGTCGGGCTGAAGACCTAAACTTTAGCGCTGCTTGGGAGGCAACCCAAGGTGTTTTTAGATAAGTGTGGGGAAGATGTGCGGAGATTTGTGTGAAGGTGATGATAGGAAGTCGGATTATCTACAACATCTGTTGAGTCAAACTTCACCAGGTCAATGTACTCTTTCCTTAGTCTTGTTATGTTCTTTAGTATTAAAATATTGGTATTAGTTGTTAAAAAAAAAAAGAAATTTGGGATTTGAGAGTATTAGCGAAAGCTAATGTTTTTGGTTAGAAGCGATCTTTCCCTCAAAACCATACATTGGGACAATGTATCCCAAGTGTGGGGATGAGGGGAATTTTTTGAGAATTTTAAAAATTTGTGAAGCCAAGCGAAAATTGTCAAAATTTGAAAACTTGATATTGTTCCACTTGACACACCGATACCCATTCCTAGTCTTTTCTTGGTGAGGATTTGAGCCACACATGATTGTTATAGATATTTCTTTGTTTTGAGTGGCGGTGTGTGTATTGTGTTAATAGAACTTGTGTGTGAATACTTGTTAAATCCTAGAATTAGCATGCTTTTGAAAATGATAGGGGGACTTTTAGGAAGCCTCGTCTAGATGTGTGAGAGTGCGGGATTGGTGGGTTGGACCTCATACTTTACATATATGAGCTTGGTATTGTGAGGGGTGGGGGTTTGGTCTTTAGAAAGCCATGTTTGAGCCTTATACCATTCGGTTGTGACCCAAACCTACTTCCTACAAAATTTTACCTATTGAGATGACCCGGTTTAGGAGATTTAGTATGTAGTATTGATGTTCTTGTATATATTGTTGAGTTTGATGTGTTATGAAGAAAAAAATGAAAAAAAAAAGAGAGAAAGAGAAAAATATGAAAAAAAAAAGTATTTAGTTGCAATAGTAGTTGAGAATGTCAAGAAGCTTTGTATATATTTGGTGTTTGTTTCGTAGTAATAGAAATAAAAAACTGGGTCAAATCAATTAGCTCTTTCATATGTATTCCACCATTTTCCTACCTTTACACCTAGCCCCGTTACAACCCGCAAGTCCCTTTGATTCTAAAGCATGTTAGATATTTGTTAGGAGGAAACTTGATTTGTATACAAGCTTATTGTCGCACACACACACACACGCATTGAGTGGTTTAGCATTAGGTGCTAATATTTCTTGTCACCGAGAGATTTTTGTGAGGGGTGTGTCTTGTGGTGTGATAAAAAGTTAGTAAAAGGACGATACATTTTAGTTTGGTTTACACGTTGATCGCTTGTGTTGTTGAAATAATTTTCAAACGGGTTGCTTGGGACAAGCAACGGGTAAGTGTGGGGATGTGACGGGTGGTCCGTTGGACAACCTTTAAATGGTTTAAAAAGATTAAAATTCCATGCTTTACTTGGTTATTTGCTTGAACTTAGTAACTACGAGTGTTCGTGTGTTTTACAGGTAAATCGCTTAATTCGGTTAAATTGGCAACGCACATGTGGGCTTGAGTGGATGGCAGATTTTTGAAGGGGATTCCTAAAGAAAAACCATTTATTGTTCAAATGTGTAACACCCCCAAAATACCACCTGCGGGAACTCCGCGAGGCGTGTTACCCATCAGAGTTCGAGCCACCAATCACATTGAACCAATGATAAATATTTAAATAAAACATGTCATGAATTACCAACAGAAAATATCAAACATAGAGTTACTCCCAAAGAGTTGTGTAGCGGAAGCGTATCATAAATCGTTTAACAATTGTTTCATAATAAATGTTCAAAACCAACGTTTCACTTTTAAGTTAATCCAAGAGCCTCGATCCATGACCACTCCAGCACTCCCAGATAGCAAGTCCACGTCCCGAATTCTAGCGACCTGCAAGCATGCAGACAAGTGTGTCAGACGACGCTGGTGAGTTCAAGGTTTTGTTAATGTGTGTAGTTACCAGATATCTGTTAAGTCAAATCATCGTTTCGTTTTGCAATTGTTATTAACGTAAGAGAGTCTTATATACTGGAAGTGTGTCCAATATATACCATGGGAGTGTGCCCAATATAACCTGGGAGTGTGCCCAATATAACCTGGGAGTGTGCCCAACCCCAATGCCCCTAACCAAGCATTGGTAATGATATCCAGGTAACTAGATCACGCCCGTCCATACGGCCCGGTGTGAGGGTGTCAAACCTAATAGCGCTATCAACTAGTTACCCCATTGCCTTACAGGCAACACGGTAGATGATCGATTCTGTGTTCAATAACCAACATCCCAAATAACAGTTTACCCAGTATTCCCTTTAGAAACGTTTACCAGATGTCCCAAACCACCGGGACGCATGCTTAGAAAAGTGCAGTGAACTCACCTTGGTTTGCTCGGTAAGATTAACTACTTGTTCACACTTAATCAGTCAACCCTAAAGTAGGCACGTGTACCAAAATCAGTTTGCATTCACGAAGTTCACGTGTAGATACAATCAATGATCACCAAGTACTAAATATGTATTCACTATCATACAAATCATGCATACCACTTAACAGCAGTTAATTAGTTCAGTTAACTTCTCACAAGGTTAAATCAGGTTACTGTGCAAATCATTCGAGTCGGCGAAACACACTTATTGGCGAAACACATAAGTTGGCGAAACACATTTATTGGCGAAACACGTCTCCTGTTTCGTCGTGGTCATGTTTGGCGAAACAGAAGTCTGATTCGTCGTCTGCCTTTGGCGAAACACTTTCTGTTTCGCCGAGAGTTCTGTTTCGTCAAACAGATCAGTTACGTCATATCAGTTACGAAATCATACATAAAACCCTAGTTGCCGTCATCATCTAAACAGCAATCATGCAGAAATCATTTAACGTATCATCATTATCCAATCATTGATACAATACAGTAATCATTCATGTATCTTAGTCTCATGTATTCCTCCAACACATCGTATCATATCAAGTTTACGTAATACGTTCATGCGAACTCCTTTCCTATGTATATATATGTGTATTATCAGTTTAACGACGAGCAAAACATATGATATCTACAGAATAGCAAACCCTGATAATGAACATATTAGTCAGTTTCACAAACAACATCGATACGTGACCTCCAATTCTGCAAACCCTAACTATGATTATCATGCGGATCGATCGATAGAACGAAATACACATTTAACGCATAACAATCAGAACATACACAATCGATCAACATCCGATATAACTCAAACAAATCAAACAAGAATTAACACTAACCGCAATGACTAAGTATGATCAATCTAGCGGGTTTCGGAGTAACACAATATGATCAATCTAGCGGGTTTCGGAGTAACACAAGGTTGCCGTCACAGTGAGGGAGCTCTAGGGTTTCGGTTGTTATGATGAAAGTGTGAAACTGATGTTGTTTTACGTATTAAAACTCGAAATAACATGTTGGGCCCGAACTGGGCTTCGGCGGATCTGGGCTTGGCGAAACACACTGTTTCGTCGAGATGTAGATGGCGAAACAGGTTCTGTTTCGTCGGAACTGGTTATGGCAAAACACTCTTGTGTTTCATCAGGTTCTTTTATAGTTTAACAGGTTAAGTTTCTCAAACAGTATACATGCTATACAATCAAACACATAATCATGTAAACACAATCGTTTATTATAACACAAGTGCACAGTTACAATTCAGTCAAGTCAATCAACCAAACAGTCAAAGTCAACGTGCATTAAATGCGAATATGAAAGTCGGAAACTCGAGTTGTCACAAAATGGCTTATTGGAGGAATTTTATTATTATCACAATACTACATCATCCATCATCATATTTACGGCATTGGGGGTTGTGTGCACTTGAGAGGCTTTGTGGAATAAAGAAAAAAACAAACATCATCAATCATCATCATTGGCACGTGATTGACACAAAGAAGTGGAATCTTGGAGGGTTGTTATTGGACCGAAGTTGGCAGCAAGTGGGGGTTCTTTTGTTGGGTTTCAAATCACAAAAAAAAAAAAAATAACTCATCATCAATATCATCAACATCGCATGTGATTAAGGAGCTGCTTGTTGGATTTGTTTTGGAGACATTGGGCCGCACATGGGCGGCAGACATCGAAGAACAAGAATCAACATCATGATCATCACATGGACTTTGAGATGGGCCGCACATGGGCTGACAACATAACAACAGTCAACAACAACATAATCATCACACAAACAACATCTTTTGGCGGCATACATGAGGAGAAATTAATAACAACACTTCAATTGGTGCTTTGGGGGATTTTTATATTCTTGAATATTAAAAAAATCCATCCTCATACATATACATGACACGCATACAGTTGGAAAAGAGAAGGCAAGCATGCACATGTTGTTGGTTGAAAGTTATTAAAAGGAAAACATCTAACATCACGTGCACTTATTAATCAAAGGCAGAAGACATGTGGGACTTGGACTCTCTTATAAATCATCATCACATAAAAGATATTGGCACATGGGCCGACATATTGGAAGTCCAAGTAATTCATGTGGGCTTGGCTTAGTGGAGGCACATGCTGATATTGGTGGGCCGTACTTGGGTGGTTTTGTTTTAAAAGAGAACACAATAATAATCATCATCATCAGCGCAGACTTTTATGTGTGAGGAGATTTTTGGGTTTTTATAAAAGACACATTTATCATCATCACATCTTGGGCAGGGCAGCTGACTTCTTTGGAGGGTGATTCAAAGTCAACAAAAATACATCATCGATACACACATCTTTGGCGGTTGGCTTATTTTTGACATCACGTGAGGGCGGCAGACTTCTTTTGATTGGAGCCGGTTGGAGAGCTTTTGTAACTTAAGCATTAATTGATAAAGTTGATGGAGTTTTATGGCTCTAGTCATTGGTTTTTCGGTTACACAACAATTGGTTGGTAGACGAATTTTGGAGGAATTGGAGAGACTTGGGGGGGAGTGGAAAAGAACACTTGTTAATCTCTTGTTTTATGTTTTTGATTCCCTTGAACATTGAAACGATTATCATGATGTTTGTCCAAGCCATGCATGGCTAAACACTCTATGGTCATCCTAGGTTGAAGGTTTGTATGAGACAATTGTGTTTTGGATTCCATATTTCTAGAATGGTAAACTTTATCTATGTCTTGTTTACTATGGTGTGTGATTGCTTATTTGTAAATTGTTGATTCTTATAATATTCTAGTTTGAAACCATACGTTCTTGGTGCCGTTGGCAATCGAGATATCATGGGTAGAATTAGGATTGGGTAAGGGTTGATTGGTCATCAGGTAACAACCTCACGTTCTAGGAATCTGAGTACTTCGTTTCCTTTTATCACAATAAGTAATTACACACGAACTATGTCTATGTAGTTCTTTCTAGTGGATGATAGCACAATTGTTGAAGCAAACTGGAAACTTAGGATGGTCATTCGTCTCCAAATTGTTTACAAACTCAACTTTCATTTCGCAAATTAATTAGTATTCTTAGTTTTTAAAATCAATCCAATCAAACCAACTCTTGAATTTTATTTTTCTTGCAATTAGGTTAGTTTTAGGTAACTTAGATAAATCTTCAAATAACACACATTCCACAAACTCCCTGTGTTCGATACCCTATTACCGCTATCTATAGTTGTTATTGGGATTAAATTTGCGTGTACCACGACAATCACGTCAGCATGACATGTCTGGTCTAGTGCATATCATTGCATACACAATGGATCCTATAGCAGACGCATATGGGATTCCCTTCATTCTTTCTTGCTCATCCTTTGAGCTTGGACATTGAGATGCACTCAATATTGTCCCCTCTTGAATAGGTACCTAAACCTTTCTTAGAGTTCTCCATCTTGAACCTTTTCACGACTTTATCAATGTATGCACTTTGGTTTAACCTATCAAGCACCTTGATCTATCCCTATAGATCTTTATTCCCAAAATATAGGCGACTTCACCAAGATCCTTAATGGAAAAACAACTTCCAAGCCAGGTTTTTACACCTTCCATGGTTGGAATATCATTTCCAAATAGTAGAATGTCATCGACATACAATACTAAGAAAGTAATAATGCTCCCACTAGCCTTCTTATGTACACAAGCTTCATCGCTGTTCTTGATGAATCCAAAATTCTTAATTTCCTCATCAGAAAGGTGATTCCAACTTCTAGATGCTTATTTCAATCCATAGATTGATTTCTTTAACTTGCATACTTTGTTAGGATGTTTTGGATCGAAAAAAAACTTTCAGGCTGAACCATATAGACATCTTCCTCAAGATATCCATTTAGGAAAGCCGTTTTGACATCCATTTGCCAAATCTCATAATCATATTATGCAGGTATGGCAAATAATCTCCTAATTGACTTTAGCATCGCCACGGGCGAGAAGGTCTCATCATAATCAACCCCTTGAGTTTGAGTGAAACCTTTTGCTACAAGTCTCGCTTTTTAGGTATCCAAGTTACCATACATATTGGTTTTCTTCCTGAAAACCCACTTATTTCCAATTACTTTGGAGTTAAAAGGTAGCACAACCAATTCCCATACTTGTTTGTTGTACATGGATCGCATCTCTATGTTCATGGCTTCAAGCCATTTGTCACAATCGGATTTTGACATTGCATCATGGTATGTGGTAGGTTCACCCAAATCTACCACGTAGCATCCATCTATGAAAAATCCATATCTTTCAGGTGGACTACTAATTCTACCAGATTTGCGAATGTTTTGTGTGTATTGATCAACCACTCGATTGTTTTCAACAACCTCTTGTTGAGTGCTAGTATCAACCAAACGTGAATCAACTTGTGGTTCTCGATCCTTATCAAGTTCCATTGTTATACTAATTCCTTCCATAAGGAACTTAGCTTCCAAGAATTCAGCCTTTCGAGCGACAAATACCTTTTGCTCTGTTGGATCATAGAAACAATATCCTATATCATCTTTAGGATATCCTACAAAGATACGCTTAGGGGAGCGTACTTCCAATTTGTTTGGGGTGTATTGCTTCAGATAAGCTTCACAACCTCATACCTTCAAATATGATAATGATGGAGCCCTTCCATGCCATATTTCAAAAGGTGTCTTACCCACTTTCTTGATTTGGGCCATATTTAGTATATGGGCCACGGAGAGCAAAGTGTAACCCCAAATGATAGAGATAATGTGCTCCTAGCCATCATAGATCGAACCATATTCAGTAGAGTTCGATTCCTTCTCTAATGAAACGAAGAACTTTGATTGAGTTAATTTTCTACTTCACTTTTGAAGATTTTTGAACGTTTCAAAACTTCATCTTTGTGTCTCAGCAAGTACACCTAACCATAACTACTATAGTTGTCAGTAAAAGTAATGAAGTATCTTTCACCATTCCTAGTCATTGGCTTAAAAGGATCACATATATCCAAATGTATGATACCTAATAAATCCTTTGCCCTTTGGTTGGTACCACTAAAGGGTTTCTTGGTCATTTTACCTTGTAAACAAGATTCACATGTATCAAATGAACCAACTTCATTTGTTTCCAAAAGACCATTCTTTTGAAGTGTTCGTATGCGATTTCTATTTATATGACCAAGTCGACAATGCCAAATATAGGTCTCACTCAAATCCATTTTGAGTTTCTTGGTGGTTTCTTGGTACATTAAACTATCAAATGATGTATTATCATGAACCAATTCATAAATACCATTTGAAAGCATAGCTTTAAAGTAAAACATGTCATTCATCGAAACATAAATGTCATCGTTTACAAAGTTTAAATCAAAACGATATTGTCTCAAAAGGGAAACTGAAATAATGTTCCTAGTCAACTAGGAGCATACAAAACATTTTTCAAAATGATTTCCAAACCACTTGGAAGTTTCAAAACATAGTCTTCTAGGGCTTCAGCTTTAACCTTCATTCCATTGCCCATGAAGAGACTAATGTCTCCCTTTTATAATGCTAATTTCTTTTGAACCCTTGCAACAAATTGCAAACATGAGTTCCACAGCCGGTATCTCATACCCATGTGTTAGAAGAAACAACATTAAGGTCAATATGTATTATAAAGATTGTACTTGAGGTTTGCCCTGCATCCCTCTTGTTTTTCAACTCCTTGAGATAGGTTGGATAATTCCTTTTCAAATGCCCTATCTCACCACATTCAAAGCATGGATCATTCATGGCAACCTTTGCCTTCTTTTCTTTTGGTTTCGGTGGTTGCGCTTTAGTCTTTCTTTTCCTTTTCCCTTTGAAGTGCCCCTTTCCTTTACAACACTTGCTTTGGAATCGGGGTGATGCCCTTTCTTGTTGCCACCCTCATTGATCGTTAGAATGGATAAAGCCCTTTTACCCATATTGAGCCTTTCGAGGCGATCAATGTGGCTTTCATCTTAAAGACATAAGATGAGACCGATTGGGTTTCCTCCATTCGATATGTATGAAGCGCTCGAACCGTTTCGAAGCGTTCTCCCCTTGCTTATTGTAGGAACATTTCCTTCAATTAGGTAATCATGTCGTACGCTCATGATGTTCAAAAATCCTTTTGAATCTCGGGAATCATAGTTCCAACATGAGACGAGAGGCTTGCATAGAATCCACGGTATTCTTAATCCAATTGTTATAGGCATCCTCATCTTCCATAAGATGTTTATCGGGAATAGGATCGTTCAACACATAGGATATCCTCTCTTGCTTGAGAATGATTCTCAAGTTTCGATACCAGTCCATGAAGTGTTATGGTTGAGACGATCCTTTTCAAGGATTGTTTTTAGTGATAGGTTACAGACGGTTTGGGTAATTGTTAGCAGCCATCTACAAAATTTAACAAGGTTCAATTTTAGTATTTTCGATATTATTATATTTTAATCATTAATACTCTTTTATGTCTCATAGACAATTAATAATTAAAATCTAGAATCCAACGTTACATTTAAATATTGATTAGGTTACATTTAAGAAGTGGGTTTTTATTAATAAATAAAAAATTGTTTTAATTTAAAAGTAAAAGACTTAAATGCCCTCATGTGCAAGGCATGTGAGTCCATTTAACTGAATTTTTTGACGTGGTTAGTGCTAAAGGTTATAGGGTGTAACATGAACGTAAAGGTTGGTTTTTGTCGAGTTCATATTGAAAGGTATAAAATGCAGTTTGAGGCAAACATAAAGGTTGTTTTCTGCAATTTGGTATTTAAAAAAACATTTATTTGCAATATATGGTTATTTTTATTTTTATTTTTATTATATACATGTTAAAATGATATTATTGGTCTTACTTTTAACTTTATAGTTTTGTATAGTAACTCATTTATCACTTATGTTTAATATAACTTATAAAAGTTTCATGAATAAGAAGGTTATGAAAAGGACTTTCATACAGCCAATTCTCATTGTATTATATAAAAAGTATAAAGAAAACAATTAATTTTGAATGTTTTTAGTTCTTCATGTAAACGTCATAGAGGAACATGATTCCGTAGACTGATTCTGTACCACGACAAAAATTCAAACCGAAAGAATCCCACCCATTGAGAAGAGTGTGTTGGGTTTCCGTGGTGATCGGTCAAAATTTTATTTATCAAAACCCGGTTCAATAAATAATAGTTAATTAATTAAACGAGTTAATTAATAAAACGCAGCGGAAATGTAAACTAATGATAAAAAAATCGAAACCCGACAGGATCCGGTTACATGCAAATACGAGCACAGTAAAAAAATATTTATAACTACCGATGAGAAAGATATACCTCGGTTAATGACTAACCGGTCGAGACACCAAGGTTCAACGAACAAGTGCTAGTAAACGAACCAACGAAACACGATGAAGGGGCTGGCGCCAAGCGGCGGCAGCAGGGCGGTGGCGGTCAGCGGTTGGACAGCGGAGACGGGGCGGCGACGGTGGCGGCGGGGCGGCGGCCCGCAGCTGGCTTGGTGGCCGGTTGTTTTTGTGGGTGTGTTTAAGAGCATTTCCTCTTGTTCATCCCATCTCTCCACTAACTCAAAATGCAAGACCCATAACCAATTAAAAGAATATGGACCCTTCTTGCATGTTAGCCATTTGTCACACCATGCATAATGCATGTGTTCTAATTGGCCAAAAGTTAGGTGCGCGACAAGTGGCAATGGGTGAGAATACCCGTGTCACCCGGTCCATGTACCCATCTCTCAGTTAATACCCGCTTATGATCATAAATATAATTATGATCAGTCTCGTATGTTGTTCGTAATTACCAGTTAAACGGGTTAAGTGGATTTTTAGTTCGTTGCCCAAGGTGTAACTCTTACGGGTCAAGACCCGGTCGACAGTGTTGACTTATCGAACCGGGCATAATATCCAACAGCTCCCACTTGGACGGTCTCTGATAAGATCTCAACGCAGACAGCCAGCGGTGTTCTAGCTACACATAGATGCCCCCAACAGGTCATGACACTTTAAAGTCATTAACCAAGGTATCTTCTCTTTAGCAACGGCTTGCTACATGAAGACAATAGACTTATGGCAATCTTCGTCATCTATCCTTTCTGTAAAAGACATCAATTGAACAATGAGACATGGATCAGATTCAATCTCACATGGCGTTCAATCATTATCATTATCGTTCTCGTTCACATAATCAAAGTGGTCCAATCAAATACACAGTAAGTTTGGGTAAGGCCTTACACTTCACCAGTTTGAATCAACGAGGGAGCCCCGATGTCTAACTGTTACATTATAATGTAAGAGTACAGAATCCCATCTTGACTACATACAACTCCCACTGAACTTCAGAACCACTCCCAACCAATGCCTTTATGACTGGCAGTTATGCGACAACGTTGGACACTGGTCAAAGAATAGTCTTTTAGTAAACGAAAGTTCTAGTATGTATCTCAGGTCAGAGGATACTAAATGAGTATACCTAAATCAACTACATCTTATGACTATGATCCATGAAGATGATTTGATGCGAGTTACATCCAACGTCATTCATAATGAGGTTTGTGAGTTTGGAAGTCAACTCCTTGAGTCCAAAGTCATAATAGTCTTAATTCAGAGTCGTTCCCACGAGTCTGACCGACTACGGATATTTTAGAATACAAGATTCATGGATTAAACGTACAAAAATCGAACATAGCTGTAAGATTCAAACTTTGCATTTAGCCAATAAATCAAAGGTGAATTCAAAAGGTACAACTGTTTGAATGTTCGTACATCCAAATACTAAATCAAAACAAATGGTAATCCAATCTAAGACCGATAGCATTCCCATGCTTGTCCTGAGACATCGGTATAGTGAACGGGTCTGCTAAGTTTTGATCTATGTCTATTTTGCTTGTTAAGATGTCTCCTCGTTCCAGTATTTCCCGTATATAGTGGAACATTCTTAAAATGTGCTTAACCCTGTGATCTGGGCTCCTTGGTTTGAGCAATGATTCATGTGTTATCAAAGAATACCTAGATCGGTTTCTAAATACTTGAAACCACATCGAGGTTGTTGATGAATTACTTCATCCAAGCAGATTCTTCCGCTGCATCTGGTGCAACTATACATTCGGACTCGGTGGCTGAATCCGCCACTATACTCTATTTGGAGCTTTTCCAATAGACAGCTCCTCCATTGAGAGTGAATACGAATCCTAATTGTGAGCGAGAATTATCTTGGTCACTTTTGAAGCCAGCATCAGTGTAACACCTTACAGTGAGCTCCTCTTCCACTCCTCCAAACACCAAGAACATATCTTTGGTTCTTCTCAAGTACCTCAGAATGTTCTTTACTGCAGTTCAATGGGCAATGCCAGGACTATGCTGAAAACGACTGGTTATGCTTAAAGCATACGAGACGTTAAGTCTAGTACATAGCATACATGATTGAACCAATCGCTGAAGCATATGGAAATACTTCCATTTGCTTAATTTCAATGTTCGTTGAAGGAGATTGCGATTTGTTCAACACGGTTCCTTTTAGTCATAGGAACACCTCCTTTCTTGGATTTTTCCATCCTGAAGCGTGTCATCATTTTGTCTATGTACGTTCTTTGACTTAGCCCTAGAAGCCGCTTAGATCTATCCCTATAGATCTTCATTCCCAGAATGTAAACAGCTTCTCCAAGATCTTTCATTGCGAAGCAAGATCCCAAATAGTGTTTAACTTCGTTAAGCATAGGGATGTTTATTTCCAATGATTAGTATATCATCCACATACAGGATGAGGAATGATATGGTGCTCCCACTAGCCTTTCTGTAAACACAAGCCCATCTTCATTCTTGACAAAACCAAACTCTTTGATTTTCTGTTCAAAATGAAGATTCCAGCTACGAGATGCGTGCTTGAGTCCATAAATGGACTTACTGGGTTTGCACACCTTAGTTGGATATTTAGGATCGATGAAACCTTTACGCCGAACCATATAGACATCTTCAGAGAGATGTCTATTAAGAAAGGCGGTTTTGACATCCATTTGCCACATTTTGTAATCATACTACGCAACTATGGCAGACAATATCCTGATTGATTTAATCATAGCAACGGGCGAGAAGGTCTCATTATAGTCAATACTTTGAGTTCGAATGAAACCCTTCGCAACTAGCCGTGCTTTATAGGTGTGCACATTTCCATGCATATCGGTTTTTCTCTTGAAAATCCATTTTCTCCCTACTGCCCGAGATTCGGGGGGTAGCTTAACCAAGTCCCATACTTGATTGTCATGCATAGATTGCATCTCGACGTTCATGGCTTCTTGCCATTTCTCAGATTCCGGATCTAAGATTGCAGATTTGTAGTTAGCAGGTTCGTCATTAGACTCAGCTACTAATAAGACTTCGAGACCTTTTAGATGCCATAGACATCTATCAGATTCTTGCGAATTCTACTACTTCTGCAAATGCTTGTGTTTTATGTCTGATTCATTGGCAACAACTACTTGTTGATCAGACAGTCCGACTACATTAGCGGTTGTTTGTGGTTCTCGAATTTCTTCAAGATCAACCACATTATTTCCAGTTTCTCAATTAAGAAGTTCTTCCTCGAGAAAGTGTCCCTTCTGTTTGATGGAAATCACATTTGCATCAGGATGGTAGAAATAATATCCGCTTCTTTTATAGTATTTGACAAAAACAACCTTTTCACATCGAGGATCGAGCTTATCATCAGAATCACTTGTGATGTAAGCATCACATCCCCATACTCTAAGGTATTCCAAATCGGGTTTATGCCCATGCCATATCTCATATGGCGGTTTTGTTTACCTTTTAGTCAGAGCTAAACTGACAATGCGGGAAGCGATCATAAGAGCTTATCCCAAAAGGAGTGAGGCAAGTTAGTTCTACACATCATCGATCGAACCATATCAAGTAGAGTTCGATTTCACCTTTCACTCACGCCCTTAAGTTGGGGTGTGCCAGGTGGAGAGGGTTGTGAAACTATTCCACACTCTTTCAGATGATTGAGAAATTCAAAGCTGAGATATTCACTACCTCGATCTGATCGAAGTATTTTTATCTTTCTATTAAGCTGGTTTTAGTCATGGTTTCTAGTCATGGTTATGAAAGGGCCATATACATCATGTGAATGAGTTCTAGAAAACCATTGATCCGTTCACCAACATCGGTGAAGGGGTGCTTTGTGAGTTTGCCAGCTAAGCAAGATTCGCAATCATCAAAGGAGTCCTGTCTAGTGGATTCAAGAATCCCCTTGGACTGGAGCCATTTTATGCATGCCTTACTTATGTGGCCAAGTCTGCAATGCCATAAATATGTTTCATTTATGCCAGCTTTGTTACGCTTAGAAAGATGATATATGTTACTACTTGTTTGAACATCAATCTCATAAACACCATTTCGAGGTTTAGCCTCAAAATGAAAGACATCATTCAAGTAGGCTATAATAGAAGAACCATTTAAAACGTACTTGAATTGAATCCTTGTTCAAACAGTGAAGAAACTGAAATAATGTTTCTGGTCAAACCAGATGCATATAAACAGTTATTTAAAGTAACTACAAGGCCAGGGGAACATGTAAAACAAAAATGTTCCAGTTGCAAGAACTGGAACTCTCTTTCTATTACCAACTATGAGTTTCCATGTGGCCTTGTTTCAGTTTCTTTCACTTTTCAGGCTCTTGCAAGACATTAACGATGTGGTAACCACATCCGGTATCAAATACCCATGTGTTGTTAGAAACAGTGAAAAGTTCGATAACATAAATAAGAATATCGGAAGAAGTGCCAATGTTATTGGCCTTGTTCATATTCAACTTGGCTAGATACTGTGGGTAGTTTCCCTTCCAGTGCCCATTTGGTTGCATTCAAAGCACTGCCGCTCCTAGGAGGGTGTGGTTTTGCAACATGCTTGTTGTTGGTGGCATTTCTGGCAGTAACAACAACTTTTCTCTTGCCTTTGCCCTTATGTTTCCTTTTCTTGTTAGTGGGCTTCTTAACACCACCATACTTGACCATTAGAACTTGGTTGGTTTTGTGGAATAACCAAGTTTGTTCATTTGGTCAATTTATCCTTTCATCTTTAGCACATGAGTACAAATACATGATCCTTCTAGCTTTTTAAAGCTTATGAGCTGTTTCATGGTGTCATATCGCTCATGTCGGGCTTGTTTCTGAAACATGCCTTTCATTTGCTTGATCATGTCATAAGCATCCTTATCTTCCATGTCCTTCTGAAGTTCAGAAGATATGGTGGCTTTCATAAGGCAGGCTACCTCAACGGCATCCTCGTTATGTTTCTCCAGTGCTTTGCGAGCAGTAATAGAATTACTTTCAGGCTCGGTAGGGACTGGGCCATCTAAGATATACAACTTTTCCTCCATGTTGAGAACTATTCTCAGATTGCGGTGCCATTCGAGAAGGTTGGTGTTATTCAAATTTTTATTTCTTTTCCTTTTCAAGTATAGACTTGAATATGAAAGAGTTGTTTTCATTAGACATCTGTTATATATAAGCAAGGTGATATTAATTAGTATTTTCGATGTATATCTCCTTAATTCGTGAGGTGAGACGATAAGGAACGAGAATCCGGTTAGAAGCGCTTTCTAAAGGCGGCTGGGGCACGCAACATTAGCAAGAGGTTCAAGCGGACTGACAACGATTGTCAATTGTGATAAAGGCACAACTCCCGAGGTTTATGAGGTTGCGAGGATAACCTATTGTCCTTGCATTGATACATTTGGCCTCATCTATGCCACTTTTGTTCTCGAGACAGCTGGGGCACGTAAACACGAGAAGAAAAGTAATAGTCGTCCTAAAACAGTCACATGTGGAAGGGTCGGATGTGTCGACGAAGCCCTTGCACCTTGGAAGGATAAACTAGACACCAAGTGTTGTGCTGTGGCTCCAACACTAATGGTTCGCATTATGCCCCAAGTGTTACTAGTAGTAGGATGACATAGACTATTGATTTTAATTTTTACCAAATAGGGTCGTTATAGTCGGTTTTAATTTAAATATTAAATTTGCGACATAATCAAAAGACCCTTTCACCTCTCGGGACAATTAGTTTTAGATAACCTATAAAACTAAGTTTGTCGCGACTTGGATTAACCAATTTTAAGTTAATAGAAAACTATTAAGTTAATAGTTTTGGAAAATAAAAACTAGTTTAATTAGCAAAACTTAATTGGTTATTATTTGTTCCAAAAACAACCTTTGTTTTATAATAAAAAACTTTAACAAGTTGTAAAAACAATTTAGAACTTGTTTTAATGTGATTGTTTTTAATATTTTAAAACTCCTTTTAAAATCATGTTGGTATTTAGGTTGGTTACGTTATAACAATTTATAAGATAAAAGCAACCACAATAGCAAGATAAATATGTAAATCCATATGGCCAAAAATTGTTCGATCTTGCTAGACCCTAATAGCAAGATCAAACGGGTCACGGGGTCACAACACACAAACAACCACAAGGATGGACTTGAGTGCATCTTGTTGTCTTGAGCAACTCCCACTAACTCCAAGACTCCTCTTGGCATTCGGTTTTGCTTCGGGTCTTCGTATCAACAATATTTAACAAGTAAATACAACAAAGACATAAAGGCCTATCTATTACAACTTTGAACCACAAGACGGGCCAAAACCATAAACTAATCTATTACAACTTTGAACCATCTCGGTGGCCAAAATAATAATTACAAAACCGAATAAAATATACAACTACAAAAATAAGGTCGGGCCGGATTTACACATCGCACAACAATCACAAAATAAACCGGGCAATGTTTTGGTCAAGCAAAACAAATAAAATATTGACCAAAATAAAAGTGCCCTTAAAAAGATACTTAGATCAAAAACTTTAAATAAATAAAGTTTGTGTTCTAATTCCGGTTAAAAGACCGGTACTGACTCGTATGTTGTAACCAAGGCTCTGATACCACTGTTGGGTTTCCGTGGTGATCGGTCAAAATTTTATTTATCAAAACCTGGTTCAATAAATAATAGTTAATTAATTAAATGAGTTAATTAATAAAACAAATCGGAAATATAAACTAATGATCAACAAATCGAAACCCGACAGGATCCGGTTACATGCAAATACGAGCACAGTAAAAAAATATTTATAACTACCGATGAGAAAGATATACCTCGGTTAATGACTAACAGGTCGAGACACCAAGGTTCAACGAACAAGTGCTAGTAAACGAACCAACGAAACGTGACGAAGGGGCCGGCGCCAAGCGGCGCCAGTGGCCGACGGCAGCAGGCTGCGGCCGTAGCCGGCGGCAGCAGGGCGGTGGCGGTCAGCGGCTGGACAGCGGAGACGGGGCGGCGACGGTGGCGGCGGGGCGGCGACGACGGCCCGCGGCTGGCTTGGTGGCCGGTTGTTTTTGTGGGTGTGGTTGAGAGCATTTCCTCTTGTTCATCCCATCTCTCCACTAACTCAAAATTCAAGACCCATAACCAATTAAAAGAACATGGACCCTTCTTGCATGTTAGCCATTTGTCACACCATGCATAATGCATGTGTACTAATTGGCCAAAAGTTAGGTGCGCGACAAGTGGCAATGGGTGAGAATACACGTGTCACCCAGTCTATGTACCCGTCTCTCAGTTAATACCCGCTTATGATCATAAATATAATTATGATAAGTCTCGTATGTTGTTCGTAATTACCAGTTAAACGGGTTAAGTGGATTTTTAGTTCGTTGCCCAAAATGTAACTCTTACGGGTCAGGGCCCGGTCGACAGTATTGACTTATCAAACCGGACATAATATCCAACAGAGTGACCCTATGAAGAAAGCCCACTTTAGCCCAACCATGTGGATATGTAATTATTATATATGTATTATAAGTGCTTTCAAGCTTTATCTATAAAAACAAAATCCACTATGGAAAATACTAAATTTATGTAACTTTTTTAGGTTGTCAAGTTTGACCGGAACTAGCTAGCTTTTTGACATGTAAAGAATATGTTGGAAGGTGGCAGGCACAAAGACAAATTTATAAGACTAAAGGGTATGGTGGGATGACTTGATGAGCCTTCACGTAGGCGGCTCGTGGGGGATGGGCCTCCTTCACATTTGAGGGGGATGGAGGATGGGGCTACCCCACTTCATTATTTTATAATTTTCTAAGTGTTTTTTTTATTAACTTAATATAAAATTTATAAAAGTTAAAAAATACAACATAAAACAACATAAATAAAGTCATTTCATAACATAAAAAAAATTACATTTCCTAAAAATAAAAAAAATAAAAAAACATTTCCGAAAAATAAAAAAAAATTACATTTCCTAAAAACATAAAAAACAAAAAAAAAATTACGATACGATTAAAAACTAAACAACCTACGACGTCCATTTTTTCTTCACCTCTTCTTTCATCCTCCGATAAACCTCGCGTTCATCCTCTGGAACCGAGTCGAGATCCAACCTCATAATCCTAAAATCCTCCGCTCGAGCATAGTCGGCCGACACGGTTTTCTTGTGAGTGTATTTTTCGGTCGCGAACTCTTTGAACGAACGGAATTCGTTTATCAAGTCGTCCATTTTCGCCGATGCCTTCGAGCCGCCCCCTCCACCCGAGCCGCCCCCTCCACTCGAGCCGGCCCCTTTGCGCTTTCCGGCCGCCTCTTTTTTTGCTTTGTCCCTCCCGGTGGGACGTTCCGACTCGTGAATGGGCAACACGTCCTCGTCATCTTCCGGGTCGTCGTTTATGTCGATTTGACAACGAGCGGTGGAGCCTCCCGCACTATAACTTCCGGACTCGGAAGTTTTAGTCCGTTTGGCGGTTGCGACCTCATTTGGAATCGGCGTCCATTTTTGTTCTTTCCTTACAACGTTCCATGCTCGGAAGTGCGGGAAAGGCTTTGAATTTTGAGAGTCCCACTTAGCGATAGCAAGGTTAAGAATGTCCGCCTCGTTACTCCCGCTAGGAGGACAAGTGTAAATTTGGTTATAAATTGCGTTAAAGTTATTGATGATCTTGCTCATTTTACGCCACTTGCCCGAGACGGCTTCTATATCACGATCCGAGCCATGCTCCATAATCTCGTGAAATCTAGCCGTTGTCTTCTTCCAAAAACTAGTATCTGTTTGATTGTTTCCTAAATTTTAAAAAATAATGCATTAGTAAAAATAAAAAATAAAAACTTTTAAAATTTAAATTAAAAATTTAAACTTTGGTTCATACCGACTATCGGGCAAGTAGAGGACTTAGCAAACGCCATTGCTAGCGCCTCCTCCTCTACTTTCGTCCAAGGTCTCCCCTTTGCTCTCGAACCGCTTTTTGGCGCGGTTTCGGGTACGTTTTCAACCTTCTTCCCCTTCCCCTTGTTTTTTTTTCAGTTGAGCTCTTGCGGTGGCGATTCGGGGACGACTTCTTCATCATCATCATCGTCAAGTTGAACCGGTTGCGAAGTTGGCGGTTGCGATTGGAGTTGTTCAAACGAGTTGCGTTGCATGATTTGTTGTAGTGCTTGGTATTGTTGGAGTTGTTGAACTTGAGACATTTGTGAGAATGCGTTGGGTGTTTGTTGGAAACCCGAAAAAGGAAATTGCGGAGCCCCCCACGAATGATCCATATTCGGAGTGTAAGCGGGAGTCGAAAAAAAGTTAGGTTGGTTCGGGTTGTGATTATTCGGGTTGGGGTTGTTTGGGTTGAAAGGATGCATGATTAGAGAAAAAGGTATAAAAAATATGGAGTGTTTTTTATAAAAAAGGAAGAGAATTGGAGAAGAATGGGAGTAGAATAGGATAGAATTGTATAAAAATGGATGAGATAGAGGGTATTTAAATTGAAAAAGGAATTTTTTTTTATATAAAAGAGCTGTTCCAACGGCTATAATCTTCAAGTGGGGCCCCGTCTAACCCGGTTGTGGGGAGCCGTTTGGGCCGAGCCGATCCTCAGGGGGCGGTGTGGGGGACCGGCGCCGGTCCTAGCCGGGCCTAGCCGGCCCCCATACCCTTTAGTCTAAGAAGCATTTTTCGACGTTCAAGTCGGTAAAATTTATAAAATAAAGTCATTTATTATCTGTATAACGCATAAGAGAGGTTAGGAGAGGAGTTATCTGTAT
Source organism: Helianthus tuberosus (assembly GCA_030545235.1). Lineage (NCBI taxonomy): Eukaryota > Viridiplantae > Streptophyta > Magnoliopsida > Asterales > Asteraceae > Helianthus > Helianthus tuberosus. The sequence continues at coordinate 57,945 of JARYGA010059781.1, forward strand.
AACGCATAAGAGAGGTTAGGAGAGGAGAGGAGAGGAGAGGGGAGAGAGCAAGTAAAATTTATAAAATAAAGTCAACCCCAACAACCATTTTACCACTTGAAAACCTCAAAACCATATCCATGACAAGACACCTTAAGAGATGAGTATAGTGTTTGGGCATTGTTAAAACTTATAGCAACAGTCAAAAGTTGCCTACAAGAGCAACAAAACAACATTTGTTTTCATTACCAGCAATGTTGATATACTGGAACATATTACAGATTCCATTTATGGCTAGAAAATGTCATACAAAACAGACCCCTTCAATGTACAACTACCGTGAAGAACTTCATACGCACTTGTACATTGCAGGGTTTGATTCAAATAATCCTTTTTACCGCTCATTTTATTGACGTCGCACCAACATGTTCCTCAGCTGTTGCTTTTCAAGATTTTGTGGATTTCATCTCTTGTGGGCATTGCTGGAATCGCTCCTTTTTTTGTTACGGTTAAGGCCCCACACGCGTTTGCAAAAAGAAGTGCTTCTCTTAGTTTTTTTTCATCCTGCATTACAACCAAGATGATGTCTGGAATCTAAGGTTATACAAACACAAAGCAAATGAAAATAATACGATTAAGATCCCGCAAGAGAGTCACAATATTAAGATGTAATTGTGGGCCCACCAAGCGGAACCTGAACTTCCAAGTTCCAACACGTGTGGGACCCGTTTATGTCGTTTCACAAAGGAATATGTGAGATTATGGGTCCCATTTGAAATCAAGATCTACAAGTACCAATATTTATTTTAATTTCTAGTTTCTAGTATAAGCAGAATGAAAATAAGCCCTCAATTAAACCAAAAAAGAGGCTTAAGAAAATTAATTGACAAATTTCAATATTGTTGTGGGTCCCATCAAAGACGAAGAACTAAGAAAAATAATCAAATCTAAACGCGTAGGTTGATAAAGATCAGAATCAAGAATGGATGAAAAGCAATAAAGAGATGGAACCTAAACATAGATGCTTATTCCTACTTTAATGTTTCATATTCAACAACAAAAACTGATCCGACTTACTTCATTTTATAAGAAACGAAATGGGACCCGCAAATGGAAAACGGATAAAAAAGTGTACCTTATAAAGATTTGTATCCAAAGCTAAAACACTTAAAATTCCACCAACAAATGCATCTCCAGCACCGGTGGTATCAACAGCCTTTACCTTAACACCAGGAACTCTTCCCTTAAATTTCTGCACAAAACATAATCCGTTCGCTTAAATATTTCATTTTGTGGGTCCCACAAAACACGTATAAAACCTTAAAAAACAAGAATCATTACCTGTGTATAATATCTACAGCCGTCTGGCCCTTCGCTTACAAGCAAAAGCTTAAGGTTGGGATGAAAAAGCTTATTCAACACCACATTATCATCGTACGGATCAGCACCCCGGGTCAAAAACGTAATTTCATCCTCACTCACCTGTGTATACCCATAACATTAGTTTCGTTTAAAAAGGAAATAAACGCAGGATATGTGTATTTACTTGCATGCCCTTGGTACCTTGATGACATCAGCTTGATTCCAAATGCTCATTATGCCATCTCTAGCTGCATCTTCTGAGGGCCATAATGGTAATCTTAAGTTCACGTCGTAAGAGAGAATGCTGCCTGATTTCTTTGCTATCGCCATCGCAGCTAAATGTGTCGATTTGCATGGTTCTTCTATTAAACTAATAGAACCATAGTGGAATATACTTGCCTGTTAAAAAACATAAGTGAATTAAAAAGTTACACACGCACGGATATATATATATTTTTTTTGTTTATCGTGTTATTTAGGAGTCTCAAATAATTAGTAAACGAAAAAATGCATTTTTCACAAAAAAAAAAAAAAAAAAAAAAAAAAATTATAAACTAATATCATAAATAACAAGTTTTTCCAAACACTCAAGGCAATCAATTATCTGATTATTACACATTATACATCAAAAGTGCGTCCAAGCACTATCTCCTGCAGCGCGTTGATAATTATCTGCAAACAATCTATGAAAAGAAAAGATAAAAGTCAACCTGTTTAATAAGATTCACGTCAAGTTCCGATTCACGAAGAAGCATGTCTGCACTAGGATTACGAAAAAACATAAATTCTCTCTCCCCATCGGCTCTAAGAGTAACAAAAGCAAGAGCTGTTCGAGCTTTCTGGTCAAATCGCATGCCAGAATTGTTGACTTTGTTTTGTTTCAAAATGTCAGATAGCATATGCCCAAATTCATCATCACCCACCTAAGAAGTATATAAAAATGTTAAGTTTATCGACACCATATTACAAATGAAAGATGAAAAAACAATTTATTTGTAAAAATGTTTTGATTGGTATACCTTGCCTATGAAAGCAGATGAACCACCCAATCTTGAAATACCAACAGCAACATTAGCAGGAGCACCGCCAGGGGCTTTTTGGAAGGCGGGTGCTTCTGCAAGTGACACCCCAGAAACTGTAGGCACAAAATCGATCAACATTTCCCCGAAACATACAACAAGTGAAGTCTTTGCTTCTGGGCCTCCATTTGAATTCATGGATAAGTTTTTTGAACCATCTGAATGCACGGAAATTGGTCCGGATCAGTAAAAAACAAGCAGAATAATTGGGCATTATGGTTAGTTTCTAAAAAGGATCGTTTACTTATGACTGGGTCAACTGGGTTCATCATTTTATTTCTAAGGGATCACATGTGTAAAAAATAAAAGTAGATAAAAAAAGAAACGGGTCAAATGGTGACCTCGTTAAACGGTTTAAACAAGACCAAAGTGTATTTTTATTACAGTGTAATAGTTATCGTCATGCTATTTGACACACTAAATATTCATAAAAAATCAAATTTGTGTGTAAAAAACAAACGGGTCAAATGGTTGAACTCGTCTATCGGTTCTAAACAAGACCAAAGTGTATTTTTATGAAAGTGTAATAGTTATTGTCATGATATTTGACACGCTAAATATCCATGAAAAATCTAACTTTTGTACAAAAACTGATATATATGGGTCATGCCAATCCATCCCGAACGGTACCAAAAATAACGCGTTTAGTCGACTGACCCCCCCCCCCCCCCACACACACACCACCATATGTCCACATCTACCTAAGATTAACAATTACACATACAACTAAAAAAATCAAACACGGGATCTACATCTACCAGTGGTTTCTTATTTTCTTCAAGTTTTACTAGAAAAAAAAATGAACTCAAATCTTAATATGAATTTCACAAGCTGGTAACCGAAATCACAAAAAAAAAAAAAAACCGAAAACAACATTTTTGGCAAACCCACCCGCTTTATATTCGACAAGATCCATCGATTGTAACCTTTTGTCTAACCAAAAACCAATTAAAAAAGATCATGGGGATTTCAAAACAAATACTGATCAAAGAAAAACAGAATGTGCCTTCACTTTTCTTTAACAAATTAGATCATATACCCATACATGCAATCAATAACAGATCTGAATTCTGATCCAAAGACAAGAAAATACAGATCAAAAGAATTCAAATGACCCAGATTACATAACACCCAAATAAGAGAAAAACAAATTAAAATACCAATAATTTGTCAATATTTAAGATACAAAAAGGGGTAAACAATAAAAAACAGATCAAAAGAATTCAAATTACACAGATTACATAACACCCAGATGAAAAAAAAATTAATACACCAATAATTTGTCAACATTTAATATCCAAAAAAGGGTAAACAATAAAGAACCTGAAGAGGGAATTTTCGCCATGTGGGTATGAATTTGGTACAGAGGAAGATCAGAAACAACACCTACAAACACAACGAAAATTGAAATGAATATATATAGAATATACAAAAAAATATTGAATGAAATTATTACAATTGATGATGATGAATGAATGTGATCTTGATTTGATTAATGGAAGAAGAAGAAGAATACCAAAATGAAAGTGTTAAATCGTGGAGAAAAGGGTTTGTGAAAATGAAGAAGAAGAAGAATGAAGAACGAAAACGTGTGCCCTTTTATTGATTCGGAAATGTGTCAAGATGATGATGATGATCTTGACTCACTCGATTCTAATTTTTCTCCTCTAGATTTCAGTTCTAATACGGAGACTACGAGCACATAGAAAATGTACTCCTTGTTTTTCTTGTCTTTTTTTCGTTTACAAGTCTTGTCTTTGAGTAAACTGCTATTTTGGTCCTTGTGGTTTGGTCATTTTTGCCACTTTAGTCCAAATTTGAAACTTTTTACATTTGGGTCCCTGTGGTTTCATTTTGTTGCCATTTTGGTCCAAAAATCAAATCAGGTCAGATTTCTAAAAAAAAATCTGGTTTTTTGTCCTTTTCTGAAGGGCATTTTGGTCATTTTGCCTACCCAACTACCCACCCCCACCCCTCTGTCCTTTTCTTCTTTCCCTCTCCTCTGCATTCTTCATTCATCTCCTTCCTCTGCAATCTTCATTCTTGAAGAAATCTAATATACAACACCTCCGCCTCTGACCGCCTCCACCCTTCACTTTCCTCCACCACCATACCCTACGAAATAAGCACAAAAGTCTGCACTATCTCTCTCTCTAAACACCCCCCTCTCTCTCTAATATCACCGTCGCATCTAATTCATCTCCTCAACCACCACAAATCTTCATCCTCTTACCTTTCTCCTCCACCTTCGGCCACCGCACATGCCGCCGTTACATCTCCTTCGCCATCACCGTCCTCCTCCTCGCCGCCGCCATCTACTTCCTCTGTTTAGGTTTTGTTTTGATTTGTTTCATCTAGGGTTTCAGTTTTTAGGGTTTTTTATTTTGGTAGATAGTTTTGTTAATTGATGCTGTTAGTGTTTGTGCTTACAGTTTTTATATTGTTTCGAAGTTAATTTGGTTCTAGAGACTGATTTTTGTGTAAATTGATGTTGTTGTTTGATTTGGTTAACAGGTTAGATGTTTATATACATGATTACTTAGTGAAAAGGCTAGATAAAAGCCTTTTAGGAGTTGATCTTGATCTGGCAATTCCAATTCAGAAGAATCATCAACATTGATGATAGTGATGGTGACGCTGGAGGCAACAATTCAGCGACAAACGCCGCACCGATGGCCGACAAGCTTTTCCGGTAAACCCCACCTCCTCACACATATCTCTTCCCCTGTTTCTTTTTTTTTTTTCTGATGACTGAAGATGATGGTGATTTCCGTTGTTGAAGACAATGATGATTATGTCGATGATGGTGATTTCTGTTGTTGAAGACGATGAATGAGATGGTTGCAGCTTTAACGGAGGTGATAAAGATGACCGGGGATAAAGATCGGTGGTGATAAAATAACCGGGAACAGGTTGCAGGTTGATGATCGGTGGATGGTGAAACAGAGATGAAGATGATGAAGATTTTAACAATGGATCGGTGGATGGTGGTGATAATCTGTAGATAGAGAGAGAGAGGATAGAGAGACAAGTTTTTTTTAAAATGACCATTTTGCCCCTGAGGAAAAGGACAAAATAGTAGGGTTTTTTTGAGAAATATGACCTGATTTGATTTTTGGACCAAAATGGCAACAAAAATGAAACCACAGGGACCCAGATGTAAAAAGTTTCAAATTTGGACTAAAGTGGCAAAAGTGACCAAACCACAGGGACCAAAATGGCAGTTTACTCCTTGTCTTTTTTTATGTTTACAAGTGGGAAACTCGTGCGTTACAGTCGACAATACAGGGTCAGTGTATAACTTAAACCTTAAAACGATAGAAAGGTCATATTTAACTTGTGTGTGTATATATGTGTGTGAAAAATTTGACCCTTTAAGCGATAAAACACAACCCGGTGACCTACAAAGCCACCGTCACGCTTCTATCTCACTTTCTGAGTTGCTTCCGTTGGATTGTTAAAGGTCTTAGAGGTTCAATGAAGTTAAAGTAAACGAAATAAGTTATTAAGAGGTTCCATGAAGTTAATTACCGAAATCCCTTGAGTTCTCCTATTAAAATCCCTTAAGTTCTCCTATTAATTTTTTTTGAACGACAAGTTCTCCTATTAATACCGATAAGAAATTATTTTTGGGTTTCTCACGTGATACATTGAATTTAAAAGTAAATGTAGTATTAATTGTATTTTTGCTAGTGTTGTAATGAAAGTTGAGTTCAGTAAACAGCTAAATACCTAAATAGTGGCGAAAAGGAAAATATTATGATTATTTAGGTTTTTTATTGTTAATATAACTATTATTCTAGTTTTTCTATGTTATGCACTTGATTAAAGTTGTTGATATGGTAAAAGGTCTTTGTTTACGAGTATGATGATATATACCGACGTAGCAACATAAAGTTTATTAAAATTTACCAACATTTATAATATACTTAATTATAAAATACTTATTTAGAATATATATGGGTAGCTTTTAAGTTATATATAATTAGTTTTCATTTCAATTCATCATTAATATTATATTGTTATGAAACTATCCTAATAGCAAACAATAAGAAAAAGAGATGTAGGAATAAATAAATATTTCATTGATAGATATATCATACAAGAGATACAGTGGGTAATATATATAGTAGAAGAAAACTTGTAGAAGAAGCTAATATATTTTTGGTGTTGATAACCACAATATTAATAATATATTTATAACACTCCCCCTTGGTTATCAGCTTGATACGCTTGGATATGCTGCCTCGTTAAAAACCTTGCCAGGAAAACCCAGTGGGACAAAACATTAGCTAAGGGAAAAAGAGTGCAGCACGTATCGTCTCCCCCTGATACTTCTGGATCATGTACGTTGCCTCATTAAAAACCTTACTAAGAAAACCCAATGGGTTAAAACTTAGTGAAGGGAAAAAGAATGCAACTTGTATAATACTCTCCCTCATTTGAACATGTATTCTTCAAGTGACTAGTGCCCATTTTTCTTGAAAGTTGCTCAAAGTTTTTGTAGTCAATGATTTGCCGCTTGATCCCTTAATGTGCAATTCTTTATGTTCGCAATGGTGTATATCTTCATATAAGCTTTCTAGTGCCTCTTTTTTTAAACAAATATCATAAGATCCACAACCGTGATTTGTTACATTCTCTGCATTTACAAAACTAACCAAACTTGTTTTGATAGGTTAGTACAATATAGATTCATATCTTACATAC
>JARYGA010059781.1:65274-87265 GCA_030545235.1 Helianthus tuberosus
GACATGTCTGGTCTAGTGCATATCATTGCATACACAATGGATCCTATAGCAGACGCATATGGGATTCCCTTCATTCTTTCTTGCTCATCCTTTGAGCTTGGACATTGAGATGCACTCAATATTGTCCCCTCTTGAATAGGTACCTAAACCTTTCTTAGAGTTCTCCATCTTGAACCTTTTCACGACTTTATCAATGTATGCACTTTGGTTTAACCTATCAAGCACCTTGATCTATCCCTATAGATCTTTATTCCCAAAATATAGGCGACTTCACCAAGATCCTTAATGGAAAAACAACTTCCAAGCCAGGTTTTTACACCTTCCATGGTTGGAATATCATTTCCAAATAGTAGAATGTCATCGACATACAATACTAAGAAAGTAATAATGCTCCCACTAGCCTTCTTATGTACACAAGCTTCATCGCTGTTCTTGATGAATCCAAAATTCTTAATTTCCTCATCAGAAAGGTGATTCCAACTTCTAGATGCTTATTTCAATCCATAGATTGATTTCTTTAACTTGCATACTTTGTTAGGATGTTTTGGATCGAAAAAAAACTTTCAGGCTGAACCATATAGACATCTTCCTCAAGATATCCATTTAGGAAAGCCGTTTTGACATCCATTTGCCAAATCTCATAATCATATTATGCAGGTATGGCAAATAATCTCCTAATTGACTTTAGCATCGCCACGGGCGAGAAGGTCTCATCATAATCAACCCCTTGAGTTTGAGTGAAACCTTTTGCTACAAGTCTCGCTTTTTAGGTATCCAAGTTACCATACATATTGGTTTTCTTCCTGAAAACCCACTTATTTCCAATTACTTTGGAGTTAAAAGGTAGCACAACCAATTCCCATACTTGTTTGTTGTACATGGATCGCATCTCTATGTTCATGGCTTCAAGCCATTTGTCACAATCGGATTTTGACATTGCATCATGGTATGTGGTAGGTTCACCCAAATCTACCACGTAGCATCCATCTATGAAAAATCCATATCTTTCAGGTGGACTACTAATTCTACCAGATTTGCGAATGTTTTGTGTGTATTGATCAACCACTCGATTGTTTTCAACAACCTCTTGTTGAGTGCTAGTATCAACCAAACGTGAATCAACTTGTGGTTCTCGATCCTTATCAAGTTCCATTGTTATACTAATTCCTTCCATAAGGAACTTAGCTTCCAAGAATTCAGCCTTTCGAGCGACAAATACCTTTTGCTCTGTTGGATCATAGAAACAATATCCTATATCATCTTTAGGATATCCTACAAAGATACGCTTAGGGGAGCGTACTTCCAATTTGTTTGGGGTGTATTGCTTCAGATAAGCTTCACAACCTCATACCTTCAAATATGATAATGATGGAGCCCTTCCATGCCATATTTCAAAAGGTGTCTTACCCACTTTCTTGATTTGGGCCATATTTAGTATATGGGCCACGGAGAGCAAAGTGTAACCCCAAATGATAGAGATAATGTGCTCCTAGCCATCATAGATCGAACCATATTCAGTAGAGTTCGATTCCTTCTCTAATGAAACGAAGAACTTTGATTGAGTTAATTTTCTACTTCACTTTTGAAGATTTTTGAACGTTTCAAAACTTCATCTTTGTGTCTCAGCAAGTACACCTAACCATAACTACTATAGTTGTCAGTAAAAGTAATGAAGTATCTTTCACCATTCCTAGTCATTGGCTTAAAAGGATCACATATATCCAAATGTATGATACCTAATAAATCCTTTGCCCTTTGGTTGGTACCACTAAAGGGTTTCTTGGTCATTTTACCTTGTAAACAAGATTCACATGTATCAAATGAACCAACTTCATTTGTTTCCAAAAGACCATTCTTTTGAAGTGTTCGTATGCGATTTCTATTTATATGACCAAGTCGACAATGCCAAATATAGGTCTCACTCAAATCCATTTTGAGTTTCTTGGTGGTTTCTTGGTACATTAAACTATCAAATGATGTATTATCATGAACCAATTCATAAATACCATTTGAAAGCATAGCTTTAAAGTAAAACATGTCATTCATCGAAACATAAATGTCATCGTTTACAAAGTTTAAATCAAAACGATATTGTCTCAAAAGGGAAACTGAAATAATGTTCCTAGTCAACTAGGAGCATACAAAACATTTTTCAAAATGATTTCCAAACCACTTGGAAGTTTCAAAACATAGTCTTCTAGGGCTTCAGCTTTAACCTTCATTCCATTGCCCATGAAGAGACTAATGTCTCCCTTTTATAATGCTAATTTCTTTTGAACCCTTGCAACAAATTGCAAACATGAGTTCCACAGCCGGTATCTCATACCCATGTGTTAGAAGAAACAACATTAAGGTCAATATGTATTATAAAGATTGTACTTGAGGTTTGCCCTGCATCCCTCTTGTTTTTCAACTCCTTGAGATAGGTTGGATAATTCCTTTTCAAATGCCCTATCTCACCACATTCAAAGCATGGATCATTCATGGCAACCTTTGCCTTCTTTTCTTTTGGTTTCGGTGGTTGCGCTTTAGTCTTTCTTTTCCTTTTCCCTTTGAAGTGCCCCTTTCCTTTACAACACTTGCTTTGGAATCGGGGTGATGCCCTTTCTTGTTGCCACCCTCATTGATCGTTAGAATGGATAAAGCCCTTTTACCCATATTGAGCCTTTCGAGGCGATCAATGTGGCTTTCATCTTAAAGACATAAGATGAGACCGATTGGGTTTCCTCCATTCGATATGTATGAAGCGCTCGAACCGTTTCGAAGCGTTCTCCCCTTGCTTATTGTAGGAACATTTCCTTCAATTAGGTAATCATGTCGTACGCTCATGATGTTCAAAAATCCTTTTGAATCTCGGGAATCATAGTTCCAACATGAGACGAGAGGCTTGCATAGAATCCACGGTATTCTTAATCCAATTGTTATAGGCATCCTCATCTTCCATAAGATGTTTATCGGGAATAGGATCGTTCAACACATAGGATATCCTCTCTTGCTTGAGAATGATTCTCAAGTTTCGATACCAGTCCATGAAGTGTTATGGTTGAGACGATCCTTTTCAAGGATTGTTTTTAGTGATAGGTTACAGACGGTTTGGGTAATTGTTAGCAGCCATCTACAAAATTTAACAAGGTTCAATTTTAGTATTTTCGATATTATTATATTTTAATCATTAATACTCTTTTATGTCTCATAGACAATTAATAATTAAAATCTAGAATCCAACGTTACATTTAAATATTGATTAGGTTACATTTAAGAAGTGGGTTTTTATTAATAAATAAAAAATTGTTTTAATTTAAAAGTAAAAGACTTAAATGCCCTCATGTGCAAGGCATGTGAGTCCATTTAACTGAATTTTTTGACGTGGTTAGTGCTAAAGGTTATAGGGTGTAACATGAACGTAAAGGTTGGTTTTTGTCGAGTTCATATTGAAAGGTATAAAATGCAGTTTGAGGCAAACATAAAGGTTGTTTTCTGCAATTTGGTATTTAAAAAAACATTTATTTGCAATATATGGTTATTTTTATTTTTATTTTTATTATATACATGTTAAAATGATATTATTGGTCTTACTTTTAACTTTATAGTTTTGTATAGTAACTCATTTATCACTTATGTTTAATATAACTTATAAAAGTTTCATGAATAAGAAGGTTATGAAAAGGACTTTCATACAGCCAATTCTCATTGTATTATATAAAAAGTATAAAGAAAACAATTAATTTTGAATGTTTTTAGTTCTTCATGTAAACGTCATAGAGGAACATGATTCCGTAGACTGATTCTGTACCACGACAAAAATTCAAACCGAAAGAATCCCACCCATTGAGAAGAGTGTGTTGGGTTTCCGTGGTGATCGGTCAAAATTTTATTTATCAAAACCCGGTTCAATAAATAATAGTTAATTAATTAAACGAGTTAATTAATAAAACGCAGCGGAAATGTAAACTAATGATAAAAAAATCGAAACCCGACAGGATCCGGTTACATGCAAATACGAGCACAGTAAAAAAATATTTATAACTACCGATGAGAAAGATATACCTCGGTTAATGACTAACCGGTCGAGACACCAAGGTTCAACGAACAAGTGCTAGTAAACGAACCAACGAAACACGATGAAGGGGCTGGCGCCAAGCGGCGGCAGCAGGGCGGTGGCGGTCAGCGGTTGGACAGCGGAGACGGGGCGGCGACGGTGGCGGCGGGGCGGCGGCCCGCAGCTGGCTTGGTGGCCGGTTGTTTTTGTGGGTGTGTTTAAGAGCATTTCCTCTTGTTCATCCCATCTCTCCACTAACTCAAAATGCAAGACCCATAACCAATTAAAAGAATATGGACCCTTCTTGCATGTTAGCCATTTGTCACACCATGCATAATGCATGTGTTCTAATTGGCCAAAAGTTAGGTGCGCGACAAGTGGCAATGGGTGAGAATACCCGTGTCACCCGGTCCATGTACCCATCTCTCAGTTAATACCCGCTTATGATCATAAATATAATTATGATCAGTCTCGTATGTTGTTCGTAATTACCAGTTAAACGGGTTAAGTGGATTTTTAGTTCGTTGCCCAAGGTGTAACTCTTACGGGTCAAGACCCGGTCGACAGTGTTGACTTATCGAACCGGGCATAATATCCAACAGCTCCCACTTGGACGGTCTCTGATAAGATCTCAACGCAGACAGCCAGCGGTGTTCTAGCTACACATAGATGCCCCCAACAGGTCATGACACTTTAAAGTCATTAACCAAGGTATCTTCTCTTTAGCAACGGCTTGCTACATGAAGACAATAGACTTATGGCAATCTTCGTCATCTATCCTTTCTGTAAAAGACATCAATTGAACAATGAGACATGGATCAGATTCAATCTCACATGGCGTTCAATCATTATCATTATCGTTCTCGTTCACATAATCAAAGTGGTCCAATCAAATACACAGTAAGTTTGGGTAAGGCCTTACACTTCACCAGTTTGAATCAACGAGGGAGCCCCGATGTCTAACTGTTACATTATAATGTAAGAGTACAGAATCCCATCTTGACTACATACAACTCCCACTGAACTTCAGAACCACTCCCAACCAATGCCTTTATGACTGGCAGTTATGCGACAACGTTGGACACTGGTCAAAGAATAGTCTTTTAGTAAACGAAAGTTCTAGTATGTATCTCAGGTCAGAGGATACTAAATGAGTATACCTAAATCAACTACATCTTATGACTATGATCCATGAAGATGATTTGATGCGAGTTACATCCAACGTCATTCATAATGAGGTTTGTGAGTTTGGAAGTCAACTCCTTGAGTCCAAAGTCATAATAGTCTTAATTCAGAGTCGTTCCCACGAGTCTGACCGACTACGGATATTTTAGAATACAAGATTCATGGATTAAACGTACAAAAATCGAACATAGCTGTAAGATTCAAACTTTGCATTTAGCCAATAAATCAAAGGTGAATTCAAAAGGTACAACTGTTTGAATGTTCGTACATCCAAATACTAAATCAAAACAAATGGTAATCCAATCTAAGACCGATAGCATTCCCATGCTTGTCCTGAGACATCGGTATAGTGAACGGGTCTGCTAAGTTTTGATCTATGTCTATTTTGCTTGTTAAGATGTCTCCTCGTTCCAGTATTTCCCGTATATAGTGGAACATTCTTAAAATGTGCTTAACCCTGTGATCTGGGCTCCTTGGTTTGAGCAATGATTCATGTGTTATCAAAGAATACCTAGATCGGTTTCTAAATACTTGAAACCACATCGAGGTTGTTGATGAATTACTTCATCCAAGCAGATTCTTCCGCTGCATCTGGTGCAACTATACATTCGGACTCGGTGGCTGAATCCGCCACTATACTCTATTTGGAGCTTTTCCAATAGACAGCTCCTCCATTGAGAGTGAATACGAATCCTAATTGTGAGCGAGAATTATCTTGGTCACTTTTGAAGCCAGCATCAGTGTAACACCTTACAGTGAGCTCCTCTTCCACTCCTCCAAACACCAAGAACATATCTTTGGTTCTTCTCAAGTACCTCAGAATGTTCTTTACTGCAGTTCAATGGGCAATGCCAGGACTATGCTGAAAACGACTGGTTATGCTTAAAGCATACGAGACGTTAAGTCTAGTACATAGCATACATGATTGAACCAATCGCTGAAGCATATGGAAATACTTCCATTTGCTTAATTTCAATGTTCGTTGAAGGAGATTGCGATTTGTTCAACACGGTTCCTTTTAGTCATAGGAACACCTCCTTTCTTGGATTTTTCCATCCTGAAGCGTGTCATCATTTTGTCTATGTACGTTCTTTGACTTAGCCCTAGAAGCCGCTTAGATCTATCCCTATAGATCTTCATTCCCAGAATGTAAACAGCTTCTCCAAGATCTTTCATTGCGAAGCAAGATCCCAAATAGTGTTTAACTTCGTTAAGCATAGGGATGTTTATTTCCAATGATTAGTATATCATCCACATACAGGATGAGGAATGATATGGTGCTCCCACTAGCCTTTCTGTAAACACAAGCCCATCTTCATTCTTGACAAAACCAAACTCTTTGATTTTCTGTTCAAAATGAAGATTCCAGCTACGAGATGCGTGCTTGAGTCCATAAATGGACTTACTGGGTTTGCACACCTTAGTTGGATATTTAGGATCGATGAAACCTTTACGCCGAACCATATAGACATCTTCAGAGAGATGTCTATTAAGAAAGGCGGTTTTGACATCCATTTGCCACATTTTGTAATCATACTACGCAACTATGGCAGACAATATCCTGATTGATTTAATCATAGCAACGGGCGAGAAGGTCTCATTATAGTCAATACTTTGAGTTCGAATGAAACCCTTCGCAACTAGCCGTGCTTTATAGGTGTGCACATTTCCATGCATATCGGTTTTTCTCTTGAAAATCCATTTTCTCCCTACTGCCCGAGATTCGGGGGGTAGCTTAACCAAGTCCCATACTTGATTGTCATGCATAGATTGCATCTCGACGTTCATGGCTTCTTGCCATTTCTCAGATTCCGGATCTAAGATTGCAGATTTGTAGTTAGCAGGTTCGTCATTAGACTCAGCTACTAATAAGACTTCGAGACCTTTTAGATGCCATAGACATCTATCAGATTCTTGCGAATTCTACTACTTCTGCAAATGCTTGTGTTTTATGTCTGATTCATTGGCAACAACTACTTGTTGATCAGACAGTCCGACTACATTAGCGGTTGTTTGTGGTTCTCGAATTTCTTCAAGATCAACCACATTATTTCCAGTTTCTCAATTAAGAAGTTCTTCCTCGAGAAAGTGTCCCTTCTGTTTGATGGAAATCACATTTGCATCAGGATGGTAGAAATAATATCCGCTTCTTTTATAGTATTTGACAAAAACAACCTTTTCACATCGAGGATCGAGCTTATCATCAGAATCACTTGTGATGTAAGCATCACATCCCCATACTCTAAGGTATTCCAAATCGGGTTTATGCCCATGCCATATCTCATATGGCGGTTTTGTTTACCTTTTAGTCAGAGCTAAACTGACAATGCGGGAAGCGATCATAAGAGCTTATCCCAAAAGGAGTGAGGCAAGTTAGTTCTACACATCATCGATCGAACCATATCAAGTAGAGTTCGATTTCACCTTTCACTCACGCCCTTAAGTTGGGGTGTGCCAGGTGGAGAGGGTTGTGAAACTATTCCACACTCTTTCAGATGATTGAGAAATTCAAAGCTGAGATATTCACTACCTCGATCTGATCGAAGTATTTTTATCTTTCTATTAAGCTGGTTTTAGTCATGGTTTCTAGTCATGGTTATGAAAGGGCCATATACATCATGTGAATGAGTTCTAGAAAACCATTGATCCGTTCACCAACATCGGTGAAGGGGTGCTTTGTGAGTTTGCCAGCTAAGCAAGATTCGCAATCATCAAAGGAGTCCTGTCTAGTGGATTCAAGAATCCCCTTGGACTGGAGCCATTTTATGCATGCCTTACTTATGTGGCCAAGTCTGCAATGCCATAAATATGTTTCATTTATGCCAGCTTTGTTACGCTTAGAAAGATGATATATGTTACTACTTGTTTGAACATCAATCTCATAAACACCATTTCGAGGTTTAGCCTCAAAATGAAAGACATCATTCAAGTAGGCTATAATAGAAGAACCATTTAAAACGTACTTGAATTGAATCCTTGTTCAAACAGTGAAGAAACTGAAATAATGTTTCTGGTCAAACCAGATGCATATAAACAGTTATTTAAAGTAACTACAAGGCCAGGGGAACATGTAAAACAAAAATGTTCCAGTTGCAAGAACTGGAACTCTCTTTCTATTACCAACTATGAGTTTCCATGTGGCCTTGTTTCAGTTTCTTTCACTTTTCAGGCTCTTGCAAGACATTAACGATGTGGTAACCACATCCGGTATCAAATACCCATGTGTTGTTAGAAACAGTGAAAAGTTCGATAACATAAATAAGAATATCGGAAGAAGTGCCAATGTTATTGGCCTTGTTCATATTCAACTTGGCTAGATACTGTGGGTAGTTTCCCTTCCAGTGCCCATTTGGTTGCATTCAAAGCACTGCCGCTCCTAGGAGGGTGTGGTTTTGCAACATGCTTGTTGTTGGTGGCATTTCTGGCAGTAACAACAACTTTTCTCTTGCCTTTGCCCTTATGTTTCCTTTTCTTGTTAGTGGGCTTCTTAACACCACCATACTTGACCATTAGAACTTGGTTGGTTTTGTGGAATAACCAAGTTTGTTCATTTGGTCAATTTATCCTTTCATCTTTAGCACATGAGTACAAATACATGATCCTTCTAGCTTTTTAAAGCTTATGAGCTGTTTCATGGTGTCATATCGCTCATGTCGGGCTTGTTTCTGAAACATGCCTTTCATTTGCTTGATCATGTCATAAGCATCCTTATCTTCCATGTCCTTCTGAAGTTCAGAAGATATGGTGGCTTTCATAAGGCAGGCTACCTCAACGGCATCCTCGTTATGTTTCTCCAGTGCTTTGCGAGCAGTAATAGAATTACTTTCAGGCTCGGTAGGGACTGGGCCATCTAAGATATACAACTTTTCCTCCATGTTGAGAACTATTCTCAGATTGCGGTGCCATTCGAGAAGGTTGGTGTTATTCAAATTTTTATTTCTTTTCCTTTTCAAGTATAGACTTGAATATGAAAGAGTTGTTTTCATTAGACATCTGTTATATATAAGCAAGGTGATATTAATTAGTATTTTCGATGTATATCTCCTTAATTCGTGAGGTGAGACGATAAGGAACGAGAATCCGGTTAGAAGCGCTTTCTAAAGGCGGCTGGGGCACGCAACATTAGCAAGAGGTTCAAGCGGACTGACAACGATTGTCAATTGTGATAAAGGCACAACTCCCGAGGTTTATGAGGTTGCGAGGATAACCTATTGTCCTTGCATTGATACATTTGGCCTCATCTATGCCACTTTTGTTCTCGAGACAGCTGGGGCACGTAAACACGAGAAGAAAAGTAATAGTCGTCCTAAAACAGTCACATGTGGAAGGGTCGGATGTGTCGACGAAGCCCTTGCACCTTGGAAGGATAAACTAGACACCAAGTGTTGTGCTGTGGCTCCAACACTAATGGTTCGCATTATGCCCCAAGTGTTACTAGTAGTAGGATGACATAGACTATTGATTTTAATTTTTACCAAATAGGGTCGTTATAGTCGGTTTTAATTTAAATATTAAATTTGCGACATAATCAAAAGACCCTTTCACCTCTCGGGACAATTAGTTTTAGATAACCTATAAAACTAAGTTTGTCGCGACTTGGATTAACCAATTTTAAGTTAATAGAAAACTATTAAGTTAATAGTTTTGGAAAATAAAAACTAGTTTAATTAGCAAAACTTAATTGGTTATTATTTGTTCCAAAAACAACCTTTGTTTTATAATAAAAAACTTTAACAAGTTGTAAAAACAATTTAGAACTTGTTTTAATGTGATTGTTTTTAATATTTTAAAACTCCTTTTAAAATCATGTTGGTATTTAGGTTGGTTACGTTATAACAATTTATAAGATAAAAGCAACCACAATAGCAAGATAAATATGTAAATCCATATGGCCAAAAATTGTTCGATCTTGCTAGACCCTAATAGCAAGATCAAACGGGTCACGGGGTCACAACACACAAACAACCACAAGGATGGACTTGAGTGCATCTTGTTGTCTTGAGCAACTCCCACTAACTCCAAGACTCCTCTTGGCATTCGGTTTTGCTTCGGGTCTTCGTATCAACAATATTTAACAAGTAAATACAACAAAGACATAAAGGCCTATCTATTACAACTTTGAACCACAAGACGGGCCAAAACCATAAACTAATCTATTACAACTTTGAACCATCTCGGTGGCCAAAATAATAATTACAAAACCGAATAAAATATACAACTACAAAAATAAGGTCGGGCCGGATTTACACATCGCACAACAATCACAAAATAAACCGGGCAATGTTTTGGTCAAGCAAAACAAATAAAATATTGACCAAAATAAAAGTGCCCTTAAAAAGATACTTAGATCAAAAACTTTAAATAAATAAAGTTTGTGTTCTAATTCCGGTTAAAAGACCGGTACTGACTCGTATGTTGTAACCAAGGCTCTGATACCACTGTTGGGTTTCCGTGGTGATCGGTCAAAATTTTATTTATCAAAACCTGGTTCAATAAATAATAGTTAATTAATTAAATGAGTTAATTAATAAAACAAATCGGAAATATAAACTAATGATCAACAAATCGAAACCCGACAGGATCCGGTTACATGCAAATACGAGCACAGTAAAAAAATATTTATAACTACCGATGAGAAAGATATACCTCGGTTAATGACTAACAGGTCGAGACACCAAGGTTCAACGAACAAGTGCTAGTAAACGAACCAACGAAACGTGACGAAGGGGCCGGCGCCAAGCGGCGCCAGTGGCCGACGGCAGCAGGCTGCGGCCGTAGCCGGCGGCAGCAGGGCGGTGGCGGTCAGCGGCTGGACAGCGGAGACGGGGCGGCGACGGTGGCGGCGGGGCGGCGACGACGGCCCGCGGCTGGCTTGGTGGCCGGTTGTTTTTGTGGGTGTGGTTGAGAGCATTTCCTCTTGTTCATCCCATCTCTCCACTAACTCAAAATTCAAGACCCATAACCAATTAAAAGAACATGGACCCTTCTTGCATGTTAGCCATTTGTCACACCATGCATAATGCATGTGTACTAATTGGCCAAAAGTTAGGTGCGCGACAAGTGGCAATGGGTGAGAATACACGTGTCACCCAGTCTATGTACCCGTCTCTCAGTTAATACCCGCTTATGATCATAAATATAATTATGATAAGTCTCGTATGTTGTTCGTAATTACCAGTTAAACGGGTTAAGTGGATTTTTAGTTCGTTGCCCAAAATGTAACTCTTACGGGTCAGGGCCCGGTCGACAGTATTGACTTATCAAACCGGACATAATATCCAACAGAGTGACCCTATGAAGAAAGCCCACTTTAGCCCAACCATGTGGATATGTAATTATTATATATGTATTATAAGTGCTTTCAAGCTTTATCTATAAAAACAAAATCCACTATGGAAAATACTAAATTTATGTAACTTTTTTAGGTTGTCAAGTTTGACCGGAACTAGCTAGCTTTTTGACATGTAAAGAATATGTTGGAAGGTGGCAGGCACAAAGACAAATTTATAAGACTAAAGGGTATGGTGGGATGACTTGATGAGCCTTCACGTAGGCGGCTCGTGGGGGATGGGCCTCCTTCACATTTGAGGGGGATGGAGGATGGGGCTACCCCACTTCATTATTTTATAATTTTCTAAGTGTTTTTTTTATTAACTTAATATAAAATTTATAAAAGTTAAAAAATACAACATAAAACAACATAAATAAAGTCATTTCATAACATAAAAAAAATTACATTTCCTAAAAATAAAAAAAATAAAAAAACATTTCCGAAAAATAAAAAAAAATTACATTTCCTAAAAACATAAAAAACAAAAAAAAAATTACGATACGATTAAAAACTAAACAACCTACGACGTCCATTTTTTCTTCACCTCTTCTTTCATCCTCCGATAAACCTCGCGTTCATCCTCTGGAACCGAGTCGAGATCCAACCTCATAATCCTAAAATCCTCCGCTCGAGCATAGTCGGCCGACACGGTTTTCTTGTGAGTGTATTTTTCGGTCGCGAACTCTTTGAACGAACGGAATTCGTTTATCAAGTCGTCCATTTTCGCCGATGCCTTCGAGCCGCCCCCTCCACCCGAGCCGCCCCCTCCACTCGAGCCGGCCCCTTTGCGCTTTCCGGCCGCCTCTTTTTTTGCTTTGTCCCTCCCGGTGGGACGTTCCGACTCGTGAATGGGCAACACGTCCTCGTCATCTTCCGGGTCGTCGTTTATGTCGATTTGACAACGAGCGGTGGAGCCTCCCGCACTATAACTTCCGGACTCGGAAGTTTTAGTCCGTTTGGCGGTTGCGACCTCATTTGGAATCGGCGTCCATTTTTGTTCTTTCCTTACAACGTTCCATGCTCGGAAGTGCGGGAAAGGCTTTGAATTTTGAGAGTCCCACTTAGCGATAGCAAGGTTAAGAATGTCCGCCTCGTTACTCCCGCTAGGAGGACAAGTGTAAATTTGGTTATAAATTGCGTTAAAGTTATTGATGATCTTGCTCATTTTACGCCACTTGCCCGAGACGGCTTCTATATCACGATCCGAGCCATGCTCCATAATCTCGTGAAATCTAGCCGTTGTCTTCTTCCAAAAACTAGTATCTGTTTGATTGTTTCCTAAATTTTAAAAAATAATGCATTAGTAAAAATAAAAAATAAAAACTTTTAAAATTTAAATTAAAAATTTAAACTTTGGTTCATACCGACTATCGGGCAAGTAGAGGACTTAGCAAACGCCATTGCTAGCGCCTCCTCCTCTACTTTCGTCCAAGGTCTCCCCTTTGCTCTCGAACCGCTTTTTGGCGCGGTTTCGGGTACGTTTTCAACCTTCTTCCCCTTCCCCTTGTTTTTTTTTCAGTTGAGCTCTTGCGGTGGCGATTCGGGGACGACTTCTTCATCATCATCATCGTCAAGTTGAACCGGTTGCGAAGTTGGCGGTTGCGATTGGAGTTGTTCAAACGAGTTGCGTTGCATGATTTGTTGTAGTGCTTGGTATTGTTGGAGTTGTTGAACTTGAGACATTTGTGAGAATGCGTTGGGTGTTTGTTGGAAACCCGAAAAAGGAAATTGCGGAGCCCCCCACGAATGATCCATATTCGGAGTGTAAGCGGGAGTCGAAAAAAAGTTAGGTTGGTTCGGGTTGTGATTATTCGGGTTGGGGTTGTTTGGGTTGAAAGGATGCATGATTAGAGAAAAAGGTATAAAAAATATGGAGTGTTTTTTATAAAAAAGGAAGAGAATTGGAGAAGAATGGGAGTAGAATAGGATAGAATTGTATAAAAATGGATGAGATAGAGGGTATTTAAATTGAAAAAGGAATTTTTTTTTATATAAAAGAGCTGTTCCAACGGCTATAATCTTCAAGTGGGGCCCCGTCTAACCCGGTTGTGGGGAGCCGTTTGGGCCGAGCCGATCCTCAGGGGGCGGTGTGGGGGACCGGCGCCGGTCCTAGCCGGGCCTAGCCGGCCCCCATACCCTTTAGTCTAAGAAGCATTTTTCGACGTTCAAGTCGGTAAAATTTATAAAATAAAGTCATTTATTATCTGTATAACGCATAAGAGAGGTTAGGAGAGGAGTTATCTGTATAACGCATAAGAGAGGTTAGGAGAGGAGAGGAGAGGAGAGGGGAGAGAGCAAGTAAAATTTATAAAATAAAGTCAACCCCAACAACCATTTTACCACTTGAAAACCTCAAAACCATATCCATGACAAGACACCTTAAGAGATGAGTATAGTGTTTGGGCATTGTTAAAACTTATAGCAACAGTCAAAAGTTGCCTACAAGAGCAACAAAACAACATTTGTTTTCATTACCAGCAATGTTGATATACTGGAACATATTACAGATTCCATTTATGGCTAGAAAATGTCATACAAAACAGACCCCTTCAATGTACAACTACCGTGAAGAACTTCATACGCACTTGTACATTGCAGGGTTTGATTCAAATAATCCTTTTTACCGCTCATTTTATTGACGTCGCACCAACATGTTCCTCAGCTGTTGCTTTTCAAGATTTTGTGGATTTCATCTCTTGTGGGCATTGCTGGAATCGCTCCTTTTTTTGTTACGGTTAAGGCCCCACACGCGTTTGCAAAAAGAAGTGCTTCTCTTAGTTTTTTTTCATCCTGCATTACAACCAAGATGATGTCTGGAATCTAAGGTTATACAAACACAAAGCAAATGAAAATAATACGATTAAGATCCCGCAAGAGAGTCACAATATTAAGATGTAATTGTGGGCCCACCAAGCGGAACCTGAACTTCCAAGTTCCAACACGTGTGGGACCCGTTTATGTCGTTTCACAAAGGAATATGTGAGATTATGGGTCCCATTTGAAATCAAGATCTACAAGTACCAATATTTATTTTAATTTCTAGTTTCTAGTATAAGCAGAATGAAAATAAGCCCTCAATTAAACCAAAAAAGAGGCTTAAGAAAATTAATTGACAAATTTCAATATTGTTGTGGGTCCCATCAAAGACGAAGAACTAAGAAAAATAATCAAATCTAAACGCGTAGGTTGATAAAGATCAGAATCAAGAATGGATGAAAAGCAATAAAGAGATGGAACCTAAACATAGATGCTTATTCCTACTTTAATGTTTCATATTCAACAACAAAAACTGATCCGACTTACTTCATTTTATAAGAAACGAAATGGGACCCGCAAATGGAAAACGGATAAAAAAGTGTACCTTATAAAGATTTGTATCCAAAGCTAAAACACTTAAAATTCCACCAACAAATGCATCTCCAGCACCGGTGGTATCAACAGCCTTTACCTTAACACCAGGAACTCTTCCCTTAAATTTCTGCACAAAACATAATCCGTTCGCTTAAATATTTCATTTTGTGGGTCCCACAAAACACGTATAAAACCTTAAAAAACAAGAATCATTACCTGTGTATAATATCTACAGCCGTCTGGCCCTTCGCTTACAAGCAAAAGCTTAAGGTTGGGATGAAAAAGCTTATTCAACACCACATTATCATCGTACGGATCAGCACCCCGGGTCAAAAACGTAATTTCATCCTCACTCACCTGTGTATACCCATAACATTAGTTTCGTTTAAAAAGGAAATAAACGCAGGATATGTGTATTTACTTGCATGCCCTTGGTACCTTGATGACATCAGCTTGATTCCAAATGCTCATTATGCCATCTCTAGCTGCATCTTCTGAGGGCCATAATGGTAATCTTAAGTTCACGTCGTAAGAGAGAATGCTGCCTGATTTCTTTGCTATCGCCATCGCAGCTAAATGTGTCGATTTGCATGGTTCTTCTATTAAACTAATAGAACCATAGTGGAATATACTTGCCTGTTAAAAAACATAAGTGAATTAAAAAGTTACACACGCACGGATATATATATATTTTTTTTGTTTATCGTGTTATTTAGGAGTCTCAAATAATTAGTAAACGAAAAAATGCATTTTTCACAAAAAAAAAAAAAAAAAAAAAAAAAAATTATAAACTAATATCATAAATAACAAGTTTTTCCAAACACTCAAGGCAATCAATTATCTGATTATTACACATTATACATCAAAAGTGCGTCCAAGCACTATCTCCTGCAGCGCGTTGATAATTATCTGCAAACAATCTATGAAAAGAAAAGATAAAAGTCAACCTGTTTAATAAGATTCACGTCAAGTTCCGATTCACGAAGAAGCATGTCTGCACTAGGATTACGAAAAAACATAAATTCTCTCTCCCCATCGGCTCTAAGAGTAACAAAAGCAAGAGCTGTTCGAGCTTTCTGGTCAAATCGCATGCCAGAATTGTTGACTTTGTTTTGTTTCAAAATGTCAGATAGCATATGCCCAAATTCATCATCACCCACCTAAGAAGTATATAAAAATGTTAAGTTTATCGACACCATATTACAAATGAAAGATGAAAAAACAATTTATTTGTAAAAATGTTTTGATTGGTATACCTTGCCTATGAAAGCAGATGAACCACCCAATCTTGAAATACCAACAGCAACATTAGCAGGAGCACCGCCAGGGGCTTTTTGGAAGGCGGGTGCTTCTGCAAGTGACACCCCAGAAACTGTAGGCACAAAATCGATCAACATTTCCCCGAAACATACAACAAGTGAAGTCTTTGCTTCTGGGCCTCCATTTGAATTCATGGATAAGTTTTTTGAACCATCTGAATGCACGGAAATTGGTCCGGATCAGTAAAAAACAAGCAGAATAATTGGGCATTATGGTTAGTTTCTAAAAAGGATCGTTTACTTATGACTGGGTCAACTGGGTTCATCATTTTATTTCTAAGGGATCACATGTGTAAAAAATAAAAGTAGATAAAAAAAGAAACGGGTCAAATGGTGACCTCGTTAAACGGTTTAAACAAGACCAAAGTGTATTTTTATTACAGTGTAATAGTTATCGTCATGCTATTTGACACACTAAATATTCATAAAAAATCAAATTTGTGTGTAAAAAACAAACGGGTCAAATGGTTGAACTCGTCTATCGGTTCTAAACAAGACCAAAGTGTATTTTTATGAAAGTGTAATAGTTATTGTCATGATATTTGACACGCTAAATATCCATGAAAAATCTAACTTTTGTACAAAAACTGATATATATGGGTCATGCCAATCCATCCCGAACGGTACCAAAAATAACGCGTTTAGTCGACTGACCCCCCCCCCCCCCCACACACACACCACCATATGTCCACATCTACCTAAGATTAACAATTACACATACAACTAAAAAAATCAAACACGGGATCTACATCTACCAGTGGTTTCTTATTTTCTTCAAGTTTTACTAGAAAAAAAAATGAACTCAAATCTTAATATGAATTTCACAAGCTGGTAACCGAAATCACAAAAAAAAAAAAAAACCGAAAACAACATTTTTGGCAAACCCACCCGCTTTATATTCGACAAGATCCATCGATTGTAACCTTTTGTCTAACCAAAAACCAATTAAAAAAGATCATGGGGATTTCAAAACAAATACTGATCAAAGAAAAACAGAATGTGCCTTCACTTTTCTTTAACAAATTAGATCATATACCCATACATGCAATCAATAACAGATCTGAATTCTGATCCAAAGACAAGAAAATACAGATCAAAAGAATTCAAATGACCCAGATTACATAACACCCAAATAAGAGAAAAACAAATTAAAATACCAATAATTTGTCAATATTTAAGATACAAAAAGGGGTAAACAATAAAAAACAGATCAAAAGAATTCAAATTACACAGATTACATAACACCCAGATGAAAAAAAAATTAATACACCAATAATTTGTCAACATTTAATATCCAAAAAAGGGTAAACAATAAAGAACCTGAAGAGGGAATTTTCGCCATGTGGGTATGAATTTGGTACAGAGGAAGATCAGAAACAACACCTACAAACACAACGAAAATTGAAATGAATATATATAGAATATACAAAAAAATATTGAATGAAATTATTACAATTGATGATGATGAATGAATGTGATCTTGATTTGATTAATGGAAGAAGAAGAAGAATACCAAAATGAAAGTGTTAAATCGTGGAGAAAAGGGTTTGTGAAAATGAAGAAGAAGAAGAATGAAGAACGAAAACGTGTGCCCTTTTATTGATTCGGAAATGTGTCAAGATGATGATGATGATCTTGACTCACTCGATTCTAATTTTTCTCCTCTAGATTTCAGTTCTAATACGGAGACTACGAGCACATAGAAAATGTACTCCTTGTTTTTCTTGTCTTTTTTTCGTTTACAAGTCTTGTCTTTGAGTAAACTGCTATTTTGGTCCTTGTGGTTTGGTCATTTTTGCCACTTTAGTCCAAATTTGAAACTTTTTACATTTGGGTCCCTGTGGTTTCATTTTGTTGCCATTTTGGTCCAAAAATCAAATCAGGTCAGATTTCTAAAAAAAAATCTGGTTTTTTGTCCTTTTCTGAAGGGCATTTTGGTCATTTTGCCTACCCAACTACCCACCCCCACCCCTCTGTCCTTTTCTTCTTTCCCTCTCCTCTGCATTCTTCATTCATCTCCTTCCTCTGCAATCTTCATTCTTGAAGAAATCTAATATACAACACCTCCGCCTCTGACCGCCTCCACCCTTCACTTTCCTCCACCACCATACCCTACGAAATAAGCACAAAAGTCTGCACTATCTCTCTCTCTAAACACCCCCCTCTCTCTCTAATATCACCGTCGCATCTAATTCATCTCCTCAACCACCACAAATCTTCATCCTCTTACCTTTCTCCTCCACCTTCGGCCACCGCACATGCCGCCGTTACATCTCCTTCGCCATCACCGTCCTCCTCCTCGCCGCCGCCATCTACTTCCTCTGTTTAGGTTTTGTTTTGATTTGTTTCATCTAGGGTTTCAGTTTTTAGGGTTTTTTATTTTGGTAGATAGTTTTGTTAATTGATGCTGTTAGTGTTTGTGCTTACAGTTTTTATATTGTTTCGAAGTTAATTTGGTTCTAGAGACTGATTTTTGTGTAAATTGATGTTGTTGTTTGATTTGGTTAACAGGTTAGATGTTTATATACATGATTACTTAGTGAAAAGGCTAGATAAAAGCCTTTTAGGAGTTGATCTTGATCTGGCAATTCCAATTCAGAAGAATCATCAACATTGATGATAGTGATGGTGACGCTGGAGGCAACAATTCAGCGACAAACGCCGCACCGATGGCCGACAAGCTTTTCCGGTAAACCCCACCTCCTCACACATATCTCTTCCCCTGTTTCTTTTTTTTTTTTCTGATGACTGAAGATGATGGTGATTTCCGTTGTTGAAGACAATGATGATTATGTCGATGATGGTGATTTCTGTTGTTGAAGACGATGAATGAGATGGTTGCAGCTTTAACGGAGGTGATAAAGATGACCGGGGATAAAGATCGGTGGTGATAAAATAACCGGGAACAGGTTGCAGGTTGATGATCGGTGGATGGTGAAACAGAGATGAAGATGATGAAGATTTTAACAATGGATCGGTGGATGGTGGTGATAATCTGTAGATAGAGAGAGAGAGGATAGAGAGACAAGTTTTTTTTAAAATGACCATTTTGCCCCTGAGGAAAAGGACAAAATAGTAGGGTTTTTTTGAGAAATATGACCTGATTTGATTTTTGGACCAAAATGGCAACAAAAATGAAACCACAGGGACCCAGATGTAAAAAGTTTCAAATTTGGACTAAAGTGGCAAAAGTGACCAAACCACAGGGACCAAAATGGCAGTTTACTCCTTGTCTTTTTTTATGTTTACAAGTGGGAAACTCGTGCGTTACAGTCGACAATACAGGGTCAGTGTATAACTTAAACCTTAAAACGATAGAAAGGTCATATTTAACTTGTGTGTGTATATATGTGTGTGAAAAATTTGACCCTTTAAGCGATAAAACACAACCCGGTGACCTACAAAGCCACCGTCACGCTTCTATCTCACTTTCTGAGTTGCTTCCGTTGGATTGTTAAAGGTCTTAGAGGTTCAATGAAGTTAAAGTAAACGAAATAAGTTATTAAGAGGTTCCATGAAGTTAATTACCGAAATCCCTTGAGTTCTCCTATTAAAATCCCTTAAGTTCTCCTATTAATTTTTTTTGAACGACAAGTTCTCCTATTAATACCGATAAGAAATTATTTTTGGGTTTCTCACGTGATACATTGAATTTAAAAGTAAATGTAGTATTAATTGTATTTTTGCTAGTGTTGTAATGAAAGTTGAGTTCAGTAAACAGCTAAATACCTAAATAGTGGCGAAAAGGAAAATATTATGATTATTTAGGTTTTTTATTGTTAATATAACTATTATTCTAGTTTTTCTATGTTATGCACTTGATTAAAGTTGTTGATATGGTAAAAGGTCTTTGTTTACGAGTATGATGATATATACCGACGTAGCAACATAAAGTTTATTAAAATTTACCAACATTTATAATATACTTAATTATAAAATACTTATTTAGAATATATATGGGTAGCTTTTAAGTTATATATAATTAGTTTTCATTTCAATTCATCATTAATATTATATTGTTATGAAACTATCCTAATAGCAAACAATAAGAAAAAGAGATGTAGGAATAAATAAATATTTCATTGATAGATATATCATACAAGAGATACAGTGGGTAATATATATAGTAGAAGAAAACTTGTAGAAGAAGCTAATATATTTTTGGTGTTGATAACCACAATATTAATAATATATTTATAACACTCCCCCTTGGTTATCAGCTTGATACGCTTGGATATGCTGCCTCGTTAAAAACCTTGCCAGGAAAACCCAGTGGGACAAAACATTAGCTAAGGGAAAAAGAGTGCAGCACGTATCGTCTCCCCCTGATACTTCTGGATCATGTACGTTGCCTCATTAAAAACCTTACTAAGAAAACCCAATGGGTTAAAACTTAGTGAAGGGAAAAAGAATGCAACTTGTATAATACTCTCCCTCATTTGAACATGTATTCTTCAAGTGACTAGTGCCCATTTTTCTTGAAAGTTGCTCAAAGTTTTTGTAGTCAATGATTTGCCGCTTGATCCCTTAATGTGCAATTCTTTATGTTCGCAATGGTGTATATCTTCATATAAGCTTTCTAGTGCCTCTTTTTTTAAACAAATATCATAAGATCCACAACCGTGATTTGTTACATTCTCTGCATTTACAAAACTAACCAAACTTGTTTTGATAGGTTAGTACAATATAGATTCATATCTTACATACCTTAAAGGTATTGAAATAGATGTCTTCCCATTTCAATATTTCGTCGTTTAACACATGCTATATCAAATTGATAAATTCAATAAAGATATATAAAATCATGAATAGATAGCAAGAAATACTAATGCACAATTGCACTTAAAGATGGTACATCTAGACCAAAAAATTCAATTTCTTTCATATGAAGTTGTAACAATCATTTTATATATCAAGTAATTGAACAACCTTTAACGTAGTTAAATGATAAGCTTTGGCCATGGTAAAATGCGTCAACGTCTTATAGATATAGTTTGATTGATTACACATATACTCGAACTGCAGGTCGAGCAATAATTATAATGTGTCAAGGTCATTCAAAAATTCTCCCTCTAAAAGTTCGACAGTTTCTCTCGATGATGCGGGACATCATTACTGTAAACTACGATTATAGTGAACTTTTAAAAGTAATTTTTTTTATAAAAGCAATGACTAATTTAATCAAACATATATCCATCTTTATCAGAATATCTCGAGTTTTACAACACTCGACCCGACTATTTTAGTCCATACGCATTTTGTCAACTTCATATAGTACTTTCTTGAGGCAACTTAAATATATCAATGCTTCTGGCATTATCAATCCATGAGGAAATTCTTCTGGCATTATCAATCCATGTTCAGAAGTTTTGCTAAATAAACTTGCCGATATAACATATAGATATCTATATCATATGCAAAATGTGACGAACACTTGTTTTTATCTCCAAAATCGACATTGTACCATGCGTGTACACTATTTATTGAGATATCATAATCATTGGGTACAAGTTTTCTATGTAAGTTTCTTGGTACACAATAAATGTGACAACCCGCACTAAACCAGGTATCCGTACAACTTAATTAATGATTAATTACTGCTTAATTACTGTGCTTGTTTGAACTAGCTGATAAACTGCTACCTGGATACTGATACATGAACTTACTTGCATCATACTTTATTTGCTGTCACTACATTAATTACATGCTGAACCCTAGTGACAAACATGATGCACAAAAAGCACAGTAGCACTAAACGGATACACA
>JARYGA010059782.1:0-51953 GCA_030545235.1 Helianthus tuberosus
CAGTTGTAAGTAGTTCATTTGGTTGTCTCTGAGGCGGAGCTCTGTTCAATTCTCACCGAAACTTTGTAATTGCACATCATTAATGAGAATGGAAGCTTTAAACGTGGAAATCATTGTTGATCTTACTTCTACACTGTATTTGGATTCCACACAGCTACAACTATCGCAGATCCAACCTGAGTTGTTCAATCTAGAACCGAACTACCGGTCCTCACAGAACCAAGATCAGCTCTAAATCACTAGTTACGATCATTTAACCTTCCTTAAACGTTATTCATATGAGAGTTTAGCACCCAATAATCATCATCTAATTTTTAACTCACAAATGTTTTATGAACCGGTTTACACAAACAGTGAAGTAGCAAGAGTAGAGGATTTATCTTTAAAACACAGATAAGATCATTCAAGCAACGTCTCAATATACACATTTGCAAACAGTTTATATATAACAAAAGACATCATCACATTAACAACTAAATCAAACAAGTAATCGACACATATACAAGATCAGGAATTACATGAACGCGAACAATAGTCAAATATTAACCGACTGGTTAAGATGCGGCCATCGATTCTTCTGCTGACATTGGCCCGCCAGAACTTAAACCGCAGCCACCACTGATGTTTCTGGTACTACCGTTGCCAGAAATTCCTTGATGGTCGTCGCCGGTACCATCAAACGTTACCATTGTGTCTTCGTCATCCTCTACATCGGACCATGCCCCCGCCAGCTCCAACACTGCCGCCACCACCGAGTGGTGGTTGGCCGTTTGCTTAGAGAGAGTGTAGAGTGAGAGTAGGGAGAGATGGTGAATCGATATCTTTCTAGGGTGTAGGTGTGTTTACAGGTTCAAGAGAGTGTAAGAAAGCATGAGGGTGGGGTGTGTGGTCGGAGAAGGAGCCGGAGCTCGCCGAATATCTATCTCTGGTGACTGGAGATTTAGAGAAAGAGAGAGAGAAGGCAGTGAATTTGTAGTGTGCGGCGGTGATAGTATTAGGGTTTTAGGTTTTGTGTTATAAAAGAAATGAGGGGGTGAAGGATTATAAGGGGGTTTAAATAGGTAGGGTTTAGGTTTAGGTAGGTTGGGCCTAGCCCAAGTGCGTGTGTGTGGATTCGTTAAATTTCTACGTGTCACGCTCGAACGGATGGGCCCGAATAATAAATGTAATGGTAATTAAATACGTGAATAAATAAATCTCTCATCGCGGATTATTATTATTTCGGAAATAATAATAATAATAATAATAATAATAATAATAATAATAATATTAATAACACCGATATTAGTAAACACGCGCGTTACTAAAATACCCTTCTCTCGACAATGAGAGTACGGGTTGTTACATCGTGTGTGCACGTCTTCTAATGGTTAACCTCCGCCGGGGGAAAAGCACCCCTGAACCACTCCCGACATGTAGGGAAATCACTAAAAGTCTCCCCTTGTTTAAGCTTCTAAATGGGGGCATGCACCTCCCCCACCCGGTTATTATCGTAAGATCAATAGTAGTAGTCACCGGGAGTGTTATCAAGCTGGATTGGTGAACGTTCTTTGCGTGGAGCACTGGAAGAACCAACCTTCACAACATCTACACTAGATGCAGCAGTCTGATTACCCTTGGCCTGATCGCCCTTATCAGCTGCATCGACTATTTTTTCAACATCACCTTCTTTGGTAGGAGTATGACTAAGCGCCACAACCTCCACATGCTCGGTCTGGACGTCGGATTTAATGTTTTCCGGTGCGCTAGTATCGGTTTTCTCCGCCTCACTGACAACTTTTACAGGTTCTCCGCTACGGGTAACACCCTCAACGGTTGGCACCTCAACCTCTGTTGCCTTTTCATGAGTTTCCTCCGCACGACTGACGTGATGCGAGCGTGGTATAACTTTTAGTATATTTTTAGCACTTTTACTCGTTTATCAAGCTTGAAATTTATAAAACACGATATAACACAATAACTCTTTACAACACATTATGGCAAGTGCACCCATCGTTGGCGTAGTATAGTGATGGTAAGATACTAAGGTCGTCCAAGGACACGAGAGCTTTTAATATCGGAATATCATCAACGTCTAATTAACCAAATTTTTGAGAAAAGGAGTTAGTAAGATTAAAAAGAAATAAAAGTAAAATGTTATAAGAAAAGCAATAAACAAGAAAGAATCACTTGGTTCCGACTCCTCTTTTACATATCCTTTAAGATTTTCGTGCTTTGGGCTTTTTAAGAGATTATCTTAGTTATTGTGATATGTCCCTCTTTTGGAGGCAACGCTACCCTCACCCATATTGGTTCGGGTTAGCAGGGATACGGTCCCGCAAGGCCAGATTATTGAAAGATAATTAAGTAGGTTATTAACGCAAAATGTGGTATGTCCCTCTTTTGGAGGCAACGCTACGCTCGACCATATTGGTCTGAGTTAGCAGGGATACAGTCCCGCAAGGCCGGTTTAAAGTTGTAATAGTAGTTTATTTATAAGGGATTTAAGTCGTTCTTACTTCTCCTGATTTGATGCTATCTGCCTCAAGAGAAGTCCTAATAAGCATGTATCAAGCCCTCTCATGATCTATACACTGAACGAAGCAAAAACTTTAACCAAACCACCCTTCTAATGCCTTTCAGACAGTTAACACGCTTTATATAGACTGTAAAGACATGAATGAGTGAATCAACAAAACATGAGGAAATGATAGAGTAAAGTTCATTTTCAATATAAAAAACTAGTTATTAAAGTCACTAATACATACCCAAATTAAAAGTAGCCAAAGCTTGAAAATCAGAAGTAATACATAAAAGATTCGTCTTCACCAAGTGATGTAAGAGATTTAGTCAAGCATGGCCTTTGTTTGACAAGAACTCTTACGATCAATCTTGAATCCCGAGACTACTACACACACTCTAAAGCTATATACAATTTCACACACCTCACAACTGATCACTCAATACTCGGCCGAAGATGTATAAGTGAAATGCTCAGTCCCGGTGTGAAACTTACTCCTACCATAGGCTTAACAAGTAATCAAACCTCCTCATTTTTTACATAATCTTTGTAAATATCAAGAGGACTTTTAAATGGTAGGTTTTGGCTAGGGGTAGGGATTTTTGTTTTGGGAAAGTGGCAAAAGGCGTAAGAATGTCGGTTTTCTTTTGAAAAATGTATTTGTGACTTTTATTACAAACTATACAAGCTATAAGCTTTAAGCAAGAATTTTGGGATTGGCTTAATTATTTCAAGCAACTAGAGAGATTTTTTTAGAATATTCACAAGTTAACTAAGTCACATTTTTCATTTTTCAAAAGAACCGAATTTTTACTAAAATAAAGGGTATAAAAGTAAAAAGGTTTACGGGGTGATGGGTTGCAGGTTTTGAAATGAAAGGTTTAGGCTCAAAGGGGTTAACTATGGGATTTATTTGGTTTTGGTGGGAGATAAAAAGGAAAATAAGATTTCAATGGTAAGGGTTATAGTCCTAATGCGTCAATCATTTACTTATTTAGATTAGTCGGTAAGGACTAGGAATGCATTATCTTGGCAAGTTCTAGATTCGTAAGAACCATACGGGCTATCACACAAGAAATAAAGAGTGAGCATTTAATAAAGATATGGTATTGTATGCACGGTAAACGCTCAAAACTCACTATTTGTGGGAAAAGGTTTAAAAGTGTGAAAATGTATATACAATCAAATTTTAAAAAGATTGTCATGCCCTTTTATAAAATATTCTTATATGGTTCTTTTTATCACGGTGCTATCGGTTGTAAATTAGTAAAAACAAAATTTTAGAACTTGGTTTTCTTTCTTAAAACAAGACAAGACAAAGAAAAATAAAGAAAAATTTTGAAAAAGATTTGGGGTGTTTAGCGGTTCCAAGTTGAGTTTTGTGCAAGTCTTGTTTTAGTACAAAAGATTCAAGTTTCCCCCCACACGTAAATTACACAATGTCCTCAATATGTCCATAATGAGTTAAATTTGATTAAATGTGTAAACATGGGTTGAAACAACAAAATTTTTTAGAATCTGGGCATGAGGCAAGGGGGCTTGCTAGGGAGGCACGAACCTGTGTCAAAAGAGCAAGTAACATGAAATTTTGGAAAACTTATAGAAGGCAGGAATGGGGGCGTGCCTAAGAGGCACTGCCCCGTGTGATAAGTCCAATAGAAAAATTGTTTCAGTAGTTAAGAGGCACGGGGGCGTGCTTACCTTGCACGACCCCGTGCTGAACTTACCATAATGAAGATTTCGAGTCGGATGACTTCTGTTTACGTGTATGGGGCTCTTATTTATTGTTATCTCACCTTTTCAAACCATTCCACAAGTTTAAACACCAAATCTTTAACGTCATTCCATTAAATTCTTCCATCAACCAATTACAAACTAGAACATAAAAATTACAAACTAAATTTAAATCCTAATAGAGAGTTTCTAGTAGATACCCCAAAAGATAAAAGATTTAAACCACGTAGCTCTCCCTAATTAACACAATGAAAGAACAAAAAAGCCCGAAACTAGTTTCCGGGTGATATGGGCTTAGAGCTATTTCTGGGTGTGCTTCCCCATATATCGTTGAGCATTTCTTCAATCTCCCTTGGGAGGAAGATAAAGGGCTCATCGTCGATGTTATCTTGTGAGGCAGGAGTGACGGCCACCAGAACCTCATAGAAGGCGTCAATGGGAGGTTCCATTGGGATTTCATCCCACCCGGTTGGGTTTACGACCTCTTGAGCTAGGTTCCAATCTTCTTGAGGGAAAATCGGATCCATAGGAGTAACTACTGGGATATTCAACCTTTGTTGTAACAGGTTGATTTCCCGGAAGCTACTCTTGAGGGCCAATGTGAGGTAGTTCACTCGGTAGATAAGGACTTCCTCCACCGATGTCATTTCATCGATTGACTCTCGTAGCGCGCAAATGTAGCGAACAAGAGTCGCCTCGAGTGAAACTCTTCTTCCCCTTATGTTGTTGCGGGAGCTGGTTGATGAAGTTCCGCTTTCTTGGCTCTACATGATTAAGTAAACAAGACAAACTATTTAAAGATGAACTTACAGAGAGGTCAAACGGCCTCGTGCCTACCAGGAACGACCCCATGCCGCTTTAATGGTTCTGATTTTCAGCCCATGAACTCTTATTTTCAGTTAAAAAAATTTGGTTTTTGACATTTCTGAACATAAATAACTTAAAATAGTGATGTGAAACATTAGTTTTGCAAGAGTTTGGGTTGAAAATCAAATATTCACTCCAATAATTGAAGCTTTAAATTTTGAAGCTTCAAGCTCCAATGGAGTGTTGTTGGAGGTTGAAGAAGAACATGACCAAAATTGGCAAAGACAAGAAGGTTTAAGGAAACCTTTTTAAGAACATACATTTTTGGGTATGTGTGAAAAATCTGGAAGGATCTTTGTCTTTGGGGTGAGTCCAAACATTCTGCTCATGGTTGACTTTATAGAAAGTGACAATACGTTAACACGGCCCCGTGTCTGAGAGGTACGACCCTGTGTCGTCTGTAACGAGCCAGAGAATATTATCTGTTAGTGAGCACGGGCCATGTCAAGGGTGGCACGGCCTCGTGTCTGACTACGACGCTAGGCACGGACCTGTATCTAGTCTAACACGCCTCATGGACAGAGAGTAGAAGAAGAACAGCCTCGTGCTTATAGAGCACGGCCCCGTGTTCATCTAGGATTATGAAGTTTTGTCTGACTTTTAAGGAACCTTATTCCTTACTGGTTGGATAACATCGAAGTTCCAAATGTACCTTAGGTTCTTGTGAGAGATACGAAAATGCAAAAGGTTGTCGGAAAGGAAGAAACCTAAGCTATAATTAGGTGGGCGAAACCAACCTTTATTTGCCTTTTTCCGGGCTCTCGTTAAAGAAGGTGTGAGTCAACTCGCTCTAGTCTATAAGGTCATTGGTGTGAGATTCACAAGCCACTGAGAAATCCTTCATTCTGTAGTCAATACAGGGTCGATTATTGCCTTCGTTTTACGCACGTGTGTTTCTTGGGAAAGGAATTAAAAGGTTTAAACCCTAAAAATATAACCTTAACCGATTCTAAAGTAAAGAAAGGGAAACTTTTTCGTAAAGGTGACAAGAAACAATTATCCTTTGATGAATACCGTGCCTTCATCATGGATTCTATTTCTTTGAGTTTTTGGAGAGTCCTCTTTTCTATTTGACATAGATCTTCCAAAGTTATGTCTTCTAGGAAAGAGGGTTGATGGCATTCAGGTGGATGGTATTTATTGTTTTTACTCCCGCCCATCTTAAGGTGATTGTCATAGGAAAACGATGGGTCTATTAGGTAGTGGGGATCAAAATTTAGAAAGGGACATTCTAAATCTTGATGGAATCCACCAGATAATTGGCACCATTCATCGTAAGAGTGGCGGGGGTAAAAATAATCATTAACATCCATATTTATCAAGCGAGGTTTTAACCATCGGGATCAGACGGTCCTATTTTCTTGAAGCTGGAGGTAGGCACGGCTCCATGTGGACGTTACACAGCCCTGTGCTGCAGCTTCTGTCTAGCAAAAAACAGAGTTTTATGATACTGGAATGAGGCACGACCAGTGCTAAACCTACAGAAAGTAAAGAAAATGTAGAAAAAGGAAGAAAAACCTAGAAAAGAAAAATAAAGAAGACAAAAAATGATTAGGCCATCGATTCTAAACTTTCTTAAAATCACTGTGTCCCCGGGAACAGCGCCAAAAACTTAACATGGTGCGAGCGTGGTATAACTTTTAGTGTATTTTTAGCACTTTTACTCGTTTGTCAAGCTTTAAATTTATAAAACATGATATAACACAATCACTCTCTACAACACGTTTGGGCAAGTGAACCCATCGTTGGCGTAGTATAGTGATGGTAAGATACCGAGGTTGTCCAATGACAAAAGATCTTTTCATACCGGAATATCGTCAACAGCTAATCTAACCAAAATTTTGAGAAAAGGAGTTAGTAAGTTTCAAAAGAAATAAAAGTAAAATGTTAGAAGAAAAGCAATAAACAACATAGAATCACTTGGTTCCGACTCCTCTTTTACATATTCTTTGATGATTTTCGTACTTTGGGCTTTTAAGAGATTATCTTAGTTATTGTGGCATGTCCCTCTTTTGGAGGCAACGCTACCCTCAACCATATTGGTCACAAAACACTTTTTGGAGGCAACACAATGAAAGAACAAAAGTATACAAAGAAACACACTTTTTCCAACATTAGTACATAAAAGGGGTTCATTTTATACCTTGTTTGATATAATTTATATGTTGCTTTTTGTGCATATCAAGGTCCTCCACCCTTTTAGTGGCACCAGCTGGAGGCGTAGCCTTAGAGTGTGTAATTCGAATCTTGGGTTACGAAGGTCTTGGTTCTGCATAATAAATAGAATGTGTTAAAGACACATTCAAAAAAGCATAACATGCACGTTGAATTACAAGACAACTCACCTGGTGAGATCTTTGACATAAAGGACCCAAAATTCCCTTTCTTCCCAATCACAAGAGGTTCTTTAAATGCAACTTTCTTGGCTACCGGCAAAGGGTTAGGTTGTATCTCTTCCCTGTCGCGCTTATTAGCATTTTTGTGCATCAATTCTTGTATAGGACTCCCTTTAGTTGCTCTCTCTTCAACAACGGGAGCGGCAGTGGAGTGGAGCCAGAATGTTGTTCCTTTGTGTCGCGACAGTTTTCCTCTTTGATATCTTTTTGACTTTTTGGCCTTCAAGATCGACACCCAGGTCGCAAGGCACCTGCATAATCATACCTAGGAGAAGTTAACCCATGCTCAGACAAAGCTATCGACTCCGCTCTAGAGAGTATCACAAATTCTTTCCCATTAGGAGTTATGGCTCTAAAGGGTCTAGGGTTCAAGAAACGTGCACCTTCAGTTCTGGAAGAGGGTGTAGCAAATAGTATGACGCAGGGGGTACATGAAATTCATCTGAATTTAATCATACCATTCTTGTTCTCCCTCGCGCAGTGGCCTTGCTTCCATGGATCCCGAGCATGCCTCGAAGGCCCTATGGTATAGTCATTTTTCTGCACAAAGAGTACGTACGTATATGTCAAATATGCATACAACATTAAAACAAGTAGAGAGTTGACTAGACTTACCAACACCATATTGGACGAAGATGGGAATTTCCAAGCTATCTTGTGGCCATCGATCGCTCATGCCCACGGCAACACGTGTTCGTTCACTAAAAGACCAGTTGGGAAGCGTAAGCAAATTCTTATACCACCCTGTGCTCTTCGGCACCGACAAGGTCTCTTTCTTAATATCTTTCGGCATGCGAAATGTCATAGCAATCGAAACCACCTCATCGCGAATATAGAAGAACTTACTCTTCCAATCGTGAAAACTCTTGGGGGAGATATCAGTATTTCTTTGGCTACGTCATGAGAGGCGAAACAGAAGAAGCCCAAATTACACTGCATTTGGTAGAAAGCCCTGAACCGCTTAATAGTAGGCTCCAAATCTTGGGAACGACATAGAAACTCATAATGTTGGATGCGCACCATACCCAAGGGGCTAACTGGGATATGTGGAATTGATAGTACGATAACAACTCTCCAAAAAATTGTGTCGCCGGTAACCGGAAGTTGCCTTCATGATAGAAATCAGCATACAAGGTCAGGTAGCCAGCGGAAGCGTCGGCCACCGTTTGTCCCGGCGATGGCTAAGTAGCATCCTAAACGTCGACGAAGTGAAATCCATTCACAATTTGCTCAAAGGACGGTTCGTCCCATTTGATTTGAGGCATCCCTCCGGCAACTTCTTCTATGTAACTGGCGTTTTCTTGTAGATCAGCCATCGTCAACTTCTGAAAAAATAAGGTGGATCTTCAAAAAATCTAGGAAGGGTGGTTGAAGATTTTCAAATGCTAGAAGAAGGTTTGAATATTCGAGAGAAATATGGTAAAGATCGTGAAGGAAAGTAACATATCCTCTCCTTTTTCTGGGTATTTATACTCATCGCATTTAATGCGATGGGTATTCGAGCCCCCCACGTTCGGCGCATGCCCAATCAAGTGACGACACGTCAGGCAGGAAAACCGGGCGAATTATCACATGCGCGTGGTCTTCAATCGCCTGAAACTAGACGAAAGGGCATGCCTGACACTGTGACGGCATGCTTGTTACAGTGTCAGCTGTCACATCCGTCGTACCTTTTTCACCAACCAGTCAGATTATCCGTTTTTTTGAAAATCCCCAATGTGAACGTGCCGCCCATTTCTTTCTACAAAGATCTCTAACAGTCGTGCCACGTCATACATGAAACTGGTCGATATGCGCGCTTATGTTCAAGGTCAAACCTTAGAATCCACACACCGATATGTAGCGCAGACAAGTGAAAATTTTTCTAGTCCAAAGCTGCAACCACTTGCGTTCGCGCGTGGAAGAAGCACTGGACTGGGGGGGATTGAAGGGGTATGGTCCCAAATCCTGCGCCGACATGCGCGATGCTAAGGATAGGTCGCGTGCAAAGAGTCATACCCAAATCAGATGTATCTGACACTTAAGTCATTTTCAGTAAATTGGCGCAAGCCTAATCAGCGCAAGCCTATGCTATGCCTTGTAAACAAGGCATAGCATAACTAGTACGAACGTCAAAGCATGTGGCAAGTTCTCCAGTAATGCCTCACAATGAACGATCGTGCAGGAGACAAGAAGTTCATAAGGACACTAACGTGTCACCAATCATGGTGTGTCGACCGCTGCTCCACGGTCTCCATTTAACGCTGGTGACAGGCCCGACAACAAGGACAACTGCCAGGCTACGTGGATCCATTCAACGTGCGCCACCTTCCCTTTTCATCTGCAAACACTACCGGTTGTGTTTAAAGAGACAATCAGGATATTCCCTGATGTTGGCGTCAGGCCCAAGGTCTATCAGCTCTGTGACAACTCGAAATTTAGAACCTTTCGTTGTATGCTTAAACGTGTGAATAGTTAAACTTATGTGATTAATGATGAGCTACAACCTTTTATATGATTATGTGTTAGGTTACATGTGTGCTTATGTGTATATATGCGAGTATGTATATGAACCGAAACGACACGAACCCGGCTCGAGACCA
This sequence comes from Helianthus tuberosus, assembly GCA_030545235.1. Classification (NCBI taxonomy): domain Eukaryota; kingdom Viridiplantae; phylum Streptophyta; class Magnoliopsida; order Asterales; family Asteraceae; genus Helianthus; species Helianthus tuberosus. The sequence goes on from JARYGA010059782.1 coordinate 10,080, forward strand.
TGTGGTCTCGAGTAAACCGTAACACTTGGGCCGGATGGGCCACGCACCCCATTGAACTCAACCGAAACCCATTAGGGTGCACCTTGTGGACAAGTATATAACCCTTAGTAATGCTAACCTTGCCATTCTTGGACAATCCACACATACTCCTCTACACTCTCTACAAACCACTAAACCCTAAGCTTCAACATCATATTTCTCCTCCTTCTTCTCGGGTCCAAACCGGTGACACTAGGACTAGCGGATCGGCTCACACACACACACTCGGAAGTTCCATACTCGCCTTTGAAACTCATCAACCGGACGTGAGTAGCCCCAACATTGCTTGTTTGACTTTTCTGTGTTTTCTACCGAGCAAACCAAGGTGAGTTCACACCCTCTACAAAGCATGGGATTCCCAGGGGTCGGGAATTGGGGTTAAGGAACTGGGTTCCTCGTCCTCCTTGGGTAGGACAGCAAAGGTTCAGGAATGTAATTCCTCGTCCTCACGGACAGATAACTCGTACTAGACCAAAACTCTATCACGAAGTCCCTCCTTTTTATATCGACTTAATCGCCGGGCCAATGGCGAGCGGGTCATTAGTTAGATAGCGCTATTTAGGTCTGACAAACCTCACACCGTGCCGCAGAGGACGGGCGTGAACTAATGGATCTGGGGCACGTCAATGATGATAGACATTGACAGTTTCAGGGCACTTAAACATGACTACAGTCAGCAGTCGATATGGTAACGAGTCTAGTAGATACATGGGGTAGCCCCCACGGCCGAAATGCCAGATAACTACACGGGGTAGCCCCCACGGCAGGATTTGCCAGAGTAACCGAGAATAAACAAGTCACGTTTTTAACTATGGGGTAACCCCCACGGCAGGATGCCAGCTAAAGGAAACTGTTTTCGAAACAACTTAAAACGAACACCCAACCGTGAACTCACTCAACTTGTTGTTGACTCGTTACTACATGCTTTGCAGGTCCTTAGGTTCTTAAGCTGGAGCTTGCATGGAGGAGGATCGTTGTGGGACATGGACGACTGTGCCATGTTAAACTTTGAAACAATGAAACTTATGTTTTGATTTATGACTTATGCTTCCGCTTGCAACTTAACTATGTTTTGTTTGAACACCAATTGTATTGGTTGGATTCTATTATAACTACTTATATGCTTGTTCAATATGATTGGTGGCTGGATCCTGGTCAGTCACGCCTCCAAGCGGTAGTACTCCGCGGGTGGATTTTTGGGGGTGTGACAGATTGGTATCAGAGCCATTGGTTATAGAGAACTTGGTTTTAATAAAGGGGAAAATGTTTTTTGTTAAAACCAGACTATAACCTGTACAGTGCTCAACGGTCCACAACGATGCTTCACTCCACATGCAAGGCTCGACATTCTAGGTGATATGATCTGTGTATATATTGCCTACTTGTTAGTTACATAGTACATTGCTCATGGTATGCTTGGTTAGTATAACTACTGTTGCTTGAACACGTGCGTGCTTACTCTATCCTATCATCGCATTTTCGCGAACCCCTCTCACTCACATTCTTCTTGGTATGAAGATCATGTCTGGACGCGTTAACATGACACAAGCCTAGTTGACGGCTCTGATCAACGAACGAGTTGCCGCAGCACTTGCAGCTGCACACGCAGGAGGTCAGCATGTTCAGCCACCCGTGTGCACTTTTAAGACTTTCATGGACTGCCGACCAACTACTTTTAGCGGCACTGAAGGAGCAGTAGGTCTCCTACACTGGTTTGAGAAACTAGAATCTGTCTTCGAGATGTGCGAATGCCCTGAGGCGCGCAGGGTGAAGTATGCTACTGGTACTCTCGAGGGTTTAGCCCTCACATGGTGGAACGCTCAAGTTCAGATGCTAGGGTTGGTTGCTGCCAACGCCACCCCATGGGAAACTTTTAAGGAAATGATCAAAGAAAAGTACTGCAGTCGTGATGAGATTCACAAACTCGAGGTGGAGTTCTTCAACCTCAAGATGACGGGGTCCGAAATTGAAGCTTATGTGAAAAGGTCGAACGAACTGGCAATTCTGTGCCCTACTATGGTGGATCCTCCCATCAAACGCATCGAACTGTTTCTTCAAGGCTTAGTGCCGAAAATCCAAAGTCATGTGACTTCAGCAAACCTCGCTACCTACCAGCAAACCGTTCAGTTGGCTCACCGTCTCACGGATCAAGCGGTGGAGCAGAACAAGTTACCAAAACGCATTGGCGCTGCAACTACTACCGGTACCTCTAGTGACAACAAACGGAAATGGGATGGAACTTCAAGTAAGGGTTCGACTTCTTTTCAGACCCAGTCTCAGCAGAGAAAGACTGAGGACTACAAGAGCCCTAATCAGCAATCGTCTGGTGGTCAAAGTCATGGTGGGTACAAAGGAAATCACCCCAAATGCAATCGCTGCAGCCTGCACCACAGCGGGCCATGCACCAGGGGCAGCTGTCATCGGTGCAACAAGCCTGGTCACGCTGCAAAGGATTGCAGGAGCTTATACCCCGCCAATCAGAATCGTCAGCAAGCTCAACAGAACCAGCGCCAGCAGCAGCAGCAAGGTGATAACAAAGGGTGCTTTCAGTGTGGAGTTGAAGGCCACTTCAAGAGAGACTGTCCTCAACTGAACAGGAACCAGAACAACAACAACAACAACAATAACAACAATCAAGGGAATGGTAACAATGGGAACAACAACAACAATGGCGCCAGGGGACGGATGTTTGTGATCGGCCAAGGTGAAGCAAAGAATGACCCCAATGTTGTGGCGGGTAAGTTCCTTCTCGACGACTTTTATGTTTCAGTTTTATTTTATTCGGGTGCCGATACTAGCTACGTGTCACTAGAAGTTAGTCGAATGCTTAAGCGTATTCCAACCCCTCTGAACAACAAGCACACCGTAGAGCTAGCGAATGGTAAGAGTTTAGAAGCCACACACGTAGTCAAGGGTTGTAAACTCGTTCTCGCTGACCAGACCTTCTCTATCAACCTCATTCCTATTTTCTTGGGTAGTTTCGACGTTGTCATTGGGATGGATTGGTTATCCCAACACCGAGCAGAGATTCTTTGCAACGAGAAGGTTGTCCGTATTCCAGGTCCCGATGGTGAACCTCTCATGATTCATGGCGACAAGAGGAGTGCTGTTGAGAACGTCATTTCTCTCCTTAAGGCCCAAAAGTGCTTGCGAAAGGGCCACACTGCCATTTTGGCTCTTATTACTGACACCACGGAGAAAGAGAAGAAGATAGAAGATTTCCCAGTTGTACGCGATTATCCAGAGGTATTTCCTGAGGAATTACCTGGTCTTCCGCCTCATCGCCAAGTCGAGTTTCAGATTGAACTAGCTCCTGGAGCTGCGCCTATAGCTCGTGCACCTTATCGTTTAGCCCCATCAGAGTTGAAGGAACTCTCCACGCAACTACAAGAGCTCCTGGATAAGGGTTTTATTCGTCCAAGCTCATCGCCCTGGGGAGCTCCAGTATTATTTGTAAAGAAGAAAGACGGTACTTTCAGAATGTGCATCGACTACCGAGAACTCAACAAGGTGACGGTGAAGAATCGTTATCCTCTACCGCGTATCGACGACTTGTTCGACCAGTTGCAAGGGTCGAGCTACTATTCGAAGATTGATTTGAGATCGGGTTATCACCAGCTGAGAGTCCGGGAAGAGGACGTCTCTAAAACAGCTTTCAGAACTCGATACGGGCACTATGAGTTTTTGGTCATGCCTTTTGGGATGACAAACGCACCTGCGGTTTTCATGGACTTGATGAACCGAGTGTGCAAGCCTTACCTGGACAAGTTCGTTATAGTCTTCATCGACGACATCCTGATCTATTCTAAGAGTCGGGAGGAACATGAGCAACACCTGCGACTTATTCTGGAACTCCTTCGAACAGAACAGCTTTATGCAAAGTTCTCGAAATGCGACTTCTGGCTTCGAGAAGTCCATTTCCTAGGCCACGTGGTAAACAAGGATGGGATTCACGTTGATCCATCCAAGGTAGACTCGATAAAGAACTGGCCTGCACCTCGTACACCAAAGGAAATTCGCCAATTCTTGGGTTTGGCGGGATACTACCGGAGATTCATAAAGGATTTTTCTAAGATTGCACAGCCCCTCACCTCACTAACGCAGAAGGGCGTTGTTTATCGCTGGGGAAACGCACAGGAGTTGGCATTTCAGCACCTAAAGGATAGACTTTGTAGCGCACCTATCCTTTCCTTGCCGGAAGGCACAGACGACTTTGTGGTTTACTGTGACGCATCAATTCAAGGTCTTGGTTGTGTATTGATGCAACGAGATAAAGTTATAGCCTACGCCTCACGCCAACTCAAGGTTCATGAAAAGAACTACACGACGCACGATTTAGAGCTGGGAGCTGTTGTCTTTGCGCTTAAGTTATGGCGGCATTACCTGTATGGTACCAAGTGCGCGATCTACACCGACCACAGGAGCCTCGAGCATATCTTCAAGCAGAAGGAACTGAATATGCGACAACGACGATGGGTCGAACTTCTGAATGACTACGAGTGCGCAATCAGATACCACCCGGGCAAAGCCAATGTTGTGGCTGACGCCCTCAGTCGGAAGGACACTGCGCCTAAGCGCGTACGAGCCTTACAACTCACGATCCATTCTAGTCTTCCTTCCCAGATACGAGCTGCTCAGATAGAAGCACTGAAACCAGAAAACGTCAGGGCTGAAGCCCTACGCGGATCGAGGCAACGATTGGAACAGAAGGAAGACGGTGCTTATTACGTAACGGGACGCGTTTGGGTCCCACTCTATGGCAACCTACGAGAGCTAGTGATGGACGAAGCACACAAGTCTCGCTACTCGGTACATCCTGGATCGGATAAAATGTACCACGACATCAAAACTACGTACTGGTGGCCTAGCATGAAGGCCCACATAGCGACCTACGTCAGCAAGTGTTTGACTTGTGCAAGAGTCAAGTCGGAATACCAGAAACCATCAGGCCTGCTCCAACAACCAGAGATACCTCAATGGAAATGGGAGCAAATTTCCATGGATTTTGTTACTGGCCTACCTAGATCCCAGCGCGGGAACGATACAATTTGGGTGATCGTGGATCGACTCACAAAATCTGCACACTTCTTGGCCATCAAGGAGACGGATAAGTTCTCCACTCTTGCAGAAATATACATCAAGGAAATTGTTTCGAGGCACGGGGTGCCCACCTCTATTATCTCGGATCGAGATGCACGTTTTACTTCAGAGCTGTGGCAAGCAATGCACAAATCCTTCGGCTCACGACTAGACATGAGCACAGCGTACCATCCTCAGACGGACGGGCAGTCCGAGCGCACTATTCAAACCTTGGAAGACATGCTTCGTGCATGTGTAATCGACTTTGGCAACCGCTGGGAAAAGCATCTGCCACTTGTGGAATTCTCGTACAATAACAGCTACCACACCAGCATTGGAGCTGCTCCGTTTGAGGCATTGTACGGACGTAAATGCCGGTCTCCCCTTTGCTGGGCAGAGGTGGGAGAAAGTCAGATCACTGGTCCAGAATATGTGGTAGATACAACCGAGCAGATCGCTCAGATACGAAAACGCATGACGGCCGCTCGCGAACGTCAGAAAGTTTACGCCGACATGGGCAGAAAACCGCTTGAGCTCCAGGTTGGGGAGCGGGTACTACTCAAAGTTTCACCCTGGAAGGGTGTGGTTCGTTTTGGTAAACGCGGCAAACTTAACCCACGATACGTTGGACCTTTCGAGGTCATTGAGAAAATAGGCAGGGTGGCCTACAGACTAAACTTACCAGCGGAACTCGGTGCAGTTCACAACGTTTTTCATGTGTCGAATCTGAAGAAGTGTCCGTCAGATGAGACCCACGTAGTTCCTTTGAAGGAACTCACGATCGACGAGCAGTTACGATTCGTCGAGGAACCAGTCGAGATCACGGACCGGGATGTTAAGGTCCTCAAGAGCACTAGAATACCTCTCGTTCGAGTTCGTTGGAACTCACGTCGCGGCCCAGAGTTCACCTGGGAGCGCGAAGATCAGATGAAACAAAAATATCCCCAACTGTTCGCAAACAGTACACCCACTACTGAGGCCGAAGCTACGGAATTTCGGGACGAAATTCCAGATCAACGGGGGGTGGATGTGACACCCCAGGAAAACCGGGAAAACCATACAACTTAACTAGCTTCCTCAGTGAGTGCCTACCAAATTTCGGGACGAAATTTCTTTCAACTTGGGGATGATGTGACAACTCGAAATTTAGAACCTTTCGTTGTATGCTTAAACGTGTGAATAGTTAAACTTATGTGATTAATGATGAGCTACAACCTTTTATATGATTATGTGTTAGGTTACATGTGTGCTTATGTGTATATATGCGAGTATGTATATGAACCGAAACGACACGAACCCGGCTCGAGACCATGTGGTCTCGAGTAAACCGTAACACTTGGGCCGGATGGGCCACGCACCCCATTGAACTCAACCGAAACCCATTAGGGTGCACCTTGTGGACAAGTATATAACCCTTAGTAATGCTAACCTTGCCATTCTTGGACAATCCACACATACTCCTCTACACTCTCTACAAACCACTAAACCCTAAGCTTCAACATCATATTTCTCCTCCTTCTTCTCGGGTCCAAACCGGTGACACTAGGACTAGCGGATCGGCTCACACACACACACTCGGAAGTTCCATACTCGCCTTTGAAACTCATCAACCGGACGTGAGTAGCCCCAACATTGCTTGTTTGACTTTTCTGTGTTTTCTACCGAGCAAACCAAGGTGAGTTCACACCCTCTACAAAGCATGGGATTCCCAGGGGTCGGGAATTGGGGTTAAGGAACTGGGTTCCTCGTCCTCCTTGGGTAGGACAGCAAAGGTTCAGGAATGTAATTCCTCGTCCTCACGGACAGATAACTCGTACTAGACCAAAACTCTATCACGAAGTCCCTCCTTTTTATATCGACTTAATCGCCGGGCCAATGGCGAGCGGGTCATTAGTTAGATAGCGCTATTTAGGTCTGACAAACCTCACACCGTGCCGCAGAGGACGGGCGTGAACTAATGGATCTGGGGCACGTCAATGATGATAGACATTGACAGTTTCAGGGCACTTAAACATGACTACAGTCAGCAGTCGATATGGTAACGAGTCTAGTAGATACATGGGGTAGCCCCCACGGCCGAAATGCCAGATAACTACACGGGGTAGCCCCCACGGCAGGATTTGCCAGAGTAACCGGGAATAAACAAGTCACGTTTTTAACTATGGGGTAACCCCCACGGCAGGATGCCAGCTAAAGGAAACTGTTTTCGAAACAACTTAAAACGAACACCCAACCGTGAACTCACTCAACTTGTTGTTGACTCGTTACTACATGCTTTGCAGGTCCTTAGGTTCTTAAGCTGGAGCTTGCATGGAGGAGGATCGTTGTGGGACATGGACGACTGTGTGCCATGTTAAACTTTGAAACAATGAAACTTATGTTTTGATTTATGACTTATGCTTCCGCTTGCAACTTAACTATGTTTTGTTTGAACACCAATTGTATTGGTTGGATTCTATTATAACTACTTATATGCTTGTTCAATATGATTGGTGGCTGGATCCTGGTCAGTCACGCCTCCAAGCGGTAGTACTTCGCGGGTGGATTTTTTGGGGTGTGACAAGCTCACCTCCTTCGTCATTCTTTTCTTTCGGCTATAAATAGAGGACTTAATATCCAGGTTAAAGGTCGCTCTCTTGCTCTCTCACTTTACACACACACTTGGTATCCTCAAAACAAGTTATTATTCTCATGCCGGAGGGTGGTTACAAGGAGAACTCCCTAATCCTTCTCCTTGTAACGAGCTTCACGGTGTTGTGTTGTTTTGTAGGATCTCATAGTAATCAAATGAGGAAAAAAATATTAACTTTTATTTGGACGAGACTAATCCCACAAGTTAACCCACAGATTAACTTGGTGTTTCTTCAGATTGTACGGGAGTGATGTCATATAGATTTGTAAACGTATGTTATATTTTATCTCTGAAATGAAAAGGATGTAGTTCTTATAAAAGAGTCATTGTAGATGATTTTCAAGTATGCTAGAACGATTATAAAAAAAAACAAAAAAAAAATCGCATTTCCGCTATATATTTTCTTTTTTTGAAAAGGCGTAGGATCTCACAATATTGAAATCTAATAGAAATCCATATAATTTTAGTACCCTATTTCATTCAAGTATATCCTTATATTTTAAGGTGTAAAACAGAAATATAAATATAAAATAATTAATATAATAATAAATGATATAAAAAAAGATATTTAAGGGGACAGCTTGTATATTTTTAGGTTAAATTAGAAAATACGGATAGCCTACAGATCGGGAAGAAAATGTATGTTCCCTACAATAGGGGACTGCTTGTCCTTTTGCGGTAAAAAGTTGACCCAAGTATCTAGGGATGAACTTCTAGAGACACCCATTATGGACACATGGCCTTTTTAAAGGGATTAACGGACACGTGCCCATTTTATACCACTCAATTATGGGATCACGATCACCCCATTTATAGCCATGACCCTCTTTTGTTTGGACACCTGGCTAGCCAACACACCACAATTATTCACTTCTTGCACATGCTTTCACTTTTGGTAGGTCTTTTATATTACACCGCTTTTAATAGAATATTTGTCCTATGTTTAAATTCGATGCCAAGATAGAAATAGAGTAACATGCATGAAAGAAGTCGCTTATGACCTAAATTCTATTATATTATATTGTATTTCTAATTTATATGAAAATATCCTATGATCCCAATTTGGTGTATTAACATAATAAATGGAAATAGTAATTTGTTATTTCTTAAACTTAGTCACGATTTGATAAAAAAAAAAAAACAATGCGTAAAGGTGCTTTTTTTAACGTCTAATTTCTTTAATTACATATATCTGTGGGACTTGAACCCAAGACATTCCCCTTCCTAATTTAGATATTTTTAAAGGTTTTGTATTTGCCAATAGACCACCCCATTGGTGCATAAAGGTGCTTACATGCGTACTTTTATTTTATTGTATAAGATCATAACTTATTGAATGTAACTATATTAATTTTGACTAGTTTAAAAGGAAATGAATGATTGTTTATAATTTCACAAGTACATTTTAGACAAGTTTAATGATTTAATATACCAAATTTGAGTTGAAAGTTTTTTCGTATATTTTTAACAGAACTTTAATATTTCAAAAAAAATTTGAGTTGAAAGTTTTTTCGTATATTTTTAACAGGTATAAAAACCTTTAATATTTCAAAATTAGGCTGATATAAAGTACCGATAGAGAAATCACACAAGGATAGTAATGAAATGATTTATTATTATTTTGTTTGGTGTAGATAAAATAAAAGCTAGAATAACAGAACAAACTGATACATACAAAATTCTCATTTATTGAAGAGTTTACACATTATTTCATGTTATCTTAAAACAAGCCAAAGAATGTTTAGATTATAAATTTTGAACTTGGAACGATTAATGTTTAATTCTTTAATATATATCTATTAGATTTTTTTCTTATATACTAATATTTCTTTTTTAAAGTTACAGTTGATTACGAATGTATCCTTTCCTTATATATAATAGAAAAGACAAGCACTTAAGATGTAACATGATGCAGTTTGAACTTACTAATTATGTGTTGTTAGCGTAGTGATTAAAAAAGGTATGACAACCCATGTTACTTGCCAAAAAAGTCCGTATCATCTTTACACGTAACTAAGATATATAAAGAATATTTATGCAGGAATCGTTTTCTTTTTTCAATCAATATATTCGGATAAAGCCGATAGCATCCCAATAGGTTACAATATGTTTTTGGTTTTATAGAAGCAATAAATTTACTGTTTGCATCACGGTTAATGCTTTTGATAACTTTAGTTACTATCAACACTAACAAGAATGACTTGATAACACTAAAATGTGCCACATTAATTGCTTTCATTTATCCATCGAGTACGTATAGCAAGAATAAAAAAATTGAAATTGTTTAGTATTGGACACTCCCATAGTGGATCATGTACGCCTACGCTTGCGGGATCTTCAATTTGGGTGCACAATTCAATGGTTGTTGGTCTTGACAACGGGAGAAAGTGTTCTACTCTATAACGTGACTCTGGTGTGAGGATAAATACCTTCGAGTTGAGAGTGCATTCAGTAAAGGGTGTTAAATGATATACGTTTGTCCAAAATCGAACTTTTTTACTACAATATATTTTTTATGTGGAGCAAACAGAACATTGTAATGTTTGTTCCGTCGTTTTCTTAGCTATCCAACGACTCTCTAACCTGCCAAATCCCCTTTGCCACTAGCGAGATCTTGCATTCTATTCACCGTATGTAAAACATCTTATTGTACTTTCCTTTCATTCGGTTATAAGGTGTTGTGTTACGAATTCAATGCGGAGCCGGACATAACGATCCAAAACTCATGGTTATTATGCTTTAATAGTTAAGATTTTATAACATGAGTCATAGTGGTTCGGAGGGTTACCTTTCAAACGTTGAATATATGGTTGAAACGTCTCACTCGCATCCCAGCAAATAATTAATTGGTCCGTTGCGTTTAATTTTGACAATATATAGCATTATCTCTTACTAATATATTAGTTTTAAATATATAACTTATGACTGAAGGAAGGATTAGATAAGGTCGCAGTCTAAAATCTTAATTGCGTGTCTAACGCTCCACCGCCTTTGGAAGTATTCTGTGACCGTCAATTCAAACTATAGATGTTAGCTCAATACCATCTTAAACATCATTTGACTTTCTCAACGTTCACTCATTTTCTTCCAAGTGTCTCTGCAAATACACGTGGCAATCATCTTTCATAACTTTTACGTTTTCACTTGTCACTGTAGTACCGTACTATCTCTCATTTAGTCATTATTTTAACCACTGTGGAAAATGAAAGAGGTCGTAGTACTACTTGGTCAGAACTAGGGGTGCAAACAAGTCAAGCCGAGCTAAACACGAGTCTTACCTTAATCGAGCTAGGCTCGTTACAATTTTCTGAAGCTCGAGCTCGGCTTGATTTGAGCCTTGGATTTTGGGCTTGAGCTCGGCTCGTTAGTAAAACTTAAAACTCGAGCTCGGCTCGAAAGCTTAATCTAAGCATCTAAGGCGCGAGTTAAAACAAGCTAAAGCTTGACTTGAGCTCGTTTTTGGTTGTTAATGAGCCAAGGCTCGGCTTGAGCTCGATTCGATAGTTTGAGAACTCAATTGAAAAAGAACATCTAGATCATTTAAAAAGTAATGCATAGTTTAAACATTAAAGTAAACTAAGCTCGATAAGGCTCCCCGAACCTAAACAAGCTACACATCAAAGGCTCGAGCTCGGGCTCGATATCTAATTGATCCTAATTTCAAGCTCGGGCTCAGGCTCGGCTCGTTCGAGCTTTTTATCAAGCCGATCTCGAGTAGCTCGCGAGCTGTTCGGCTCGTTTGCACCCCTAGTCAGAAGGTAAACACGCCAATCATTGATTTTCTAATTTTTTAACAATGATTATAAAATTAAAGCAAAATTTAATTACTCTTTATAATATAAATAACTGATTTGTATCTTCCATCATTGTTTTGGTAAATAGCTTTCACTAAAGAATTACTAGTTTTTCTATTTTTCATTTGATTTGTTGTTGTAATAGTTGTATTTGTTGAAAAATTAAATTAATCAACAATAAATTAATATAACTTTATTATTTACCGAGTTATCAGCCAAACCAGTTTGTTCCAACTTGAGCAAACTGATTAAAGAAAGGTAGAAGGAGACTGTCCCGTTGTCGGACGAATTTAAAGAACACTTAAATTAAAAACCAACCTGGAGATTACGGAATAATAATCTTCGAACTGCACGGATGATTCGTGTCCTTAAAGGATTTTACGCGCTCGTAATGCTGTGAGCTGCAGCGTAAACTCCCAGGATTTAATGCAGAACTGATTTGGTATTCCAACAGCAATGGAAACCAGAAAACGCAGAACCTGGAACGAAAACAGGAACACACAATTGAGAGAGAAAGCTGTGAAAATAGGTGTATTTAATAGGTAGCAGGAAGCTTTTATTTATAGGTTTGGTTATACCAGAGAATGAGAAAAACAGGGAGTGAGATAACAATCCATAACCAATTCGAATTACTTATCCCATACGAATTCGGTTGCTGGATGTATATCCCATACGAATTCAGTTCACTAGAGATAATGGGATAACCCCCACTGATTTCGAACTCATCTCTATCACCCTATCTCATTCGATCCACAGATCTGACCCACCTGACCAGGCCTTAGCTAAAAATAAAAGCTCCTCAGCTCCTAGCGACGATGCGTACGTGCGAAGTGCAAAGTGCAAAGTGCGCCTCAAACGCGACCATTCGCGAGCTCGCGGCTCGGCTCGGCTCGGCGCGCGTGTGGGCTTCACCCACTTCTCAACCCATTTAACACTATGGAGGCCCATAAGGAGTAATCCCTTATAAACCACTCAAACTTCACTCACTCCACCGATGTGGGATGGAGGAAACATACCAACTTGTATGTTCCTCTTTAATATTTCCAACAATCCCCCACCAAGTTGGAATGTTTCCTTTCACTTAGACTAATGATGTCACTAGGTGTCACGAAGATTAAACCCAGTTTATGTTGATAAACAAAGAAGAGACAGATTAGATGGTGTCCTATGGAATTAAACCATTAACCTGATAGCCCCCTTCGGTTTACCCCCACACATCACCAGCTGACTTTGCGTTCTCACTGAGCGCGAATATGGTCGTGTGCTATAAATCCTTTTCATGACCCTTTAGAAGATAAACCACTAATCTTCACTCGAGGCGGCACCACCCCTAGATCATACAGGCAAAGTTTTACATCACCCACGTTGCTTGGATGCCTCCAAAACTTTGTTAAGAGCATAAGCTCACCCTTGTTCTCGGCAACGACGTACTATCATACCTCGCATGGATCTATCAAATTTGATAGTACCTTCTATCGTTAAGTGACTTCGTTTTTACCCATTAAACTTGAGAAATAGGAGCACTAAGTTCAAGTTGGGTTTCCATCACTAACAATTCTATTGTGGTTTTAGACCCATGTCTCTCGCGGTATTCACAACCAAATCTCTCGTCAGAGGTTTAGTAAACGGATCTGCCAAGTTCTTACTTGTCTTGACATAGACAACCTTGATGGTACCACTTTCAAGCAGTTGTCTCACATAATTGTGCCGAAGACCTATGTGTCTTGACCTCCCATTATACACTGCGTTGTATACTTTAGATAGTGTGGCCTCACTATCACAATACATGGGAATAGACGGCATTGGAACATCCCACAGACGGATGTCAATAAGTAGATCTCTAATCCACTCCGCTTCCTTGCCAGCCGCAGCTAGCGCTATGAACTCAGCTTCCATAGTTGAGTGGGCAATACACGTCTGTTTCTTGCTCGCCCAATAAATTGCTCCTCCTGCTAGAGTGTAAATCCACCCACTTGTAGATTTTGAATCATTGGTGCGATCAATCCAGCTTGCATCAGAATAACCTTCAAGTATTCTGGAAGAAGACGTGTATGCCAGTTCTAAGTTACGGGTCCTTTTCAGGTATCCAAGTACTCTGCCCACTACCTTCCAGTGTTCTGTCCCTGGATTAACAGTATACTAACTCAGTTTGCTTACAGCAAAAGCAATGTCAGGACGGGTGCAATGCGTTGCATACATCATACTTCCAATAGAACTCGCATACTCCAGTTGAGCCACTGCTCTTCCAGAGTTCACATTAAGTTTCACACTTGGATCAAACGGAGTATTAAACTCTTTAATATTTAAGTGTTGAAACTTAGTCAGAATTTTCTCTATGTAATGAGATTGACTAAGAGAAATCTGACTTCCAGTTCTCTTCACCTTGATCCCAAGAATGGTATCAACTTCTCCTAGATCTTTCATCTTAAAGTTCGAGGACAAATATTTCTTAGTTTCAGAAATACCTTCAAGGTGAGTGCTAATCATCAACATATCATCAACATAAAGACAAATCACGACTGTATAATCGGGTTCGCATTTAGTATAAATACATCTGTCAGCACTGTTGTGTCGAAACCCGAAATCAGTCACAGTGGTGTCAAATCTCTCATGCCACTGTTTAGGAGCCTGCTTCAAACCATACAAAGATTTAATAAGTCTACACACTTTGTTCTCTTGTCCAGGCATCACAAACCCTTCTGGTTGCTCCAAATAAATCTGCTCATTTAGATACCCATTTAGAAATGTTGTCTTTACATCCATTTGATGAATGTACAGCCCTTTCAAAGCAGACACCGCTATTAGAGTTCTAATAGAACTTATTCAAGCCACAGGAGCATAGGTATCAAAATAGTCGATCCCTTCTCTCTGCCTATACCCTTTAGCAACTAATCTCGCTTTATAGGCAGAGATGGATCCATCTGTATGATACTTCTTTTTGAAAATCCATTTGGATCCAATAGGTTTCTTTCCCTTGGGTAGATCAGCTAACTCCCAAGTTCCATTTCCCATAATGGAATCCATTTCATCATTGACTGCCTCCTTCCACAAAGGGGCATCTCTTGATGACATTGCTTCGCTGAAAGTTTTAGGATCATCATCTAAATTTACAGCGAAAATGACCTCTCTCGTCACTTTCTTTTGAGTTCCTTCAACCAGGTAAGAAAATAAATCATCTCCATAACTTTTCTCTTTTCTAGCTCTAGTACTTTTTCTTGGTTCTTCAACTATTGGTGAGGGTTGAACCCTTTTTTCAGAAGTACTAGAAGTTGTGGTGCCATTTGAGTTTTCATCATCTCTAGAAAACTTGTTCTCAAAGAATTCCACATCTCTGGATTCTACAACTATACCTGATTCGTCATCCAACAATCGGTAAGATTTACTATGCGAAGCATATCCAATGAATACACTCTTGAAAGCTCGTTCTCCCAGTTTGAGTGTCTTTGGATCAGGTACGCGATAGTAGGCAAGACACCCCCAAACCCTCAAATGCTCTAGGTTAGGTTTTCTTCCTTTCCACAACTCATATGGAGTCGTAGGTATCATACGACTAGTGATCCTATTGTGAACATAACATGCGGTTAACACAACTTCCCCCCACATATTACGAGGTAGACCCGATTGATTTAACATACAGTTAGCCATCTCTACCAAGGTTCGGCTCTTTCTCTCAGCCAAACCATTTTGTTGGGGAGTATAAGGTGCAGTTCTCTCATGTATGATGCCTTCTTCTTCGCAGAATGCGTCAAACTTTCGGTTAAAGTATTCTCCGCCTCTGTCCGAGCGAAGAATTTTAATGCATTTCTCCTTTTGTTTTTCAACCTCAGCCTTATATATTTTAAATGCCTCAAAAGCTTCGTCTTTTGAATGCAACAAATAAACATATAAGTATCGGCTCGAGTCATCGCAGAAAGTGATAAAATATCTCTTACCCCCACGAGTAAGAACTCCATTCAGTTCACAAATATCTGAATGAATTAGTTCTAGTAGTGATGTATTGCGTTTATGGACACTTGGAAAAGGTTTCTTTGTGAATTTTGATTTAACACACGTTTCGCATTTTTCAAAGTCTTTATCTTTTAATTTTAATAAACCTTTAGTTTGCATTTTTTCAATGTTTTTAATATTTGTATGAGCTAAACGTTTATGCCATAAAGAAATTGAACAAGCGATATAATCAGAAGATATAATTTCATTCAAATCAAAACCAATTGCATTACATTCACCAATACTAGTACTATCACTACCACCACTATCACTATCACTTTCATTCCCAAACCCATCAATCACAGAAACGCCCCCTTCATCCGAATCTTCTTCTTCATCAATCCCATCTTCAGCCAAGTCAAGACGATACATTCCACCCGTGTTCTTTGCTTGACCCACATAGATGTCATTTAGAGAAAACTTCACACGAAGATTCTTGATAACCAGCTTGTAACCATTCCGATCGAACTTATCAGCAGAAACCAGACCCTTGGTGATACCAGGAACATGCAACACGTCCTGAAGGGTAACCGCTTGACCATCTCTAAAGTTTAGTCGCACCGTGCCTTTACCATGTACTTCTACACGATGTCCATCAGCACACACCACCACTGTCCCTTAAGGAACAGGAGCATAAGTAATAAACGAGCCACGATTCCCACAAACATGAACAGTGGCTCCAGAATCCAAGAACCATCCTCCACATGCTACAATGCGTGTATATTAAGAAAGCATGTTAACTTCACCAAGACCCACACTTGCCACTAGATGGGTGACTTTCTCAACATCAACAGCACTTGTAGAACCAACCGTAGATCCAGATTTCCTCTGAGAGCACTCTCGTGCATAATGCCCTATTTCTCCACAAACATGGCATTTACCAGACCTCTTTGGTAGATGGTTGTTAGTGTGTTGTGACTTCTTGAATTCTTTTTTCTTTGGTGCTGTAAACTTCTTATTCTTTGATGATGCCCCTTTTCCCTTTTGACCAGATCCTCCAACTACATGATTCACACTTGATCCGACTTTACCTCTTTTGTCCCTGTTGCGCGTTTCCTCCTCAATTCGAAGGTGCTTCAACAGTTCGTCCAAAGAGTAGTCCTCAGACTTGTGCATCATTCTCTTTGAGAAATCTTTCCAATTAGGAGGCAATTTTGCTATAATGACCCCTACTTGAAATATTTCTGGCAGCGGAATAGAAAGTGCAGTCAATTTGTTAACAAGAACTTGGAGTTCATGCACTTGCTCCAGGATTGACTTGTCATCGACCATTTGGAAGCCTAAGTACTTGGCAATAAGGTATTTGTTAGTACCTTCTTCATGAGCCTTATACTTATCTTCCAAAGCTTTCCACAATTCTCTAGCACTTTTTACCGGCGCGTACAAGTCATAGAGACGATCCGAAAGAGAATTTTTTATGTGGCCCAGGCAAAGATCTTCAGCTTCCTTACGGACAAGTCTTTGCTTTGCCAAATCTGGATCTGGGAGCTCTCCTGCCTCACGAGGAGGGTCATCGGGGATTGCAGGCAAATCAGGATCAAGGATATAGTAGAGTTTCAGCACAACTAGCATGAACTTAACCTTGTCCGCCCAGTGGGTATAGTTCTGACCATCGAATCTGTCCAACTTGACAAACTCTTGATTCATGAATCTCAGATTGGCTGTTGGTAGTTCAGAGTCCATTTGTTCTGTTGATTAAACACAAGTTAAAATCCTTTAAGATTGTTGAAAAATTAAATTAATCAACAATAAATTAATATAACTTTATTAATTACCGAGTTATCAGCCAAACCAGTTTGTTCCAACTTGAGCAAACTGATTAAAGAAAGGTAGAAGGAGACTGTCTCGTTGTCGGACGAATTTAAAGAACACTTAAATTAAAAACCAACCTGGAGATTACGGAATAATAATCTTCGAACTGCACGGATGATTCTTGTCCTTAAAGGATTTTACGCGCTCGTAATGCTGTGAGCTGCAGCGTAAACTCCCAGGATTTAATGCAGAACTGATCTGGTATTCCAACAGCAATGGAAACCAGAAAACGCAGAAGCAGGAACAAAAACAGGAACACACAATTGAGAGAGAAAGCTGCGAAAATAGGTGTATTTAATAGGTAGCAGGAAGCTTTTATTTATAGGTTTGGTTATACCAGAGAATGAGAAAAGCAGGGAGTGATATAACAATCCATAACCAATTCGAATTACTTATCCCATACGAATTCGGTTGCTGGATGTATATCCCATACGAATTCAGTTCACTAGAGATAATGGGATAACCCCCACTGATTTCGAACTCATCTCTATCACCCTATCTCATTCGATCCACAGATCTGACCCACCTGACCAGACCTTAGCTAAAAATAAAAGCTCCTCAGCTCCTAGCAAGGTTGCTGGATGTATATCCCATACGAATTCAGTTCACTAGAGATAATGGGATAACCCCCACTGATTTCGAACTCATCTCTATCACCCTATCTCATTCGATCCACAGATCTGACCCACCTGACCAGACCTTAGCTAAAAATAAAAGCTCCTCAGCTCCTAGCGAGGTTGCTGGATGTATATCCCATACGAATTCAGTTCACTAGAGATAATGGGATAACCCCCACTGATTTCGAACTCATCTCTATCACCCTATCTCATTCGATCCACATATCTGACCCACCTGACCAGACCTTAGCTAAAAATAAAAGCTCCTAGCGACGATGCGAAGTGCAAAGTGCGCCTCAAACACGCCCATTCGCGAGCTCGCGGCTCGGTTCGGCGCGCATGTGGCCTTCACCCACTTCTCAACCCATTTAACACTATAGAGGCCCATAATAACACTATGGAGGCCCATAAGGAGTAATCCCTTATAAACCACTCAAACTTCACTCACTCCACCGATGTGGGATGGAGGAAACATACCAACTTGTATGTTCATCTTTAATATTTCCAAGAGTGTCACACCACCAAAATCCACCTGCGGAGTACTACCGCTTGGAGGCGTGACTGACCAGGATCCAGCCACCAATCATATTGAACAGGCATACAAGTAGTTATAAAAAATCCAACCAATACAATTGGTGTTCAAACAAAACATAGTTAAGTTGCAAGCGGAAGCATAAGTCTTAAATCAAACATAAGTTTAATTGTTTCAAAGTTTAACATGGCACATAGTCGTCCATGTCCCACAACGATCCTCCTCCATGCAAGCTCCAGCTAAGAACCTAAGGACCTGCAAAGCATGTAGTAACGAGTCAACAACAAGTTGAGTGAGTTCACGGTTGGGTGTTCGTTTTAAGTTGTTTCGAAAACAGTTTCCTTTAGCTGGCATCCTGCCGTGGGGGTTACCCCATAGTTAAAAACGTAATTTGTTTATTCCCGGTTACTCTGGCAATCCAGCCGTGGGGGCTACCCCGTGTTAGTTATCTGGCATTTCGGCCGTGGGGGCTACCCCATGTATACACTAGACTCGTTACCATATCGACTGCTGACTGTAGTCATGTTTATGTGCCCTGAAACTGTCAATGTCTATCATCATTGACGTGCCCCAGATCCATTAGTTCACGCCCGTCCTCTGCGGCACGGTGTGAGGTTTGTCAGACCTAAATAGCGCTATCTAACTAATGACCCGCTCGCCATTGGCCCGACGATTAAATCGATACAAAAATGAGGGACTTCATGATAGAGTTTTGGTCTAGTACGAGTTATCTGTCCGTGAGGACGAGGAATTACATTCCTGAACCATTGTTGTCCTACCCAAGGAGGACGAGGAACCCATGTTCCTTAACCCCAATTCCCGACCCCTGGGAATCCCATGCTTTGTAGAGGGTGTGAACTCACCTTGGTTTGCTCGGTAGATACACAGAAAAGTCAAACAAGTAGTATTGTGGTCACTCGCGTCCTATCATAGTTGTATCATACCAATTAGGTTCGTAACCAAGTAGCACACGGGTGTTTCTAGCACATTGCATTCAAGTATCATCTATAGCAGTTCATCAATCATTCATGTTCAACAGTAACATATAAGGTCCGTGCATTAGGCCCAAGAGTCCGGCCCAATCAATTAAGCCCGTAATGGGGTGCAAGCCCAAACAGTGTGCACATGCAGTTGGTCTCGAGTCGCAACTGATGCAGGTTCTGGTCTCGAGTCGCAACTGATGCAGGTTCTGGTCTCGAGTCGCAACCGGACTCGCAAACACGGTTTCGGTTCATGCTGTTTTGGTCTCGAGTCGCAACCGGACTCGCAACTGTGGTTTCGAGTCATAAGGTTTGTGCTGATCAAGTGTGGTTTCGAGTCGCAACCAGGTGTTTGCGACTCGCAACCTGTGTCGCAACCGGGGTCTCGACTCGTCATGCAGTGGTTTCGAGTCGCAACCGAAGGTTTCGACCAGACATAGGCTGATTCGGTACAGTGTACTATCCAATAACATTCTGATTTCATGCAACATTATGTACTATCCACTTAAACATGTTTATTTGTCTAACCCTAACCAAAAACGGATCAAACACATAAATTTCAAATATTCATATCATGTTCAAACAGTTCTTCATGTATTCATCATGTTCTTCATTAGAGTTTTTCATCTAGCACACTCGGTTAACCCAAACAAGCATAACTCGAAATGGTTACATAACTTAGTCTTTCTCATTGGTTTCTAACTCTAACATATCCGATCAATACATGCATCTATCTAAGATTTATCACCAACATTCCATCATTTTTATGCTATCTAGTACACCTCCCACATATCAAACATGAACATGTGCACTCGAAATCAAGCAAACATCTTTATCATGGATTCATCCTATGTATAACTTAACAAGTAAGAATATTATCACATAATCTTCATCATACATCATCATTAAACCGAAACACATATTTATCATGAATCACTAACCGGTTAGAGAGGTGGAGGTGAAGAATGAAGCTTCCGAATGGGTGTGTGTGTGCCGATCCGAGAGCTTCTTGTAGTAGCCGATTGAATCCGAGAAGGAGGAGAGGAGAGGTGATGTTGAGACTTAGGGTTTAATGGTTTCTAGAGAGAGAGTAGGGGAGTGTGTGTTGTCCAAGAAAATGGCAAAGATGGCTAGGTGCATAACATATATACTAGCTTCAAGTGGTGCACCCTAGTGGGTTTCGGATGAGGTGCACGGCCCAACCGGCCCATATGTTATACTGTTCACTCGAGACCACATGGTCTCGAGTCGGGTTCTTGGTTCTCGGCTCACTTAATCATATACACATACTATACACACACGCATACATATAACATAACACATAATCATATAAAAGGTTCACTTATCATTCATTAATCACATAAGTTTAACTAGTCACACGTTTAAGCATACAACGAAAGGTTCTAAATTTCGAGTTGTCACATCATCCCCAAGTTGAAAGAAATTTCGTCCCGAAATTTGGTAAGCACTCACTGAGGAAGCTAGTTAAGTTGTATGGTTTTCCTGGTTTTCCTGGGGTGTCACATCCACCCCCCGTTGATCTGGAATTTCGTCCCGAAATTCCGTAGCTTCGGCCTCAGTAGTGGGTGTACTGTTTGCGAACAGTTGGGGATACTTTTGTTTCATCTGATCTTCGCGCTCCCAGGTGAACTCTGGGCCGCGACGTGAGTTCCAACGAACTCGAACGAGAGGTATTCTGGTGCTCTTGAGGACCTTAACATCCCGGTCTGTGATTTCGACTGGTTCCTCGACGAATCGTAACTGCTCGTCGATAGTGAGTTCCTTCAGAGGAACTACGTGAGTCTCATCTGACGGACACTTCTTCAGATTCGACACGTGAAAAACGTTGTGAACTGCACCGAGTTCCGCTGGTAAGTTTAGTCTGTAGGCCACCCTGCCTATTTTCTCAATGACTTCGAAAGGTCCAACGTATCGTGGGTTAAGTTTACCGCGTTTACCAAAACGAACCACACCCTTCCAGGGTGAGACTTTAAGTAGTACCCACTCCCCAACCTGGAGCTCAAGTGGTTTCCTGCCCATGTCGGCGTAAACTTTCTGACGTTCGCGAGCTGCCGTCATGCGTTTTCGTATTTGAGCAATTTGTTCGGTCGTGTCTACCACATATTCTGGACCAGTGATCTGACTATCCCCCACCTCTGCCCAACAAAGAGGTGACCGGCATTTACGTCCGTACAATGCCTCAAACGGAGCAGCTTTAATGCTGGTGTGGTAGCTGTTATTGTACGAGAATTCCACAAGTGGCAGATGCTTTTCCCAGCGGTTGCCAAAGTCGATTACACATGCACGAAGCATGTCTTCTAAGGTTTGAATAGTGCGCTCGGACTGCCCGTCCGTCTGAGGGTGATACGCTGTGCTCATATCTAGTCGTGAGCCAAAGGATTTGTGCATCGCTTGCCACAGCTCTGAAGTAAAACGTGTATCTCGATCCGAGATAATAGAGGTGGGCACCCCGTGCCTCGAAACAACTTCCTTGAGGTATATTTCTGCAAGAGTGGAGAACTTATCCGTCTCCTTGATAGCCAAGAAGTGTGCAGATTTTGTGAGTCGATCCACGATCACCCAAATAGTATCATTCCCGCGCTGGGATCTAGGCAGGCCAGTGACAAAATCCATGGAAATTTGCTCCCATTTCCATTGAGGTATCTCTGGTTGTTGGAGTAGGCCTGATGGTTTCTGGTATTCAGACTTGACTCTTGCACAAGTCAAACACTTGCTGACGTAAGTTGCTATGTGGGCCTTCATGCTAGGCCACCAATATGTCGTTTTGATGTCGTGGTACATTTTATCCGATCCAGGATGTACCGAGTAGCGAGACTTGTGTGCTTCATCCATCACAAGCTCTCGTAGGTTGCCATAGAGTGGGACCCAAATGCGTCCCGTTACGTAGTAAGCACCGTCTTCCTTTTGTTCTAATCGCTGCCTTGATCCGCGTAGGGCTTCAGCCCTGACGTTTTCTGGTTTCAGTGCTTCTATCTGAGCAGCTCGTATTTGGGGAGGCAGACTAGAATGGATCGTGAGTTGTAAAGCTCGCACGCGCTTAGGCGCAGTGTCCTTCCGACTGAGGGCGTCAGCCACAACATTGGCCTTGCCCGGGTGATACCTGATTGAGCACTCGTAGTCATTTAGTAGTTCGACCCATCGTCGTTGCCGCATATTCAGTTCCTTCTGCTTGAAGATATGCTCGAGACTCCTGTGGTCGGTGTAGATCGCGCACTTGGTACCATACAGGTAATGCCGCCATAACTTAAGTGCAAAAACAACAGCTCCCAGCTCCAAATCGTGTGTAGTGTAGTTCTTCTCGTGAACTTTAAGTTGGCGTGAGGCGTAGGCTATAACCTTATCTCGTTGCATCAACACGCAACCAAGACCTTGAATTGACGCGTCGCAGTAAACCACAAAGTCGTCTTTGCCTTCTGGCAAGGAAAGGATAGGTGCGCTACAAAGTCTATCCTTTAGGTGCTGAAATGCCAACTCCTGTGTGTTTCCCCAGCGATAAACAACGCCCTTCTGCGTTAGTGAGGTGAGAGGCTGTGCAATCTTAGAAAAATCCTTTATGAATCTCCGGTAGTATCCCGCCAAACCCAAGAATTGGCGAATTTCCTTTGGTGTACGAGGTGCAGGCCAGTTCTTAATCGAGTCTATCTTGGATGGATCAACATGAATCCCATCCTTGTTTACCACGTGGCCTAGGAAATGGACTTCTCGAAGCCAGAAGTCGCATTTCGAGAACTTTGCATAAAGCTGTTCTGTTCGAAGGAGTTTCAGAATAAGTCGCAGATGCTGCTCGTGTTCCTCCCGACCCTTGGAGTAGATCAGGATGTCGTCGATGAAGACTATAACAAACTTATCCAGGTAAGGCTTGCACACTCGGTTCATCAAGTCCATGAAAACCGCAGGTGCGTTTGTCATCCCAAAAGGCATGACCAAAAACTCATAGTGCCCGTATCGAGTTCTAAAAGCTGTCTTGGAGACGTCCTCTTCCCGGACTCTCAGTTGGTGATAACCCGATCTCAAATCAATCTTTGAATAGTAGCTCAACCCTTGCAGCTGGTCGAACAAGTCGTCGATACGCGGTAGAGGATAACGATTCTTCACCGTCACCTTGTTGAGTTCTCGGTAGTCGATGCACATTCTGAAAGTACCGTCTTTCTTCTTCACAAATAATACCGGAGCTCCCCAGGGCGATGAGCTAGGACGAATAAAACCCTTATCCAAGAGTTCTTGTAGTTGCGTGGAGAGTTCCTTCAACTCTGATGGGGCTAAACGATAAGGTGCACGGGCTATGGGCGCAGCTCCAGGAGCTAGTTCAATCTGAAACTCGACTTGGCGATGAGGCGGAAGACTAGGTAATTCCTCAGGAAATACCTCTGGATAATCGCGTACAACAGGAAAATCTTCTATCTTCTTCTCTTTCTCCGTGGTGTCAGTAATGAGAGCCAAAATGGCAGTGTGGCCCTTTCGCAAGCACTTTTGGGCCTTAAGGAGGGAAATGACGTTCTCAACAGCACTCCTCTTGTCGCCATGAATCATGAGAGGTTCACCACCGGGACCTGGAATACGGACAACCTTCTCGTTGCAAAGAATCTCTGCTCGGTGTTGGGATAACCAATCCATCCCAATGACAACGTCGAAACTACCCAAGACAATAGGAATGAGGTCGATAGAGAAGGTCTGGTCAGCGAGAATAAGTTTACAACCCTTGACTATGTGTGTGGCTTCTAAACTCTTACCATTTGCTAGCTCTACGGTGTGCTTGTTGTTCAAAGGTGTTGGGATACGATTAAGCATTCGACTAACTTCTAGTGACATGTAGCTAGTATCGGCACCCGAATCAAATAAAACTGAAACATAAAAGTCGTCGAGAAGGAACTTACCCGCCACAACATTGGGGTCATTCCTTGCTTCACCTTGGCCAATCACAAACACCCGCCCCCTGGCGCCATTGTTGTTGTTCCCATTGTTACCATTCCCCTGATTGTTGTTATTGTTGTTGTTGTTGTTCTGGTTCCTGTTCAGTTGGGGACAGTCTCTCTTGAAGTGGCCCTCAGCTCCACACTGAAAGCACCCTTTGTTATCACCTTGTTGTTGCTGCTGGCGTTGATTCTGTTGAGCTTGCTGACGATTCTGATTGGCGGGGTATAAGCTCCTGCAATCCTTTGCAGCGTGACCAGGCTTGTTGCACCGATGACAGTTGCCCCTGGTGCATGGCCCGCTGTGGTGCAGGCTGCAGCGATTGCATTTGGGGTGATTTCCTTTGTACCCACCATGACTTTGACCACCAGACGATTGCTGATTAGGGCTCTTGTAGTCATCAGTTTTCCTCTGCTGAGACTGGGACTGAACAGAAGTCGAACCCTTACTTGAAGTTCCATCCCATTTCCGTTTGTTGTCACTAGAGGTACCAGAAGTAGTTGCAGCGCCTATGCGTTTTGGTAACTTGTTCTGCTCCACCGCTTGATCCGTGAGACGGTGAGCCAACTGAACGGCTTGCTGGTAGGTGGCGAGGTTCGCTGAAGTCACATGACTTTGGATTTCTGGCACTAAGCCCTGAAGAAAGAGTTCGATGCGTTTGATGGGAGGATCCACCATAGTAGGGCACAGAATTGCCAGTTCGTTCGACCTTTTCACATAAGCTTCAATTTCGGACCCCGTCATCTTGAGGTTGAAGAACTCCACTTCCAGTTTGTGAATCTCATCACGACTGCAGTATTCTTCTTTGATCATCTCCTTAAAAGTTTCCCATGGGGTGGCGTTGGCAGCAACCAACCCCAGCATCTGAACCTGAGCGTTCCACCACGTGAGGGCTAAACCCTCGAGAGTACCAGTAGCATACTTCACCCTGCGCGCCTCAGGGCATTCACACATTTCGAAGACAGATTCTAGTTTCTCAAACCAGTGTAGGAGACCTACTGCTCCTTCAGTGCCGCTAAAAGTAGTTGGTCGGCAGTCCATGAAAGTCTTAAAAGTACACACGGGTGGTTGAACATGCTGACCTATCGTAGGTGAAAGAAAAGACAGAGTTTAACACAAAGGTTGGTTCACGAGAGTAGGATTCTAAAGATCCTAGAATGAGTTCGGACTGCAGGATATACCTCCTGCGTGTGCAGCCGCAATTGCTGCGGCAACTCGTTCGTTGATCAGAGCCGTCAACTGGGCTTGTGTCAGGTTAACGCGTCCAGACATGATCTTCATATCAAGAAGAACGTGAGTGAGAGGGGTTCGCGAAAGTACGACGATAAGATAGAGCAAGCACGCACGTGTTCAAGCAACAGTAGTTACACTAACCAAGCATACCATGAACAATGTACTATGTAACTAACAAGTAGGCAATATATACACAGATCATATTACCTAGAATGTCGAGCCTTGCATGTGGAGTGGAGCGTCGTTGTGGACCGTTGAGCACTGTACAGGTTATAGTCTGATTTTAATAAAACCTTTCCCTTATTAAAACCAAGTTTACTATAACCAATGGCTCTGATACCAATCTGTCACACCCCCAAAATCCACCTGCGGAGTACTACCGCTTGGAGGCGTGACTGACCAGGATCCAGCCACCAATCATATTGAACAGGCATACAAGTAGTTATAAAAAAATCCAACCAATACAATTGGTGTTCAAACAAAACATAGTTAAGTTGCAAGCGGAAGCATAAGTCTTAAATCAAACATAAGTTTAATTGTTTCAAAGTTTAACATGGCACATAGTCGTCCATGTCCCACAACGATCCTCCTCCATGCAAGCTCCAGCTAAGAACCTAAGGACCTGCAAAGCATGTAGTAACGAGTCAACAACAAGTTGAGTGAGTTCACGGTTGGGTGTTCGTTTTAAGTTGTTTCGAAAACAGTTTCCTTTAGCTGGCATCCTGCCGTGGGGGTTACCCCATAGTTAAAAACGTAATTTGTTTATTCCCGGTTACTCTGGCAATCCAGCCGTGGGGGCTACCCCGTGTTAGTTATCTGGCATTTCGGCCGTGGGGGCTACCCCATGTATACACTAGACTCGTTACCATATCGACTGCTGACTGTAGTCATGTTTATGTGCCCTGAAACTGTCAATGTCTATCATCATTGACGTGCCCCAGATCCATTAGTTCACGCCCGTCCTCTGCGGCACGGTGTGAGGTTTGTCAGACCTAAATAGCGCTATCTAACTAATGACCCGCTCGCCATTGGCCCGACGATTAAATCGATACAAAAATGAGGGACTTCATGATAGAGTTTTGGTCTAGTACGAGTTATCTGTCCGTGAGGACGAGGAATTACATTCCTGAACCATTGTTGTCCTACCCAAGGAGGACGAGGAACCCATGTTCCTTAACCCCAATTCCCGACCCCTGGGAATCCCATGCTTTGTAGAGGGTGTGAACTCACCTTGGTTTGCTCGGTAGATACACAGAAAAGTCAAACAAGTAGTATTGTGGTCACTCGCGTCCTATCATAGTTGTATCATACCAATTAGGTTCGTAACCAAGTAGCACACGGGTGTTTCTAGCACATTGCATTCAAGTATCATCTATAGCAGTTCATCAATCATTCATGTTCAACAGTAACATATAAGGTCCGTGCATTAGGCCCAAGAGTCCGGCCCAATCAATTAAGCCCGTAATGGGGTGCAAGCCCAAACAGTGTGCACATGCACTTGGTCTCGAGTCGCAACTGATGCAGGTTCTGGTCTCGAGTCGCAACTGATGCAGGTTCTGGTCTCGAGTCGCAACCGGACTCGCAAACACGGTTTCGGTTCATGCTGTTTTGGTCTCGAGTCGCAACCGGACTCGCAACTGTGGTTTCGAGTCATAAGGTTTGTGCTGATCAAGTGTGGTTTCGAGTCGCAACCAGGTGTTTGCGACTCGCAACCTGTGTCGCAACCGGGGTCTCGACTCGTCATGCAGTGGTTTCGAGTCGCAACCGAAGGTTTCGACCGGACATAGGCTGATTCGGTACAGTGTACTATCCAATAACATTCTGATTTCATGCAACATTATGTACTATCCACTTAAACATGTTTATTTGTCTAACCCTAACCAAAAACGGATCAAACACATAAATTTCAAATATTCATATCATGTTCAAACAGTTCTTCATGTATTCATCATGTTCTTCATTAGAGTTTTTCATCTAGCACACTCGGTTAACCCAAACAAGCATAACTCGAAATGGTTACATAACTTAGTCTTTCTCATTGGTTTCTAACTCTAACATATCCGATCAATACATGCATCTATCTAAGATTTATCACCAACATTCCATCATTTTTATGCTATCTAGTACACCTCCCACATATCAAACATGAACATGTGCACTCGAAATCAAGCAAACATCTTTATCATGGATTCATCCTATGTATAACTTAACAAGTAAGAATATTATCACATAATCTTCATCATACATCATCATTAAACCGAAACACATATTTATCATGAATCACTAACCGGTTAGAGAGGTGGAGGTGAAGAATGAAGCTTCCGAATGGGTGTGTGTGTGCCGATCCGAGAGCTTCTTGTAGTAGCCGATTGAATCCGAGAAGGAGGAGAGGAGAGGTGATGTTGAGACTTAGGGTTTAATGGTTTCTAGAGAGAGAGTAGGGGAGTGTGTGTTGTCCAAGAAAATGGCAAAGATGGCTAGGTGCATAACATATATACTAGCTTCAAGTGGTGCACCCTAGTGGGTTTCGGATGAGGTGCACGGCCCAACCGGCCCATATGTTATACTGTTCACTCGAGACCACATGGTCTCGAGTCGGGTTCTTGGTTCTCGGCTCACTTAATCATATACACATACTATACACACACGCATACATATAACATAACACATAATCATATAAAAGGTTCACTTATCATTCATTAATCACATAAGTTTAACTAGTCACACGTTTAAGCATACAACGAAAGGTTCTAAATTTCGAGTTGTCACATCATCCCCAAGTTGAAAGAAATTTCGTCCCGAAATTTGGTAAGCACTCACTGAGGAAGCTAGTTAAGTTGTATGGTTTTCCTGGTTTTCCTGGGGTGTCACAAAGAGTATTATGAATAGTTTAGTTTCTATATAATGCAAGTTTGTAAGTCTAGTTTAAATGCAAAGGTTAACAGAAAGTTGTATGTATCAAAATGGTATTAAATAAAAGTTGGATGGATGGAGTATGGTATATTTCATGATGTTTAAGATAACATTTGATAAACAGCAAACCCTTTAGATTTTCTTATAATCATACTATAATCGTAAAAATCTTAAGCTTCCGTCTTGTGGACCCCCAATATAGATATGAATCTTAGTAGTCACAAACCCTAGCATATTAGAAATATCATATATCATATACATACCTAATTAATTACTTTGTTAAAATGAAAAACTAATGGTAAATATCATTTAATACAAGGTTTCTTTCCCCTTCTCCTATTTTACCATTAGTATTCTATTTTTTATTTAAATATAACGAACTAAAAACAATTGTAGTGAATAGGAGTGTTTATGAGCCGATCTGATCTGAGTGAGAGTCTGTACGTGTTCGGATTGAATTACAACCGATCCGATCGGATCGAATTTGCAAAACCAAGCACAAAAGTGATGCTCGTGATCAGATTGAATTTGAATCAAGCAGATCGGTTTCGCGCGGTTTTATAAGAAGATATTCTACAAAAAGAAAAAAAAACATTTTAAAATTTTTATCACCAATTCAGAGTACACTGTACAAAAACTGTAAAAAAGCCACATTTTAACTAGAGTCATCAAGATAACAGCCTTAATTAAAACATTTACATGTATAACCTGTGTACACTGTACACAGATGATTTCGGGTTCAATTAAACAATTTAACTGTACACACTGTATAACATGTACACAGGTTATCAAAACACAAAATCGACCCATATAATTATAATTTCCTTCAAGATTATTCAGAATTATAAACTAGATTGGAAAGTATGTGAAGCAAAACTCTTTATTTCAAAACATAAATTCGATCCATATAAGAAAACTGACATTTACTTGAAGATTCAAGTTGGGGATGAAGATGTAGGGGAGTTGCTGGAAGTAGGACAGTCGCCGGAGCTTGGTCAGTCGCCGGAGCTAGGGTAGTGTGTGCAACTGAGCGTGACTGTGTGAGTGTGTGCAACTGAGCGTCTGAGCGTGAGTGTGTGGTTGCGCTGTGTACGGCTTGGAACAACGGGGAAGGGGAATAAGGAATTAGATTTAGGGTAAGGAATGGGCTAAAGTATTTTTATGGGCTAAGTATGATTTGGCGTTGTATTTTTATGGGCTACTTATGGTTATATTAATAAATATATATATTAATTATTTAATAAAAATAATTCGAGTGAAACCGAGCGATCGACGAGCGTACGGACCTTTGATCATGATTGGCTCGTTTTCAAATCGAATCGAGCCGAGCGGCTCATTTACAAACTGAGCGCGAATCGAACGAACATTTTCAGGCATTTTTCGAGCGATCGTCGAGCAGTTTGGACAACCCTAGTAGTGAAACATAATATGTTCTAAATTTCATTATAAACTATTTAATATTTACGTGTACGTAATTACAATCAAATTTTATTTTGAAAGTACATCTTATAATTCCTAAATATTATTATCAACTATTTAATTTTCTTTATTCAGTACATATAATACATGAGTTTATAACACAATTTGTGCTGAGTTAAGTTAAAAAGAACTTTTATCCTAAAAAGTGTAACGAAGATAATTATAACATGGTGTCATGCATGATTTATTTTCTTATAGCGTATTACGTTTTTTGTTTCATGGAACACTTGCATCACCCTGGTGACTTCCTACACTCTCTAGAGATGCCCAAACCAATATATAACAACTAACTTACGCATTCTCTAAATCTTCTTTAACACGTACACAACTTATCATGAAATTATAATCCTCAACAACTTAAAGAACACATTTACTAGTTACTACACACTTTCATACTACGAAGGTATAAGCCCTTTTGTAACACTCTAACCCGTTATTGTATAATATATTAGAGAAATGCGGATAATTAGGTCCCAATTTTTTTTCTTTTTAAAATAATTAACGTACGACTCCGAGTTAACGGATAACCCAGACAAACCAACTTAATAGGTTATTACACAAATAAGTTACCACCTAAAACAACAAGGTTTTAATACATATAATTTTGTCACGCGTGATCATGCTTCCACTTTCTCGTGAAACGTCTCCAAAGAGATATTGGTTTAATAGTGTTCAGTTCTTCATGTGCTTGGTCGTCCGTCCGGTTCCCGTCCTTGAGATAACCTATCATAAACACTAAAAACAATTAGTGTATAAGTTAAACCGTCAAACGATTTGTAATCAAACATTAGAAAGAAAATATTAAACACAATAAATTTCATCCAAACATGTTTTTATTTTAGCCCCTTTACCTGGGCGGGTCAGGTTTCCACCCGGTCGTGTTAGTTGAAACGTGCCTTTTTCTCAGCACCCTTACCTAGCCGGGTCAAGTTTTTACCCGGCCGTGTCAGTTAAAAACGTGTTTTCTTTTCAAATCACTTTTTCAGTTCGAAATTAGTTACCCAACCGACCCGTTAGGAGGCATTCCGCATTCTAGTTCATGGCTGCTACTTTCTTATCAATATTCTAGTTGTAAACCAACCACAACTCGAATGATGGTTGGTTTAGACAAACCTTAATTTTTCATTATTTTTTTCAGTATAGCGTTTTACCCAAAACGACCTGTTAGGAGGCTATAAAGCTCTCGCCTCCCATATTTATGTTACCAGAATGATCAACCTAATTATAGGACTTCTTTTTAATATACCCTTAGAGATAGTTTGCCCGATTCATCATCCGAAGGCATTTTAGTCAAATTTAGTCCTTTTTACCACCGGATAAACTTTAAAGGTTTAGATTAAAAATAGCGAGCTTTTTAACTCATTATCCCATCTAAATTTGCTATGTCCATAAGAACATAAGAGTTTCCAATCATTTGGTGATTTTAAAACTCATTTAGTCTTATTTTTGCAACATGCACATGTCGTTGGCTCTAATGGTCGTTTTACCCAAATACTAAATACACCTCACTTGAGATGATCTATTATCCACCCTTGACTCAACCATTACACATACTTGGCGTGGATCAAAGTAATGACCCGCCTGCAATACCTTACAAATTATTTTCACTAGTTATGGCAATACTTGCCCGTATAATAAGCTTACCTGTAAGTATGACACTTAGCAATAACACGCGTTAAATACTACGCTCAAATGGTGATATCATCACCATTTGATCCATTCAGTCTTTTAACCATTATGGGTTTATTCTTTAGACAACTACACAAGTAATTATATCGTTTAAATCACTAACATGTGATTTACTTGCGATATCACTTACGTCATCAGGTCTCCTTTTTACAATCATTAGTTTAATCATAAACATATGATTTACTTGCCATTTTTATTCGCAAGACCCATTTTGGTTCGCGTCAGCAAGTGTTTATACCAATAACATATTTTTACTCGCTCGACCCATTTCGATTCGCGTCAGCAATTGTTTTATATCAAAACATATTATTACTCGTTTGACCCGTTTTGGTTCGCCAGCAAGTGTTTATATCAAAAACTATATTTTTACTCGCTCGACCCGTTTCGGTTCGCATCAGCAAACGTTTTATAGCAAAAACTTATTTTTACTTGTTTGACCCGTTTCGGTTCGCATCAGCAAGCGTTTTATAGCAAAAACTTATTTTTACTTGTTTGACCCGTTTTGGTTCCCGTCAGTAAGTGTTTATATCATAAACTATATTTTTAATCGCTGGACCCATTTTGGTTCGCGTCAGCAAGTGTTTATATCAAAACTTATTTTTATTCGTTTGACTCGTTATGGTTTACACCTTAGGGTCCAAATTCTAAAATTCTTTATTCAATCACCAAATTGTGATCTAACATAATCTTATCCATTTTGACCTGTTTGGTCTTCACCATGGGTCTCGACTTTAACAAGTCATGTTTATTTCCGTCTACTTTATATTTCTTAATTAGTGATTCTATTATAGGAGCTGTAAGTATTACTTACCTTGCTTCTGATCATGCATTCTCGCGTCTTTGACCCGCTTGACCCAATGCTTTTCAAGCTCTCACCTAGCTTGTCAAGAGTCAAACTATCATATAACATCAACAAGATGGCTAGATTAGTCATCAATACTATGACAATCACCCTTATGAACTTTTATACTATGTTTCGCATTCGATTCTATTAGCCGGTTTGACTTTTAAAAGTCAAACTAACAATTGACAAGTTCAATAAAACTCATTTAAGCATTTTATCAAACATTTAGTGGGCATCATCTTGAGGTCGTCTTATTAGCTAAATTTCTCAACCAAAATCACAACATTTTTTTCAATTCAACAAGTTTATATGCTTATGAATATCGAGTCAACATAAACTTCCAATTATCACATGCAAATTCATCCTTTTTATTAATTAGTCATGGGTTCATCTTTCATGTCAAAACCTATTTCATAGCATGTATGGACAGTTAACCAACTCACTAAATTATTCAAGTATTTTATCAATACAAGCAATTATGCTTACTATAAACATCAAAACATCATCAATTTCATCAAATCATCAGAACCCGTTTGATTAACTACTCGAACAATCATCATGTATATCATGTGCTAAATATTTCACATAATCAATAACTATGATAGTGAATAACAGTTCTACTATTTTCAAAACATATAAATTCCATGACTAATTTGCTAAATCATCTCTGTAGGAATTTCTCTTAACTAGAGAACTCCACCAATGAAGAAATTTTAACTTACCTTATGTAGAAATGACGTAGTATGTGCTAAATCTTCAAACATGCATCAAATCCCCCTTAAAATTTGTTTTAATTTGCATGATTTTGTGTTGATGAGCAAGAACAAGAGTTTGCCCTCCTATTTCTTTTTCTTGTTCGACATACACACACATGTGTGTGTTATGTTTCTAATTTCCCACTTTTAAAACATCATCTTTCCATTTTATGAACTTTAATCCCTCCAGTTTAGTTTTTATTATAAAAGACCATTGTTTACCCAATTTAGTAAAACACAACATATTTTTAACTAGGTTAATATTTCTAGTTGCCTACTTCCCGTTAATTATCAACAAACATGATAATTCTATATACCAAGTTCGGGGATGCTACAACCCGACTTAGATCATGTACCGATAGCCCCGAGCCTTTTATAAATGTTATTCTCAAAAAGGCATCCATTTATCTTTTATTTAGCATTATGTTTATTTAATTAAATCCTAATGTTTACCGGTTTAGCTTTTACCACTAACGGTGTTTTACCCGCTCATCCCCGGTTAGTTCATTTTAATTACCAAATCTATTATTATATTTTTTTGGGATGCTGCATCTTTAATAAGAGAAGAAACTATTATATTCCATACTCAAGGCTAGCTCGACGTTGTTTCAACAGGCAACAAGAAAACTATTCTCCTAATATCTTGGCCGCTACAACACCTTGAGGAACATGTACTACGAACATGTAATGTGTAATACTTATTTAGAGTTGGAAGAAAGTGACCGGAGTTTGTTTTGAATTTACAGTATACCACTTTTTTACCGTCTCTTGGTCTCACACTATTTACACTATTACAATGTGGTTAGCAAATTTGGGGTTAAATATATAATATCTTTCAAAAAATTCAGTGAATCTAATTAGACAACGCAGTATAACCTTGTAGTACAATGCACACAAAAATAATTTCACAAAATGGAACCTCACACATATCTTGTTATAGTTGCAAGATAATCAAGATTAGGGTTTAACAAAGAAGAGATCGACTTGATGCTTATACTTTTTTTTTTAAATTCGTAGTGGTAGCCCTGAAGATTGTAGGTGGAATTGATTAGGGTTTAGACCGCCCGTAATGGGGCGTGTTTTATAAAAAAATTTCGACGAAAACGCCCAATCACGCCCGTACGCCACAACACCCCGGCGTTTTCAGGCGTTATTTTTGAGAAAATTGTATTTGGCGTTTTTTAAATAACGCTTTCATGGGTGTTGACCGGCCAATCACAAACTAGCAACGGCTAGTTAACGGCTACTTTCAAGTTTCTTTTTAAACCTTTTACCTATATATATATATATAAACTCTTTCAAATTTAAACATCAAAATTCCTTCAAATTCTCTCAAAACCTCTATCAAAAACACTACCATTTTATAAAAATTGATGGATTTCCCTAGTTCTTCATCCATGGTAAATTTTTACTGCAAAGAGTTTTTTTTTTGCGGAAGGCGATGATTCCACCGATGAGGAGGTCGAGCAAAAGGCGATTGCGAGTGCTTGTCAACTAGCGGTGAGATATGTGAAGCATTGTTGCCGCCCCGAACTAGAAATAAAAAAAGAGGTTATATTGAACGAGACCGACGCGCGGCACACGATCGTTTGATGAAAGATTATTTCGATGAGGCGCCGACATTTTCGAACCCAGAAATTTTTAGGCGTCGTTTCCGAATGAGTAAGCGGTTGTTTCTACGCATAGTCGACGACTTGGAAACCAACTACGATTATTTTAAACAAAAAACGGATGCGAGAGGGGCACTTGGGTTTACAGGTATCCAAAAGTGTACGGTGACCAAAAAAGACCCACTGTTATTCTTCAGGCGGTTGCCTCACATGACCTTTGGGTTTGGTCGGCTTACTTTGGCGTGGTCGGGTCATGTAATGATATAAATGTTTTTGAACAATCTCCGTTGTTAGAGGACTGGATTTCTGGCAGAGCTCCAAAAGCGTCGTTTTACGCAAATGGAAACTACTACCCTCATGGATATTATTTGTGCGATGGAATTTATCCTAGGTATTCGATTGTCGTGAAGACGTTTAGTGATCCTATTGATGAAAAAGAGCATACTTTAAAAAGGTTCAAGAGTCTTTACAAAAAGACATTGAGAGATGCTTTGGGGTTCTTAAACAACGATGGCAATATTTGAGAAATCCTTGTCGTGCATGGACCAAGCAAAAAATGAGAGATGCTATGTACGCTTGTATAATCAACGCAAAACATGATTTTGGAAGACGAAGGAAAAGCGATATGCCAAAATTATGTGCCAGAAGCCGTTTAAGAGGAGCATCCACAGGCGTTAATGGAAGAAAGAGCGAATAATGCGCGAGAGTTGCGTTACGAACCGTACCATTCCTCGTTAACGGTTGATTTGGTACAACACGCATGGTCGGTTCGGTATGTACCACCTGAGGGTGAAGAAGAAACGGAGGACGAGGAAGTCGAAGTTGGCGAGGGTGAAGAAAGCGAAGATGAAAACTAATGTATTTTTTTAATTTAGTCGGATTTTACATAGTTAGTCCATGTGGTTTGCACAAAATAAACATACTTAGGTACTAATAGTTTAAAATCACTTTCTAGGGTATTAACTTTTCATTTTGTAACGTTTGGAGGTATTAACTTCTAGGGTATTAACATAGACAGTCCCTGTGGTTTGCACAAAATAACATACTTAGGTATTAATAGAATGTGATTTTAAACCTACAAATAACGTTAATACCTCCAAACGTTACAAAATGAAAAGTTAATACCTTAGGATGTGATTTTAAACTATTAGTACCTAAGTATGTTACTTTGTGCAAACCACAAGAACTATGTAATTAACTCTTTTTTTTTTATTTCTAGTATTGTATTTTTTTAATTTAATAAAGTATTTTAAGTTTTGAATTAAAAAAAATAATTGTTTAATGATTGGAAAGGGCGTTATTGGGCATTATTCCCACTACGCCACTTTTGCAATAACGCCCAATAATGCCCCTGTGCTGACTGGACTGCCACGTGGCGCAAAACGCCCAAGGGTAGGGGAATTATTCACTAAACCACTACACATGGTCTTATGCATGTATGACCGAGTATAAATTGATCCATACACACTCCAGGTTTATGTCCGAGTAAAGTGTTTTTTTAATATTTCATTTTTTTAATTTTTTCTCCTTTTTTTTGAACGGCAAATTTGGATCATTGACGGATCACTGGAGTATTATCGTGAACCATCTGATCATATCCATCTCCACTAGACATAATGCCTATATACCAATTCAGAAGTAAACCTAATAAATATGGGAAAACCCCTCTTGTGGGAATCGAACCTAGGACCTATTGGTTTCAAAGTCTTCCCACCACCAAAATGCTACTAGGCTATAAAGCTATGTTAAAATGTAAGTTTATTTATAGGGAAAAGAAGAAAGTGGTGTTTTGATATTTCATTTTTTTAATTAAAGGGTTAAAATGTTTATATGCCACTAGAATGAGAACCACCACGAGTTATGAGAACCGCGAGAAGCACGTGCCACGGAGGGGCGTTGACCACGATTTTTTTTAGAACTAGATCCGTATATTTTAACAACATTCGTAAAAAAAAATTTAAACGGCGCGCCCGAGGGGGTAGTTTTTTACACCCAAAGTTTGGTGTTTTTATTATTTTTTTGTTTTTTTGTTTTTTTTACAAACTTTGGGTGTAAAAAACTACCCCCTCGGGCGCGCCGTTTGAAATTTTTTTTTACGAATGTTGTTAAAATATACGGATCTAGTTGTAAAAAAAAATCGTTGTCAACGCCCCTCCGTGGCACTTGGTTCTCGCGGTTCTCATAACTCGTGGTGGTTCTCATTCTAGCGGCTCCATATATATATATATATAGGGTAAGGTTCATGCGAGAACCACCTTTATTGCGAGAACCGTGAGAACCAATGTGAACACAACCTAAAATAGCTAAAAAAACCTAACCCCCCCCCCCCCCCCCCCCAAAAAAAAAAAAAAAACCTAAACCCCCCACCCCCCAAGCTAAATGCTAAAAACTAAACCCCCCAAAAAACCTAAAAAAAACCTAACCCTCCCCCCCCCCCCACCCCCCCCCCACCCCCACCCCCACCCCAAAAACCTAAACCCCCCCCCCCCCCCAGCTAAAAGGCTAAAAACTAAACCCCCAAAAAACCTAAAAAAATCTAAAAAAATCAAAAAAAAAATCTAAATTTTTTTTTTGATTTTTTTAATATTTTTTATGTTAAAATCGCTACTTTTAGAAGCCAAAAAAAAAATTTTTAAAATTTTTTTTTTCTACGAAAAGTAGCGATTTTGTTATAAAAAATATTAAAAAAAAAAATTTGTGTGATTTTTAGGCATTTTTGGTTGCGTTCACATTGGTTCTCGCGGTTCTCGCAATAAGAGGTGGTTCCTAACGGATCTTTGTCCTATATATATATATATATATATATATAAAGAAAATTAAGTTCATTTTGACAGTTTAGTTTAAAAGTTTCATTTTATATGGCCGAATTGTCCTTCTAGTTAACAGAATTACATATAAATGACCGAATAGCCTTCTCGTTAACAGAAAAAATGGACGAATTTAACCCAGTGGACTAAGGGCATGTTTGGCTAAGCTTTTTGAAAACAACTTATTGATTTATTGGCTTTTTAGAAATGTCAGGATATAGTGACTTTTTGGAAAAGTCACTTTTCCCCTCACATACACCCTCATTGCCAAACATCATTTTGCAGCTTATGACTTTTCAAAAAACCAATAAGTCAATAAGTTATTTCAAAAAGCTTAGGGGCTGTTTGGCAACATCTGAATCAATAAGTGCTGAATGAATAAGAGGTCTGAATGGGTAAGAGGCTCTGAACCAGTAAGTGCTGAACCAGTAAAGTGCTGTTTGGTTGCACATCTGAATGACCGTGTGAAATTACATTTTTACCCCTCTACACAAAAACAAAAAAAACATAAAAATGTCTACATTTTTACACTACAAAACTCAAGAAAATCACAAACACACTGGACTTTCAAAACTCAAAAGCTCTCAAACCCCTTCCTCTGCTCTCTCTCTCTCTCTCTAGAACACCGGAGCTCCGGCAAGAACACCGGGGGAGCCGACGGTGGTCGGTGACCCCCTTTCTTCTCTTTCTTCTTCGATTACAGCCGCACACAGACCTCTCCTCTCTAATTAAACGAACGGCGGCAGCAGCGGAGATGGTGGTGTTACGAGACGATGATGCCGCTGTTGAAGATGATGATGATTACGATGGGGTGGGGGTGACGCAGCTCCGCCGCACCGCTAATGCCGTTACCCAGCTCCGCATTTGATGCTGCTAATGCCGTTACCCAGCTCCGCCGCACCGCCGCCGTACATGGTGGTGGTCGGCTGTATGCAAGAGGGGAGAGGGTTTCAGGGGTGTGGGTGTCTAGCCGGACAGAAGAAAGGGGAGCCGGAATCACGGCTCCGGTCGCCGGGAATTCTGATCGAGAGAGAGGTAAAGGGACGAGGGAGGGTGAAAGGGGGTAACACATGTCTTTTTTTTTCATTCAGCATGTTCTAGTTGCTGAATGATTCAGCACTGAATCATTAAGAGGTTTGCCATTAAGAGGCACAACCAAACAGCTAACCTCTGTCTGAATAAGAGGTCCAACCTCTTAATGATTCATTAAGAGGCTTGCCAAACAGCCCCTTAGCCAAACATACCCTAAAATGGCAACGACGAAACATTTTTGAACCCACAGACGAAAAATGAAACATTTGAATAAAACTGGCGAAAATTCTCTAAAATGGCATTTAACTCTATAGGAAAAGAAGGAAGCGACAAATTGATACTTATGTAATTTTCTACCTACCAAAATAACCATATATGTAATTTTGGTCACACGAAAAAGATTGCAAGGCATAAGATTAGGGTAGGGATCCATACCACATTTCTAATTTCTGAAAAATAAATAAAGAAAAAAGAAGTATTAGCCATACTTTATCCTGATTAACCATGGTTAAACAAACCCTCGCCATGACCACTGTCTCCAGCGGTTTATATATGTAGAACAAGTATAGAAACCACAAACAAACCACCATAGAAACCTGCAAAACTGAAAAACACTCACTTTCACGATACATACAAACCGACAACAAAAATGGTCGGAGACGACAACAACCACCACCACCACAACATGATGGTTCACGTACCACCATGGACCCTCATGGACCACGACCCCTTCTCTCCCCGCAGCCCCAATGCCACCATCGAAGACTACGCCTACTTCCTCCGCAACGACGCCGCCCTCCGCCGCTACCTCGAAGACAACAACCTCGACGCCGACGACGCTACCGAATTCGACATCACTTCTGAAACCTTTGCCTGTGACAGCTTCCGTATGTACGAGTTTAAGGTACGTAAGTGTGCACGTGCTCGCTCACATGACTGGACCGACTGTCCGTACGCTCATCCCGGAGAAAAAGCTCGCCGGAGAGATCCCCGGAAGTATAGTTATTCCGGTACCGCGTGCCCGGAGTTCCGTAAAGGGAACTGTAAGAAAGGTGACGGTTGTGAGTTTGCTCACGGTGTTTTTGAGTGTTGGCTGCATCCTCACCGGTATCGTACTCAGCCGTGTAAAGACGGTGTTAACTGTCGCCGCCGTGTGTGTTTCT
Organism: Helianthus tuberosus; assembly: GCA_030545235.1. Taxonomy (NCBI): domain Eukaryota; kingdom Viridiplantae; phylum Streptophyta; class Magnoliopsida; order Asterales; family Asteraceae; genus Helianthus; species Helianthus tuberosus. Next base: position 50,009 of record JARYGA010059782.1, read on the forward strand.
TCGCACACACGCCGGAGCAGCTTCGGGTTCTGAGCCCACATACTGATTCTGGGTTTCCTACGTTGTTTTCCTCGTTGTCGGAGTCTTCTACACCGCCGTCGGAGTCGCCGCCGCTGTCTCCGGTGGCCGGAACTCTTAGCCGGTCACTTGGGTCGGTGCCGGTGAGTGATATGTTAACATCTCTCCGGCGTTTGCAGCTTACAAAAGCCTCCACACCCTTGGGTACGGGTTCCCCGTGGGGTATGCAAATGGGTCGGCTTGGTTCTTCTCCTGGATCCGGGTTGTATAGTCTGCCGTCGACTCCGACCCGACCCGTGGTCCGACGGGGTTTAGGGTTTGAGATCTGGGATGAAGGGTGTGTGGAGGAGGAACCGGTTATGGAAAGGGTTGAATCCGGTAGGGATTTGAGGGTGAAGATGTTTGAGAAGTTGGGCAAGGAGAATGGGTTGGGTCGGGTTGACCCGAGTGCGGAAGAAAGTTCGAACCCGGATGTTGGGTGGATCTCGGAGCTTGTGAAGTGAATGGTGAATGGGATCTCCAAGTGTTTAATTTTAATTAATTAATTAATTACGGATTATTATTATTATTATGTGGTTAGTTAGTTGGGAACTTGGGATGATGAAATTAAGGTAACATTTTGTTTGTGATGTAAATATTGGTATGATGGGGGTGAAGTGTATTTTGTTGAAAGAAAAGAGGGAGGAGATGAGATGGGGTGGAATTATTATTTTCTTTGTTATCAATATTGAAAATGAATTGGATATTATGAGAATGTAAGTTGTAATATTATTATTATTATTATTATTATTATTATTATTGTGCGGTTGTTACTTTCTTGTTTTGGGTTCGTTTAACATGAGGTTCTGGGTACAAAGCTAACCTTGCGCACAATTGGGATCTCGAATGTTTTTGGTAAGAACTTATGGTTTTCCGAATGGTCAAGAAGCTTTTAACGTTCTGCAGAAGTGATGAAAATAACAATCATTCAGGATTATCATCCACTCGAATCGGTATTGACGTTGATTGCGATTTCTGAACACGATGCATCAAACATCGAAGGAAGAATGAAAACAAGCGTTTGGTAGTAGAATTCTCTGCACAAGAAGGATGTATGTTTGAAGGGAGGTTCATTGGCTAAAAGCTGTTGGTGCTTAGAATGGTTTCCACAGCAGTGAAACGGAATGTATTGGACGTTAGTTGCTGGTGGTCACTAGTAAATCCTTTACTCTTTAGATCAAAACTTTGGTTTGTATCTTTGACTTTACCAAATATGTTATTTAGGTTTCTACAATCCAAAATTTGGTTTTATCTTTTTTAATGTGTTACATCTTCGTAATATAATAAATGTTTCTAAATGTTGGATACAACGATTAGTTAGACGGGATACATAAACATAATCATATCATATCCTACTCTCCATAATATTAGGGGCTGTTTGGTGGCCTCTGAATGATCATTATTAAGTGGCTACCTCTTAATGGAACCATTAAGAATTTTACCAATGAGAATGTAGAAGAATGTGACATGTGATGATTTACCATTCAGAGGTTACATCTTAACCATTCAGACTTGAGGTTACCTCTTATTCATTCAGATGTTTTAAACCATTAAGAGGTAGCATTTGAATGATCATTAAGAGGCTACCAAACAACCCCTTATTCATGTATATAGAACAACCCCTATTTATGATATGCACATATAATGTACGTATAAGTTAACGGGAATAAATGTAAAAGTACACTAATTTTAACGTTATTTTACTAATTAATGTTAAAAAGCGGGAGCGGTTAAACATGCATCATGTGGTGACATTGATACCGAAGGACAAGGGGGTGCTTGAACTAATCGGCCTTTGCTGAGTGTTATGTGCGTTATGTCTAAGTCTTGATGCAAAACTACTATCAGTCAGAGGTTTTACTGTAAGCAGTCTCTCTATTTTTACGTG
>JARYGA010059782.1:52153-86968 GCA_030545235.1 Helianthus tuberosus
AAAAAAATTTGTGTGATTTTTAGGCATTTTTGGTTGCGTTCACATTGGTTCTCGCGGTTCTCGCAATAAGAGGTGGTTCCTAACGGATCTTTGTCCTATATATATATATATATATATATATAAAGAAAATTAAGTTCATTTTGACAGTTTAGTTTAAAAGTTTCATTTTATATGGCCGAATTGTCCTTCTAGTTAACAGAATTACATATAAATGACCGAATAGCCTTCTCGTTAACAGAAAAAATGGACGAATTTAACCCAGTGGACTAAGGGCATGTTTGGCTAAGCTTTTTGAAAACAACTTATTGATTTATTGGCTTTTTAGAAATGTCAGGATATAGTGACTTTTTGGAAAAGTCACTTTTCCCCTCACATACACCCTCATTGCCAAACATCATTTTGCAGCTTATGACTTTTCAAAAAACCAATAAGTCAATAAGTTATTTCAAAAAGCTTAGGGGCTGTTTGGCAACATCTGAATCAATAAGTGCTGAATGAATAAGAGGTCTGAATGGGTAAGAGGCTCTGAACCAGTAAGTGCTGAACCAGTAAAGTGCTGTTTGGTTGCACATCTGAATGACCGTGTGAAATTACATTTTTACCCCTCTACACAAAAACAAAAAAAACATAAAAATGTCTACATTTTTACACTACAAAACTCAAGAAAATCACAAACACACTGGACTTTCAAAACTCAAAAGCTCTCAAACCCCTTCCTCTGCTCTCTCTCTCTCTCTCTAGAACACCGGAGCTCCGGCAAGAACACCGGGGGAGCCGACGGTGGTCGGTGACCCCCTTTCTTCTCTTTCTTCTTCGATTACAGCCGCACACAGACCTCTCCTCTCTAATTAAACGAACGGCGGCAGCAGCGGAGATGGTGGTGTTACGAGACGATGATGCCGCTGTTGAAGATGATGATGATTACGATGGGGTGGGGGTGACGCAGCTCCGCCGCACCGCTAATGCCGTTACCCAGCTCCGCATTTGATGCTGCTAATGCCGTTACCCAGCTCCGCCGCACCGCCGCCGTACATGGTGGTGGTCGGCTGTATGCAAGAGGGGAGAGGGTTTCAGGGGTGTGGGTGTCTAGCCGGACAGAAGAAAGGGGAGCCGGAATCACGGCTCCGGTCGCCGGGAATTCTGATCGAGAGAGAGGTAAAGGGACGAGGGAGGGTGAAAGGGGGTAACACATGTCTTTTTTTTTCATTCAGCATGTTCTAGTTGCTGAATGATTCAGCACTGAATCATTAAGAGGTTTGCCATTAAGAGGCACAACCAAACAGCTAACCTCTGTCTGAATAAGAGGTCCAACCTCTTAATGATTCATTAAGAGGCTTGCCAAACAGCCCCTTAGCCAAACATACCCTAAAATGGCAACGACGAAACATTTTTGAACCCACAGACGAAAAATGAAACATTTGAATAAAACTGGCGAAAATTCTCTAAAATGGCATTTAACTCTATAGGAAAAGAAGGAAGCGACAAATTGATACTTATGTAATTTTCTACCTACCAAAATAACCATATATGTAATTTTGGTCACACGAAAAAGATTGCAAGGCATAAGATTAGGGTAGGGATCCATACCACATTTCTAATTTCTGAAAAATAAATAAAGAAAAAAGAAGTATTAGCCATACTTTATCCTGATTAACCATGGTTAAACAAACCCTCGCCATGACCACTGTCTCCAGCGGTTTATATATGTAGAACAAGTATAGAAACCACAAACAAACCACCATAGAAACCTGCAAAACTGAAAAACACTCACTTTCACGATACATACAAACCGACAACAAAAATGGTCGGAGACGACAACAACCACCACCACCACAACATGATGGTTCACGTACCACCATGGACCCTCATGGACCACGACCCCTTCTCTCCCCGCAGCCCCAATGCCACCATCGAAGACTACGCCTACTTCCTCCGCAACGACGCCGCCCTCCGCCGCTACCTCGAAGACAACAACCTCGACGCCGACGACGCTACCGAATTCGACATCACTTCTGAAACCTTTGCCTGTGACAGCTTCCGTATGTACGAGTTTAAGGTACGTAAGTGTGCACGTGCTCGCTCACATGACTGGACCGACTGTCCGTACGCTCATCCCGGAGAAAAAGCTCGCCGGAGAGATCCCCGGAAGTATAGTTATTCCGGTACCGCGTGCCCGGAGTTCCGTAAAGGGAACTGTAAGAAAGGTGACGGTTGTGAGTTTGCTCACGGTGTTTTTGAGTGTTGGCTGCATCCTCACCGGTATCGTACTCAGCCGTGTAAAGACGGTGTTAACTGTCGCCGCCGTGTGTGTTTCTTCGCACACACGCCGGAGCAGCTTCGGGTTCTGAGCCCACATACTGATTCTGGGTTTCCTACGTTGTTTTCCTCGTTGTCGGAGTCTTCTACACCGCCGTCGGAGTCGCCGCCGCTGTCTCCGGTGGCCGGAACTCTTAGCCGGTCACTTGGGTCGGTGCCGGTGAGTGATATGTTAACATCTCTCCGGCGTTTGCAGCTTACAAAAGCCTCCACACCCTTGGGTACGGGTTCCCCGTGGGGTATGCAAATGGGTCGGCTTGGTTCTTCTCCTGGATCCGGGTTGTATAGTCTGCCGTCGACTCCGACCCGACCCGTGGTCCGACGGGGTTTAGGGTTTGAGATCTGGGATGAAGGGTGTGTGGAGGAGGAACCGGTTATGGAAAGGGTTGAATCCGGTAGGGATTTGAGGGTGAAGATGTTTGAGAAGTTGGGCAAGGAGAATGGGTTGGGTCGGGTTGACCCGAGTGCGGAAGAAAGTTCGAACCCGGATGTTGGGTGGATCTCGGAGCTTGTGAAGTGAATGGTGAATGGGATCTCCAAGTGTTTAATTTTAATTAATTAATTAATTACGGATTATTATTATTATTATGTGGTTAGTTAGTTGGGAACTTGGGATGATGAAATTAAGGTAACATTTTGTTTGTGATGTAAATATTGGTATGATGGGGGTGAAGTGTATTTTGTTGAAAGAAAAGAGGGAGGAGATGAGATGGGGTGGAATTATTATTTTCTTTGTTATCAATATTGAAAATGAATTGGATATTATGAGAATGTAAGTTGTAATATTATTATTATTATTATTATTATTATTATTATTGTGCGGTTGTTACTTTCTTGTTTTGGGTTCGTTTAACATGAGGTTCTGGGTACAAAGCTAACCTTGCGCACAATTGGGATCTCGAATGTTTTTGGTAAGAACTTATGGTTTTCCGAATGGTCAAGAAGCTTTTAACGTTCTGCAGAAGTGATGAAAATAACAATCATTCAGGATTATCATCCACTCGAATCGGTATTGACGTTGATTGCGATTTCTGAACACGATGCATCAAACATCGAAGGAAGAATGAAAACAAGCGTTTGGTAGTAGAATTCTCTGCACAAGAAGGATGTATGTTTGAAGGGAGGTTCATTGGCTAAAAGCTGTTGGTGCTTAGAATGGTTTCCACAGCAGTGAAACGGAATGTATTGGACGTTAGTTGCTGGTGGTCACTAGTAAATCCTTTACTCTTTAGATCAAAACTTTGGTTTGTATCTTTGACTTTACCAAATATGTTATTTAGGTTTCTACAATCCAAAATTTGGTTTTATCTTTTTTAATGTGTTACATCTTCGTAATATAATAAATGTTTCTAAATGTTGGATACAACGATTAGTTAGACGGGATACATAAACATAATCATATCATATCCTACTCTCCATAATATTAGGGGCTGTTTGGTGGCCTCTGAATGATCATTATTAAGTGGCTACCTCTTAATGGAACCATTAAGAATTTTACCAATGAGAATGTAGAAGAATGTGACATGTGATGATTTACCATTCAGAGGTTACATCTTAACCATTCAGACTTGAGGTTACCTCTTATTCATTCAGATGTTTTAAACCATTAAGAGGTAGCATTTGAATGATCATTAAGAGGCTACCAAACAACCCCTTATTCATGTATATAGAACAACCCCTATTTATGATATGCACATATAATGTACGTATAAGTTAACGGGAATAAATGTAAAAGTACACTAATTTTAACGTTATTTTACTAATTAATGTTAAAAAGCGGGAGCGGTTAAACATGCATCATGTGGTGACATTGATACCGAAGGACAAGGGGGTGCTTGAACTAATCGGCCTTTGCTGAGTGTTATGTGCGTTATGTCTAAGTCTTGATGCAAAACTACTATCAGTCAGAGGTTTTACTGTAAGCAGTCTCTCTATTTTTACGTGGTAAATGTATCCTACCTTACTTTTGTTATGGATGGATTTACGGAGTATAATGATGATTAAATATGTTATAGAACCTTATTTATCATTCTTTATTTACCGTTATACCTTTCACACACTAAAGGGATTGTTGCTCAGGATATAAAAAAAATTAGGGTTCTATTTTCTTAATGGACAAGTAAACTGATAGATAATTTAAGGAATTCTGAATTATTTTCCTTTACACCTTTCATACACCAAAGGGTTATACTCTTAGAATATAATAGAAAGTTGCTACAAAGTAATCTTAACCATCAATTGATTTAAGGCTTGGTCTATTCGCACACGTTCTTTGTCTTTTTGCACACCTAAGGCCGTGGGGTATGGGGCTGGGGTTTGGGCGTGGGTTGGGGTAAAACGCCCAAGGCACCACCCCGGGTGGGCTTGGGTTGGGGCGTGGCCCCTTGGGGCTTGGGTTTCAAGCCGGGCGTGGGGCGGGGGAGCAAGGTGACATGGCGGTTTGTGAATGGCTAAAAGAAAAGAGCCGTTGGCCAACGGCTATATTAAAAAAAAAAAAAATTATTCCATTTTTTCACTATAAAACTCACATTTTACTTCCATTTTTACCACATTCAACCACATCTTCTATACATCTTGAATTCTCCTTCTACAAAACGAAAAAAATGCATCCTTACAACCGTCCTTTTGACCCGAGCAACCCGTATGGATTCCAAGAAAATAATCCTAGCCCACCACCCAATCGTCCAGTAGCTCGTCCATTTTTCATACACTCTCCTATGCCCGACTTTGCGGGTTATGCATCGTATATCGGGAATCGTGTGTTTACTAACTTCCCAAACACCGACGATTCGATACCTACCCCGTTTTCACAATCGCCGCCCATCGACCTTTCACCAACCTCCATCGACCTTTCACAAAACGAATCCGTTCCCGAAACTCAACCACCCAAAGAGAGTCCTACCGCATCGAAACCCATCAAAAAAAGAAGTCATAAGAAAAAAACCGAGGATAAAGTAGTTGAAACCGCCAAACGAAAACAACAAAAATGGGTCTATGCTGAAGAAGTTGCATTGGCGAGGGCTTGGTGTGAACAATCTCAACATTCAACTTTAGGTATTCTTAACCTTTGTTTTTATTAATGGAATGGTTATTTTTTATATAAGTTTGTAATATATTAATATATTTTATATTAAAATAGGAAATTCGCAACATCGAACCGCCCTGTGGGAATGGGTTAGTAAACTATTCCATGAAGAAATGGGTAGGGAGACTTATCGTGAAAACGATAGCTTATCTTCAAAGTGGAGCGAAATAAGCACCCACCTAACAAAATTTAGTGGGTTTTTAAATAAAGCAAAGCAAAACCCTAAAAGTGGTGAAACTGAAGCCGACATTTTGACAAATGCTCTGGTCGCATTCAAATCAAATATGAACAGCGACTTCCGTTTCATGCATTGTTGGGAGATTTGTAAATTCCATCCAAAGTGGTCGACTATCCCCATTGGTAGCGAAACTAACTCGTCTTCGAAAAGCTCAAGGGCCTCGTCCCAAGCCCAATCTGATGCACGAGATCAAGAGTTTGAGGACCTTTTGGATGATTCGCCAAGCCCAAACCGGCCTGAGCATGGAAGAAATGCCTCAAGAAGGCGTGCTAAAAAACAAACGGCATCGGCTTCAGCTGGGAGTTCTGAGTCGCGTAGGAGAATATACAGCGACCAGTTGGATGACATTTCATGCAAGATGGATACATTCAACGTATTCCAACAACAAAGGGCCGAAATACGAAGGAGCAAAGAAGCTAGAGATTCTGCTAGAGATGCCCTGAAACAAAGACGTGATGATTTGGAGATTCTATCCCAGCCGATTGATCACCTACAGGGTGACGAGTTAGAAATAGTCTTGACGTTGAGAGAAGAGATAAAAAACAAATATAAAAATTAGGAATTTGTTTTTTTTTTTTGTAATTTTCTTTTCTTGTAATGATCTATTTAAAAATATTAAAAACTTTAAATTTGTGCTATTTGGTCTGCCCAGCGGGTCAGCCCAGCCGGTCAGCCCACAAGCCCACCAGACCCACGCCCCAAACCCCCGCCCCACCATACCGTGATCAATGTGGGTTTACCCAAGTCTGCCACCCCATTCCACGTGTCAACCAATGCCCAACCCACGCCCAAACCTCCGCCCCACCATACCCCATGGTCTAAAGCGCCCCGCTTTGGCCATAGCAGGGCGCTTTGGGCTTGGTCAACAGACAAGGACTGACTTTTGTGCAGTGGAGTTTGTGTTGTTCTTTTTTGAAATAGGTGGGATGTGGGTTAGTTTGGTAGTGTTTTTTGGAGGAAAAAATTGTATTTGAGTTTTATTATTATTATAAAATATTAGTATTACATATAATTCATAGTTGTTTTATAATTACGTTTTTTTACGTCATTATTTTTATAGAACGTATATAATATAAGTGCGTCTTTATAAACTGTTAACCTAGTTTATTTTGTTAATTTAAACGAACACGTTAAATAAAATGTACAGAAAGCCATAAGAATTAAACGTAAACAATCCAAAACCAACGTGATGTAAATAGAAGATTAACTGCAATATATATATATATAGGGAGAAGATCATGCGAGAACCACCTCTTATTGCGAGAACCGCGAGAACCAATGTTAACACAACCAAAAATGCCTAAAAATAGCTAAAAATCACACAAATTTTTTTTTTGATTTTTTTAATATTTTTTATGTTAAAATCGCTACTTTTCGAAGCAAAAAATAAAAAAAAAATTGACTCGAAAAGTAGCGATTTTAACATAAAAAATATTAAAAAAATCAAAAAAAAATTTTTAGATTTTTTTATAGATTTTTTTTAGGTTTTTTGGGGGTTTAGTTTTTAGCATTTTAGCTTGGGGTGGGGTGGGGGGGGGGGGGTTAGGTTTTTTTTTAGGTTTTTTTGGGGGTTTTAGTTTTTAGCATTTAGCTTGGGGGGGGGGGGGGTGGGGGGTTTAGGTTTTTTTTTTTTGGGGGGGGGGGGTGGGGGTTAGGTTTTTTTAGCTATTTTAGGTTGTGTTCACATTGGTTCTCATGGTTCTCACAATAAATGGAGTTCTCGCATGAGCCCCTCCCTATATATATATATATATATATATATATAGGGAGCCGCTAGAATGAGAACCACCCCCAGTTATGAGAACCATGAGAACCACTCTCAACCAATAACATTCAGCCAACAAAAGGGGTATATTGGTCATTTACTCTAAATGTCATATCCTTCCATCTCTCTCCTCATTATTTATGTCAGACCTCTCTCTTCTCTCATACTCTCTTCATCTTCATCTCTGATATCTCATCTCTCTCCTCCTCTCTTCATAACCAGAGGTCTTCAAAAAAAAAAAACCACCACCATATTCATCTCTTCTGATCCCCCCTGTACACCCTCCTTCTCCGGCGACATGACCGGCGGAGCCAGCAACGACTCCGACAACCCCCCCACACCGGTTCCAGATGCTCCGAGACAGAGAGATAGAGGAGAGAGAAAGTTTCTGAAAGAGAAAGACGTCGCCGCCGGCGGCGGTTCCGTTGATGTTCTTTCTCCGGTCGTTTTTCCGATGATGCGAAGGTGATGTTCTCTCTCTCATCTGTCATCAGATATGCTCTCTCTCTCTCTCTCTCTCATCTTCTCATCAGATCAATTTTGGTCTTTGATTTTGCGGCCGGTGTGGGGGTGAACGGTGGGGGTGAAGGGCTTTTTGTGTGTGTGTGTGGGGGGGGGGGGGGTGCGGCGGTTGTTGTTTGTAGGGTGGGGGCGGCGGGTTGGTTGAAGGGGGTTGTGGTGGTGGGTTTTTGACGGGGGTGTTCTGTGGTGGTGGGTTTTTGACTGGGGGTTGTGGTGTGGGGTGTGGAAGGTTTGAAGGATGTTGTGGTGGTGATGTTATTTTTGGTGGTTAAGACTCTGCTGGTGGTGGTGGCGTGGGGGTTGATGGCGGTGGGGGTTTTTTGGTGGTGTGGGGCAGAGGTGGGTGAGGGTGGAGAGTGGTCCGGTGGTGGTGGTGTGGGGCAGGTTGCTAGATTATGTTTCTTTGATTTTGTGGGGGTGAAGGCTGTTCTTGATGTTTGGGGGATTTTATCCAATGATCTTGATTTGTTTATTGATGTGGGGGCTTTGTTTTGTGTTATTGATGTGGGGGTGAATTTGTTATTGATCTGGGGGGGGGGGGGGGTGAAATTGATGTGTGCTTGCTGCTCTTGATTTTTTTCTAGTTTTGCAAATGTGATTCCGGGGGGGTGTAAAAATGATTCTGTTTTGGGGAATCTCCGGTAATTTGATTTGTGTTTTTGATATGGGGGGTCGAGTTGGCTGTGATGATTCGAAACAATTTACCGACCATTGATGACGATGGCGCGGCGAGGATGGCGGAGGGTAGGTTTTCGAACTTGCAACCCCACTTTTGCAGCCATTTTTTTCCTTGGAAAATCTGAGCCAAACTCCGTTTTTTTCAAGTGTTTTGAGTCTTGATTTTGGGGCGAGTTCGTTTTGTTAAAAAACCGGTGAGTCGTGATTTTTGGGTGAGTTCGCTTTGTTAAAAAAACCGGGCGAGTCGTGATTTAAGTCGACGTAAAAAAAGGGGCCTAAAAACCCGGGGCGTAAAAACAGATTAAACGTAAAAAAAGGGGCCTAAAAACCCGGGGCGTAAAAAAGGGGCCTAGAGCAACGAGCATCTCGACCATCCAGTCAATGAGTGCGCCCTGGCGTCTGAGGCGCCGGTCGAAGTCCCGAGCCACCGCACGCGCTACCGGAGGCAGGTCAGCGTAAACGTGCTGCGGGTACTGTGGCGGCTTAGGAGGTGGCTGAACTGGTGGTACCGGGATCTCCTCGAGATGCTCCTCCTGAGCCGGATCCTCGAATACAGGCTGAGCCTGAGCCCGAGCCTGAGGCTGAGCCTGAGCCCGAGCCTGAGCCTGAGCCTGAGGCTGGCCCGGGTACTGATCGAGGCCCAGAGCCTGTAGCTGAGCCTGCCGAGCGGCCTCCTGAACATGAGCAGGGGCTAACACTCCATCCCTCAGCTCAACAACAACCGGGATGACCTTCGGCAACACCTCCGCATGCCAAATCTGCCCGTCACCGCCCTTAAACCTCAGACCAACATCAAAGGTACGGGTGATCTGCATGCTAGATACTGACGCGCGGCCCAACCTGGTTGACGGGATCGGATCGGACAGCTCCGAATCACTCTCGGGCACGAGCCCTAGCGAGCGCGCAATGGCGGTGATGTATGAGCCAGTGTGCAGCTGCCCGCGGAGCTACCGGTGGTATGCACTCGCAAAGTAATCTGCCAGGCAGGCTGCTAGATCGCAGGTCTGGCCGCGAAGTAGGCAGTATAGAAAGAAAAGGTCACCGAGGTTGACCTTCTCCCTGCTGGTACCCCGCGGCACGATAGATGATGCGATAACATGGTGCAGGTATCGGTACAAGGGGTCTCTAATGGTGGTGGCCTTTTGCCAGGATTTCCCAAAGGGAACCCTAGAAATGGCCCTCCAGAAACTGATAAGCGTCTGCTTGTCCATCGCCCTAACCCCCTGCGTATATAAATCAGTATCAAGCTCGGGCTCTGTGTACAAACTTGTATGGACAGCAAACTCCCGCACACTCATCTGAAACTGCTGACCGGCGAGACGGAATGTAACCTCGTGGACTGGAAAATCCGGGTCCTGCACGTAATCCGCCGGATGCGGCGCGTATGTAAACGTAGAAAGAAACTCGATCGTAAGCTCACGGTACGGGTCCTCCATTGCTATCTGAAAGAGGCGCGACCAAGGAGTATCTAGTCCAACTATATCACGCGTCCGCGCGGCCTCTCCCACGGTCTCCAGCAGGTCCCAGTCTATCCCTACATGCCCCCCAATATCCATGGTGCGCAACCTAGCGCATCTCCTCGCCGCCCGTGACCCCTGCACAAACTGCAGGTACGGACATACCTCCTCTACCTCAGCCTCCTCCATATGCTCAATCTCCTCCTCGTGATCGGAATCCATCCCTGCACGTTTAAATACAAATACAATATTAAACAATTCAATTAAATAAACTTTTTAAACTATTATTATTTAATATTTAATAGGATACAGAAATAAGAAAATAATATTAAATCCCAAACTTCGTGGATCTCTCTTATTTATTTATTTATTATTTCTTTTATTTATTAATAATCATCTAATATTTCACTGGTTCTATCACGTGTACTACACATGCTTCGAACCTAATAAAAAAATTAAATTTTTAATAAGTAAATAGTACATCGAATTTATCATTCAAATACATATCTTAACGACCGTATTTTTAATCGATTACATAATATTTGTTTGACTCGTGCAATACTCGAAGTATTTTAAAGATATAACTATATTGCGTATTATGTAAAATTAAATTTATTCAACCCGTGTAAAACACAGGGTTATAAACTAGTAAAAGATAATAAACAAATAATATTATTAAACAATTCAAAAAATAAATAATATTAAATAAATAATAGAAAAAAAAATTAAACATGAACCAAAGCGCCCCGCTTTGGCCTCGGCGCGGCGCTTTGGTTCTTCGTTCTCAAAAAACAGAACCCAGCAACCTGATCAAAACCCCCCAAATCAAAACAAAATCAAACATAAAAATTGAACCAAAACAATAAATGAAGTTTGATCGTACCTAATAGCGTTTGAAATCTGGAAAAAGTAGATCTTCGCCCTAGTGTGTGTAATCGCACCTTTGTGTGTGTGTTGTGTTTGGTGATGAAATGGGGGAGAAGCTGCTCCGCTTCAGGTTAAATGAGGGACCAAAGCGCCCCGCTTTGGCCATAGCGGGGCGCTTCGGTTCATGTTTAAGGGCAAAGCGCCCCTCTTAGGTCAAAGCGGGGCGCTTTGGGCCTTTTTTAATTTTTTTAAAATTGTTTTTAATTCACAAACGTGTCGATAATAGTCTAAATTTTATGCTTTTTCCTTTATACATCATTTTTTAATATATATGGACTATACTGCAAGTTCCGGATCAAATCGGTTACGTGTGATGTCTTATTCCATTATATCGTATCATTTTGGTTTGAAAGCACAAGTACTCCCATGAGTAGTGTTATGTGTATCAGCCGCCTACCGTACATGTACATGATGTATTTTTTCATTAATTGTAGTATTATGATGTATATTGTCATTTTGGGTCGTACAAGTGCGTATTGAATCTGATTGGGTCGTGTCGGTGACATTCGATTTTTAACGTGATGTAACGCATATATTGAACAAACACAAACATGATTATTATTAAACAGATTTAACATACATCTTGAACATATGGGGTTACATTAAGGTCAGGGGGACGATACGCAAGCATTTCGTACGCGTTGATCTGATCCTTGTATAATGTATGCCAGACTGTTGCGCGCTCTGTTCTGTTCGCTGTCCAGAGTAGCTTTGGGGGAGGCATTGGATAACATCCTCCAAGCTCTACATGTATGAAATGCCCATCGTCGACGAACACAACCGCAACCACCAGGTGAGGTTGCTCAGCTTCGTTTGGCCCGCCCACCAGAGGGAAAATTGTATCGTTCCCACAAATGTCGAAGGTGTGAACGACCACACCGTATCGTTGGGCAATAAGAAACCCCGTCTTAGGCATCGTCATGTAATTTTCGATAGCTGCTCGTCCCACCCCCTTGAAATCGATCCACCTAAACAGCGCATCATAATGTCCTATGTTTTCTGGATCGAAAACCTGCCTCCAAAGCGATTCGTTCATACGTAACTCCATTATAAGTTGTTTCCGGATCATCAAATACGTATTTTGTTTCACTCCTAACCCAACAGCCACCGATCAAAACCCACAATGACCATCTGGTTTCACGTCCTTTATTCTCACGATGTATGGATGGATCACTTTGGGAATCTGAGATGCGTAGTTACGGATCTCTATATCCATCTTAGGACCGAGCTTGATCATCGGGAAATCAGGGTGTAGGTTGTGCGGTTTGGTATTCTTTTGTCTTCTAGAATCTTGGGATGATACGTACGAGCTGTGACGGGGAAGATCGTCTGAGGCCTCGACCCAAGTTTCTTCCGACGGAATGTACGAGCTTTTTCTAGCGGCTTCAACCTTCCTTTGTTCCTGCGTTTTCAATGTTGGGCGACCACGAGTTTTCTTCAGAACAACAGGAGGTTTTTTGTTATTGTTCCCTGGATTGAGGATTTGCTGAAACTTTTCAAAGAAGCTCCTTTTCACTTGAGGGGGTGTTAGATCGATCTGTTGTTTCAATTTTTCAAATTCCGCGTCTACATCGATATCCTCTATCTTATTCCTTGCAGGCTTGAAGTCAAGCTTCTTCCAGAACACGTCTATCAAATTGATATGGATTTGCTGACCTGTGGACGAAAACAAATTAGGTGGCAAAATCATAATGAGAAAGGTCAAAAATATTAATTACCATTATTTTCCAACTTTTCCAAACGACAGGCACATGGCAAACCACAGCTGGTAAAAAGTTGGCAACCACAGCTTGCACCGTAGGCTCTCAACCCGTCTTCCTTACGTTTTAGTTCCATATTCAAAAGCTCAATCGCAAATATTGAAACCTTTCTAAGAATATTTGCAAGCATGGGATGATCCTTGTGGTGCTTCATCACTTTTCGGAGGCTTGTTTCAAAGCTACTACTAATCTTGGCGTATTGTCCATCAACAACATGATCAACATACAGTACAAGTTTATCCAGTGTGTTGCGATGACTTGGAAAGTGACTTTTTAGTGTTGCATGCATGTCCTCAACCCTGTTGGTCGTAGTTTGGTGAAAGTTAATAGTTTTGTTAATCCAGCAAGATACAAACTTTTCACGGTACGGATCCAACCAGGATTTCATCAAATAATCAAAAACCTCTGAAATTAAAAAACTTAAATAGTCAGTTTTTGTTATTATATAAAATTTGAACATAATTATGTAAGATACTCACGTTCACGTCCATCTTCTTTCAGCTGTGCTTCAAGGTTTTCCAAGTTATACCTGTATATTTCCTCGGTCGTAGACTCGCACAATGTCCAAAATGTACGTACGAATTCTTTCCACTGCTTGTCAGAGAATGTCCTCTTGCTGTTCTTATTAATATTTTGTTGAATATGGAATCGACAAAGATACTTATGCGCTTTTGGAAAAACTTGTTCACACGCGTTAATTAGCGCAAATTCCCTGTCTGTTAAAATCACGCGCGGTTCCATACATCCTACCAGCATAGACTTGATCCTCTGCAACACCCATAGGTATTTCTCTAACTTCTCAGCGGAAATTACCGCACAAGCAGCCATAAACGATTTGTTTGTCGACGTCATGCCTACGACCTGAACAAATGGCAGGTTGTACATGTTCGTTTTGTAGGTGGCGTCAATCATTAGCACATGCGGGAAGGCACACCACATAGTGAATGCTTTTTTGTGAACAAAGAAGACATCTTCAACTGCGTTCGATATCTCATTCGTGCGCATAAAATAAGTGTAATCTTTTTCGAGAAGAATGTTTTCAAGTTTTTGCATCGGAGACTTACCGACATTTTTTCCGGCGTTGATCTTCTGAACAACGTTGTGTATATCTTTCGGAATAAGCTTTCTAGCCGGATTGTTTTTCGTCAGCGTTCGCCAGATACTTTGGTTGGGAATATCTTGTTCTGCCAGCTCCTTAACCAGTTTTGTATCCTCCGAAGAAAGCCTTCTCGCATACGCACAACCCTCTAAGTTTTCAATAGGAGTGTGGTTATGCTTCGCCTTCGTCACCTCGATCCTCCAAACACTTCCGGATGATTCCGAAAACCCGATCATCTCGAACGGGCAACCTATTTTCTTGCTACCCATTTTCCTCTGTGTAGCTATACTCTTATGCTCCCCACCAAAAGTACATTGAAACCAAATCTTGTAATTCTCTCCTCTTTTATTCGACCTCTTAATCACAATGAGGTAACCATTGTCTTTTGCCGTGTCTTGTACCCAACGCACCAACTCTTTACGTGACGAAAAGGTCTGCGTTGTATCAAACGAAAATGTAACCGGGTAACAGCCTTCCTCATCAACAGACACATTCTCCGGCTCACCATCGTCACCGAGGTCCGAATAGACTTGATGTTCAAAGCTCTGTTGACAACCGTAACTGTGGTTTGGATAACACTCCTGCTGTACAAAGCTGTGCTCGCCACCGTAACCGAAATTTGAATAACCTTGTTGTGCGTAAGGGTCCTCCACAGGGGTATTCAAATCCAGCATCACCGTGTTATCACGATAACGAATGCCATATACAACCTCTGCCTCCTTCAAGTTGGACGAGACCGGTTTCTCATACGAGTCAGAAATAGCGGTCCCCTCGTAAGAATCAGGAACAACTGACTCGTCAGAATATGGACCGAAAAGATAGTTGCTTAACCACGACATCGTTTTTTCAAGACACGTAACTAATACAGCAAAACCGCGCGTTATTTTGAAGAAACACAAGTAATTTGGAAATCGAGAAACAACAAAACCTCCGTATGTTTGTAAACAACATATTGAGTGCTTTATGTCTCGAACGCTAAATGTACTGTCTGAGCAGCTTGCTTTTAAAAGTGAGAATCTGGGGTCGAAGCGCCGCGCTATGGCCAAAGCGTGGCGCTTAGGGTTAACGACAAACCTCGTAATCAGCTTTATGTCTCTCAAACAGTAACTCATGTCTCAAACGTCAATCAAGTCACCTTTTGTCGAGCTAAGCGCCGCGCTATGGCCAAAGCGCGGCGCTTTGAGGTGTGAAAATAATTTTGGCCGTGTGTAATTAGCATGACCCTTGATTTAATCCAGCACAATAATTTCTCTCTCCTCCAATCCCTCCCTCCATTTTTTAAACGTTAATAACTTTTTCATACGACATTATTTTTTTATAAAAATTGCAACAAAAAGCGAGCGTTTTTTATCTTTAAAACGAGTATACTATTGCTATATTTTCGAAAAAATATTTGAAAACCCAGTTGCGTAAAACGCAATGGAAAAAAACCCAGTTGCGTAAAACGCAATGGAAAAAAATGTAAAAATGACCTTTTCCTAAAACGCAATGCAACAAAAACAAAAAGAAATATCTTATTTGTAAAACGCAATGGCCTAAAAACACAAAGAAATGTCTTATTTCTAAAACGCAATAGCCTAAAAACACAAAAGAAAATGTACTTTCTAAAACGCAATGGACTGAAAACACATAAAAATGATTTTTTTCTAAAACATAATGCACCAAAAAACACAGAGAAATGTTTTATTTCTGAAATGCAATGGCCAGAAATAATTAAAATGTCTTTTTTTTTCTTCTAAAATGCAATGGCTTAAAAACACAAAAGAAATGTACTTTTTAAAACGCAATGGAGTGAAAACACAGAAAAATGTGTTTTACCTAAAACGCAATGCACAAAAAACACAAAGAAATGTCTTATTTCTAAAACGCAATGGCCTGAAAACACTTAAAAATGTCTCTTTCTAAAACGTAATGGACTGAAAACATATATAAATGTGTTTTACCTAAAACGCAATGGACTAAAAACACTTCAAAAATGTGTTTTTCTAAAACGCAAGAAAACACATAAAAATGTCTTATTTCTAAAACGCAATGACTTAAAAACACAAAAGAAAGTGTTCTCTCTAAAACACAATGGACTGAAAACACATAAAAATGTGTTTTACCTAAAACGCAATGACTAAAAACACTTCAAAAATGTGTTTTATAAAATGCAATGGCCAGAAAACACTTAAAAATGTCTTATTTCTAATGCAGTTTTCCAGAGGCAATTTACAGAAAATTGAATTTCCTGGTGCAGCTCGATCCCAGCCAGGGGCTCTGCCCCTTGGACCCCGCCAGGGGCTGCCGCCCTTTGGACCCTGCTCCTAGGGGCGCTGCCCCCGGACCCCCGCAAAGATCGTAAAACGCAATGATTCAATTCAAAAACCCGAATCGTAAAAATGCAATTCAAAAAATTCTTACATAGATCGAAGCCGATTTCTTCAGATTTCTTCACCGATTGACGAAATTTGAATGTTAGAAATACTTATAAGCGATCGAATAGAATGAATCGAGTGATTCACTTCAAAATCACAGGGAAAAAAATGAGATATTGTATGAAATTAAATTGGGTTTCTTCAAAAAAGTTGAAGAACACGTTGATTAGGTGTTTGAATCATTGATTGGTGACGAAAATCGCACTATAATGTAGTGATTAGTGTGATAGAAAGTGAAGAAAATGTTGAATATTGTGGGTTTTGAAAATGGTGGGTTTTGAAGTTACATAGAGAAGAAAGGAGAAGATAAGGTAAAATTAACTAAAATACTCTTTCTCTTTATTTTAAATTTTGTCAAATGTCATAATCCTATTGCTTCCTATCTTTCCTAGCCAAAATAAACTTCCTATTTAATCCTCTCCCAAAGGTTGTAATATAGTGATACAAAAAATTAGGGTTCTTGTTTCATAGTGCACACATTTGTAAATTTATGAGTAAAATCGAAGGAGTTCTAAATTAAATGGTAAAAAAATGTTGGCGTATTTTTGTATTTTATAATTAAAAGGAATAGTATACAAATTTATGAATTTATGAGTAAAATTAAAGGAGTTCTAAATTAGATAATAAGAAAAGAGTCGATCTATTCATACATCTATAAAATTTTATTCTCACACACTTTTTATTATATCTTTCTCTATATATACGTATGTATATATAGAAAGGAAAAAGTACACCGTTGCTTCTTGTGGTTTCTATCAAATTTCAATGTCAAGTGCTAATTGTTTTTTTGTTTCAAAATCAGGTATTAACGTTCTAATTTGTCACAATGTTGAGTACTATGGCCAAACATTGTCACAATGTTAAGTATTAAGGCCAAACCCTGTTAACTTTTTTGTTAAGTTTTAATAAAATGACTAAAATGCCCTTTAATAGTTAAAGTTTTTAGTTATTTTGTAAAACATAGAAACTGCAAAGACTATATGTTAAATGACCAAACTTGGTAAATCAAACAAAAAGAAAACCCGCCTTTCAGGTGGTCTTCTCCGGCAAAGTCGTCGGTTCCGGCAATATCGGATCCGTAAAATTTGATCGTTTAACTTGTTTTTTCGTTAATGTTTATCACTATCATAATCAAAACTATCAACTCATTTGTTTCACATATAAACTGCAAATTATGCTTATCTACTAACCCGTTTTACTCCAAAATTCTCATCATCCTCTCAATCTGTTATATATTTAATTTGAGTTTAAATAAACGCCTCTTGACCCGATGCGACCTCATTCCCACACAATTTCACAACCAATTTCACATCTACAACTGCTATTTGTTCGTTATATCATACAGAACCGAAGCCCCATATAAATCTTAACTTGGTTTATTACTTAGATTAACTTAAAAAGTTTATTTTACTAATATATAATTATTATTTATAAACTTTGAGTTTATAAATAATAAACTTCAAATCTATTTAATTTTATAAAAAAATATAAATAAAACAGAAGACATTACTTTAAATTATTTTACTCAACATTGTGACAAGGTTTGGCCTTAGTACTCAACATTGTGATAAATTAGAACATTAATACCTGATTTTGTAACAAAAAAACTATTAGTACCCAACATTTAAATTTGATAAAAACTACAAGGACCAACGACGTAATTTTTTCTATAAAAAGAGACAGTGAAAGGGTGTGGGAATACTAGAACCCTAAAAAAATTAGTGAATATTATAGTATATTATATATACTATAAATACCATCTTTGGTGAATAGTGACTTGAGTTTTTTTGGTCTTTTTATATTTTTACCTCCCAACTTTCGGCATTGATACTTACAACCCCTTAACTTTATTAAGACTTTGTAATTGAGTTTTTCATATTTATTTTTATGTACATGTGAGTATCAATACTATAAATTCAAGTTGATCTCCGTTTCGACATAAATTTTCCTTGGAAATGAGTCAGTTCAAATATAATACGTTCTAATGCTTATTATTATGTACGTTTTTGGTGGGTCTACGTTTTGATGTACGTTTTATTTTTTCCCGGAAACGAGCCTGGTCAAATATAATACGTTTCCGTGCTTATTTTATGTACGCTTTCAGTTGATCTATTATGTTTTGACATAAATTTTTTCGAAACTCCGTAGCAACGCACAGGGCAATTTACTAGTTTATACATGATATTGAAAAGGAAGAGTGGACAGATTAATTTATAGATTTATGAGTACACTAGTATTTTAACTCGTCAAGCGTGGCAATCGTTATAAGTTTTTTTTTTTTGAAAATTAAACTTCATTAAAACAATCCTCCGACCTAAACGGGAAAAAGGCCAGCAAACAAACGCCCTCGACCTAAACGGGTAAAGGGCCAATTTAAAACATATACATGGGATATTTACACCACTCCTTCCAACTTAAATATATACAACCGTTATAAGTGTTAGGCTATGAATTTTATGCTAAGGGTCATCTATCCTGAGACTGGGCCTGGATCACGGATCCTTAATGGATAGTGTAGGGAGTCTGAGGATCAAGGATCCAAACTATTTATTATGTTTTTAACAATTTTTCCTTGTGTTCTCAGTTTACGTTTGCATGTATTTGTGGACTAAGTCATTGAGAGAATCTCGGAGGAATATGCTATTTTTGGCACATGCATGAGACTCATAACCGTTGAAGAAGGTCGTGAGAAGCTTGCATGATCTTCGAAGAGTTAGTTAGTAGGATTTTTCTTATTTTTAAAGGGGAACAAGCTCATTTTAGTAACACAACAATTTGTATTCGAACTCTTTGATCTACATTGGTGAACACACACATTTTCACATTAGAATTCATTGTACTGAACTTGTTATCATCCAAAGTTGTAACCTTTTTGATCAATATAGTTGATAGTGATAGTTTTCACTATCCGAGGTTTTTTATGCCAGATATCATTTATTGATCAAGGGCTTTTTCCTCGTAGAAATCCTTGTGTTCATTGTCATTTCCTTTTGATAATTGTTCATACATTTGTTCATCTAATCAAGCATCCAACCTCACAAAAATCAGATTTGGTTACATTATCCTTGTGTGATTTTTGACCAAAACAGTTTGGCGCCCACCGTGGGGCAATTGGTGCTTCATCTTTGAAAAACTTGTTCATTCCATTCATTCTTGTTCATTACCTTCAGCCACATGGCTTCTCAGGGAAAAACTTCTTCAAGCTCCATGCCGGCAATTACTTCATCATAGGGCATTCCACCGTTGCCTCCTGCTTCTTCTGCATCTCAGAAGAATGCTGAAAATGTTGCGAAGAAGCCAACCCCCGTTTTCACAAAAGCAACTACTGCTGTTTCTTCCTCTACACCTACTAACAGTGATATTTACTCTTTGATTTTGCAGATGAGAGGATACATGAAACAACAGGATGAAACTAATGGCAGGATCCTTCGTGAGATTGATGAAATCAAGAAATTGAAGAAGTCAGTGGAGGATCACTCCCCATTGATGCCTAGGTCGTTGGATTTCACTACTCCACCAACAACCATCCAGCATTCCAAAGCATCAGGGGTCCAGCATCAAGGAGGATCATCAAGTATGCAATATGGATCATCAGCTATGACGCAGGCTCAAGGATCATACTTCCAGCCTCAAGGATCCTCTTTTCAACATCAAGGATCCTTCTTCAGTTCGGGAGGATATATGGGAACACTTTCTGCTCAAGGATCCTACCCCCAACATCAAGGATCCTCATTGCAGGTTCAAGGATCCATGGAATATCCTCCAAGACCTTCAGCACCAATGCATCATGGATCCAATATCTTCCAGGATCAAGGATCCTCAAGGAGTCACCAACCCAAAAGTTCTGAGATTCATGTGGGAGACTTCATTGCCATGCAGACCATTGCTTCATCTGGTCCTACTCTTGCACCATAAACGCATCATTTTAGATATACTTATGGAATACTAATTTTGAATCAGTTAGGATGTAACGCTTTCAATACATCTTATGTCACTAAGCATGGTCTTATGCAGGAACCAGGAATCAATCAGGCCATGGCTAAGGAGTTACAAAAGCTTAAGGATAAGATATCCAGTGTCCCGGGAGTGGTTAAACCCATTCCTGAGATCCCAGATGGAAGTCATAGGGTGTCTCGCTTTGCACCACCCATATGTAATGCTGAGATACCAAAACGATTCCAAACACCTAATATGAAGCTGTATGACGGTACCACTGATCCAGAAGAACATGTGGCACAATATAGGGAAAGAATGGAGATCAACCCCATTCCAGAAAGGTTAAAGGAAGCCTGCCTTTGCAAGGGTTTCAGATCCACATTAACTGGATCAGCTTTGAAATGGATGCTAAGTCTTCCTCCTTAATTACTTCATTTTCTCATTTGGTTAACTTGTTCAACAATCATTTTTCATGTAGTAGAACATTTGAAAGGTTAACTAGTGATTTATATAGGATCACCCAAGGTCATAATGAATCATTAAGGGATTATATAACCAAATTTAGTTGAGAATCCTTGGAAATCCCAAACTTAGATATTGCTACTGCTGTTGAAGCTTTTTAAAATGGGTTTACTAAAAGATTCTCAATTCTATGATGATCTTGTTATGACACCTTGTAGGAACCTAGATGAGGTAAGGAACAGGGCCCTTAGGTTCATCCGTTTAGAGGATGACAAAAGGATCCAAGAGAGGTTGTCAGGATCCTCAAAGCAAGATAAACAAGGATTCTATTTCAAGAATAACAGATCCAAATCATACACTAAACCTGACAACCAGAATGTGCATGCTGTCAAATAAGAGGAAGACGATGAGGATTATCCTCCTATCTCTAAATATTGTTTTGCTGCTGATAATAGTGAACTAATCCTTGCTATGCAGAACTTAGGCGACAAAGCTAGAGGGCCAAGGAAGAGTGACAAGCCAGCTGCTACCAAAGACAAATCAAAGTGGTGTGCTTACCATGAGGACTTTGGTCATCTCACAGATGAGTGCACAGCATTAAGAAAGGAGATTAGTTATCTTTTGAGCAAAGGATACTTGAAGGAGTTGCTTGGGAGAAAGAAATCAAGGATCTATGATCTTTGATTCTGAGAAAGTTCCTGAAAAAGCTCCTCCTCCACCAGTTGATGCTCAAATCATCCACTTTATCTCCGGAGGTTCTGATATCTGTGGCACTTCATTCTCACCTGCTAAGAGACATGCAAAGGAAACACAGATGGAGAATGGGGACATACCTGTTCGAACTTCTATCCTCACACAAGAGAAAGTGATATCCGTTGATGAGGATGACCGTGTGTACATACAGGATCCTCGTCACGATGGTTTGGTTATTACATTATTTATCTCTAATCATTTTTTTCGTAGGATTCTCATTGATTGAGGAATCTTGGTGAACATAATCCAGTTGGATGTCCTCAAAAGAATGAATATTCCTGAATCTGACATTGTCCCAAGATCATCTGTCCTCGTGGGATTCAGCAGGGAGACAAAGAATACATTGGGGGAAATCAAACTTTCTATTTATATAGAGGGAGTGAATTATGTTTAAAATTTTGTGTTATTGATTGCTTATCTTGCTGTAATATTATCCTTGGCAGGCCATGGATACACGATATGAAAGCAGTCCCCTCAACATATCATCAATGTGTGAAGCTCCTTACTCCATGGGGTGTGGTGAAGATCGAAAGTGACCAGCAAGAAGCAAATAACTGCTACACTTCTTCAATGAAACCAGCCTCCAAGCCTAGGGAAGCATAGCAATTAAAGTATCCTCTAAGGGACATCATGGAGGCAAGAGAGCAAGACGTCAAGGATATTCTGTTGAACACTGAGGATCCCGAATCCATAATTTTTATAGGATCTGGGATCCTTGACAGTATTGAGCAGGATCTAATATCCTTCTTGAAAAGAAGAAAAACTACCTTTACTTGGAAACATGAAGACATGGTTTATCTAAGGATGTTATTACTCACAAACTTGGTATTGACAGGTCTTTCAAGCCAATACACCAGAAAAGTAGGAAATTTGCACCCGAAAGAAATGCCATAATCCAAGAAGAGGTAGACAAATTGCTTAAGGTAGGTATGATCAGAGAGGTAAAGTATCCAAGATGGCTAGCCAATGTGATAGTTGTACATAAAAAGAATGGAAAGTGGAGGGTACGCGTTGATTTTACTGACTTAAACAATGCATGTCCCAAGGATCCTTTCCCTTTACCCCACATTGACTCCATGGTGGATGCTACGGCGGGTCATGAGTTGTTAACTTTTATGGATGCTTCATCTGGATTTCAACAAATTCAGATGGAACCATTTGACCAAGAGGATACAACTTTCATGACTCCCACCGGTATATATTGCTATATTGCTATGCCCTTTGGATTGAGAAATGCAGGTGCTACATACCAAAGGCTAGTGAATCTGATGTTCAAAGAGCAGATTGGACACACAATGGAAGTCTATATAGATGATATGGTGGTCAAGTCCAAAAGAGCTGAGGATCACCTGAAGTATTTGGAAGAAGCGTTCGATATCCTTGATAGATACAACATGAAATTGAATCCTTCCAAATGCCATTTTGGAGTTAAAGCTGGTAAATTTTTAGGATATATGGTTACAAAGAGAGGAATAGAGGCAAGCCCAGAACAAATCAAGGCCATTGTGAACATCAAGTCTCATGCCAATGCTAAGGATATGCAAAGATTGACAGGAAGAATCGTAGCCTTGAACAGATTCATCTCAAAGTCCTAAGAAAAGTGTAAAGAGTTCTACGATATCCTGAAGAAGAATAAAAAGTTCGAATGGACTGAAAAGCATGAGAATGCCCTCAAAGCCCTCAAGGATTACCTATCCTCAGCACCAGCTCTGATGAAGCAGAAAATGGGGAAACATTATCCTTATATTTGGCTGTTTCCACTAAGGCAGTAAGTGCGGTCCTAGTTAAGGATTATGAAGGCTCTCAACATCCGGTATACTATGTAAGTAAAAGTCTACTTGATGCTGAGTTCAGGTATTCTCACTTAGAGAAACTTATTCTTGCTTTAATCATGGCATCTATTAAACTCAAACATTATTTTGAAACACATCCTATTGTTGTTTAAACTAACTTTCCTATCAAGAATGTTCTAAGGAAACCTAAAATGTCAGGAAGGATGGCAAAATGGGCAGTCAAGCTTAGTGCATATGACATTAAGTATGAACCTAGGACTGCCATCAAGTCCCAAGCCTTAGCTGACTTTGTGACTGATTTCAGTAGTGATCTACAAAGGGAAGCTGAATTGGAAGTTCAACAAATTGAGGAGACCAAGGATCCTTGGACACTCTTCATAGGTGGAGCTTCAAATGTTAAGGGAATTGGACTAGGCATACTACTAAAATCGCCACAGGGGGACACTATACCCCAATCAATTGCTTGTAAATTTCAAACCACCAATAATGAGGCTGAGTATGAGGCCTTGATAGCAGGTTTGCAATTAGCCAAGCATATGAGGATCAGGTATCTTGAAGTACATGTAGATTCTCTATTAATTACTAACCACTATAATGGTTCTTATGCTGTTAAAGGTGAAAGGCTAATCAAGTATTTAGAAATAGTCAAGAAATTGGCGGATTCTTTTGCTTCTTTTAGTTTAACACAAGTACTCAGGGAAGAGAACGTAGAAGCTGATGCCCTAGCTAATCTTGGATCATCATTGAAGATACCAGAGGATATGAAGATACCCATCATCCATGTTTTAGCCCCTGCAATTGAGGATAACATAGCCATGGAGATAGTGGAGGATTCTGCAATTATACCCAGTGATGGTGCATAGTCAAGTTCAGGATCCTGGATCCTTCCTATCCTGAAATATATACAGAACAGAGAAATTCCTGTTGGAGAAAATCCTAGAGCCTTCAAAATTAAGGTATCCCAATTCACATTATTAAATAACATTTTATATAAAAAACCTCTTGTAGGTCCATATTTAAGATGCATTGAGTATCCAGAGATTCAAGAGGTTTTAAAGGATTTTCATGAAGGAGATTGTGGGAATCATACTGGGGGCAGAACACTGTTTTCAAGGATACTCAGAACAGGATATTATTGGTCCACAATGAAGAATGATGCTATGGAGTATGCAAAGAAATGTGATGCTTGTCAAAGACACAACAATGTCCTACATCAACCAGCAGAACTTCTGCATCCTATATCCTCTTCTTGACCATTCATGAGATGGGGAATGGACATAGTTGACAAACTCCCTAATGCACCATGAGGAAAAATATTTATGTTGGCTATGACTGATTATTTCTCCAAGTGGATAGAATCTGAAGCCTTTGCACAAGTCAGAGAGAAAGAAGTTATATCATTTATCAAAAGAAATATCATTACTAGATTTGGCATACCTTCTGAAATTGTTTGTGACAATGGATCCCAATTCATTGGGAGCCGAACTACTAACTTTTGTGACAGCTGGGGGATTAGGATGATAACATCAACACCAATCCACCCACAAGCTAATGGTCAAGCAGAATCATCCAACAAGATCATCATCAACAACTTGAAGAAAAATCTTGGATCTAAGAAAGGGAAATGGGCAGAAGAGTTACCATATGTATTATGGGCTGATAGAACAACTTCTAAGAATGCTAATGGTCAAACTCCATTCTCTTTAGTCTTTGGAGCTGAATCTGTGATCCCTACAGAAATGGTAATCCCTACTGCAAGAACAAGCATCCGTGATCCTGAAGGAAATACTGAAAACTTGGCTCAAGACCTGGATACCATAGAAGAACTCAGGGATTTGGCAAGGATAAGGTTGGCTAGCTATCAACAAAGAATGGCTGGAGCTTATAACAAGAATGTCAGGATCAGGAAGTTTCAAATTGGTGACATGGTATTGAGGAAGGCATTCCAAAATACCACAAATCCTGCTGATGGCAAGCTAGCACCAAAATGGGAAGGCCCCTATCTAATTGAAGTTGTTAACAATGGATGGTGACCTCTTACCAAGAGCCTGGAATACTGTTCATCTAAAGAAGTATTTCATGTAAGAAGGATTGAGGATCCTTAGATGTCTTGATACTTTGTTCATGTTTGAGGACCTCAGAGGATATATGATCCTCATTCTGGTAATGATTTGCTTACTATTTCATAAGTTATTTATTTATTTCATTATGAGGAAAGGGTGTTAGATTTTGAAGACCCATTTTCATCAAGTTTTAAGTTTTGCAGAACTATATGCATTTTTGACAAAGGATCAATGTCACACCCGACCGCGTAAAACAACAAACCGCGGCGGAAACGTCAGGGAGTGTTGTAACAGAATCATTGTTTCAAAACACATGGAAATTGAAGTTCTGTTTTATTGAATTAATAAGTGTTTGACATAGCCTTAAAGTGAAATAAACGAGTTTAAACACATTGTCTTTCTTGTTTTATGTCACTAAGGCCCTCGTCCAATCCTAGGTTTTGCATCATGATCATCAAACAACAGCACCTGAAACACATGTGAAAATAGGTACGTCAGCATAAAGATGCCTGTGAGATACATAGGTTTTGTTAATAGACGATTCATGACTTGTAGTTAAAAGAAATGTTTAGCAAAAAGTAGTCATGAACCTTGTAAAAGAGTTTTCCTTTATAAAATCATATGAAAATCGATAAGAAAATCAGATGATATAAAGAATAATGCATGGTTAGATAAATAACCAAGTAGAACTAAGTTTGTATAAAATGTGTCATTTGTAAAACAATGTCTTATTAGAATATGTCATTTGTATAAAATGTATCATGTCTTTGTCGAGGCGGTTTAGATAATGCTACGATATGTAATATCATAAAAGCACTTTTATATAGGATGTACCAGCGGCGTATCCACCATGCTTTTATCATATACACACGTCTCGTTATTTAAATCACTTATCAATAACCAACAGAATGTTTTGTTTAAATAAATGTCAAAATGTTATGCGTAAACAATGTTCGATGTCAAGTGTAAATCATATTTTGTTTAGTCGAATATCATGTAAAATCAAATGTTATGTAATGTGAATAAAGAGAATTCACTCAACCCCATATGTATATGTTAATGTAAAATCAAATGTTATGTATGGTGAATAAAGAGAATTTACTCAACCCCATATGTATATGTTAATGTAAAATCAAATGTCATGTAAAAACCAAATGTTATGCACAAAACAATGTTTTTGAATAACCAAATGTTTGAATCAAAAGTTATGGTTTGAAAATAAAACAATGCTTTAATTGATAGAACATTTATTGGTAATGTTTATCGTATACATTCAAGCCTTGAGACTGACGGACAAACCCTTAACAAGTTAAAGGTTTATCAAAATGTTTTCGGATTCTGTCATTCCTTACGTCCAAACAAACCTAGGATTCCAGGAATGAGAGTTGTCAATTCCTATGGTCCACTACATACTACCGAGTGGCGTGATCAGTGTTAATAAACGTATTTTAGTCCCGTTAAACATACCAAATGTCATACCAAATGTAAGCATGTTATGTGAAAACAATGTACTAAGTATGCTAAGTGAACATACATAGCAAAAACGTAATGTAAATCAATGTGTAAATATGCAAAACATATGAAACAAATGTGTTTATGAAATCAATGTGCTAGCATGCTCAGTTAACATACATTGCAAAGCATAAATGAAATTATGTACTATATGCGTACTAATGAACATAGCAAGTATATGTCATGAAAACTTGAAAAACATGAAAGTAGCAAGTAGACACATGTGTATCACCCCAATATATTTGAAAACAGTAAAAGAGGGGACTATGTGTAACATCCCTATTTTTATCATACAAATTATAGGTTTGGTTAAATTTATTAACCACTAGTAACCAGTAACTAGTTTATTTGTAATATAAATATTCAACCCAAATAGTTTTAAACATTATTTTTATATAGTTGGTTGAAATATTATATTAATTAAAATGGCTTGTATATGGTTGACATTTCTAATAAAATAAAAGTCTATAAAAACTTATATTATTAGACAGGTAAATTACGGGTAGGTTGACCGTAAGAAATATGAAGTTCCTAGATGGGCCTAGGAACCGTATAATAAATTAAATTATAAAATACATTGTATTTTGAACCTACTCTATTTTTCATAAAACTTAGACCCAAATGTAGACAAAAATATACTCATTCTAATGACATATTTATTATTTTCTAAAAACGTTATAGTTTACAAATTATACACGCCAAATAAGTAAAGCAGTTAAATTAATATATAAATAATAATAATAGTAAAATATAACTTTGAATTTTAAATTTAATATATACGAAATATAAATAAAATAATTAATTTAAAAACCTAACACATGAATTCTCATGTGTACGTGGAGGAGTTAAATAAAATAAAATAATAATTAATAAAGCCAACACATGAATTCTCATGTGTACGTGTAGGATGTATGGAGCAGCAACAATTAAGTAACTTACTTCCCAAGTTTAAGCAATACTATAAATAGAAGGTAGCTTCAAACATTTTTGTTGCTCAGCCTTCTTATCGCCTACCCTCTTTCTATATTTAAATTATTTTCTTATTTCCACTAATAATAATAATAAGGCTTTGCCTCGTTTTAAGTATTTTAACTCCAGATCACCGCTACCCTTTCCGATTGATCTGAGCTCATAACGCATGTCAGGGCCCTGCCCGACTAAGTTCGTTGGGGTTCTGTCTCGAGACATCGGGATAAGATTAATTAGGGGTACTATACTTAAATTACAAATATATATTTTTATTACTACCAAACACACACTAGTTCAAATTCTGCTACGATACAGGGTATTAACTTAGTCGCTATTACGATTCATTTTCCGACCGATCAATATATCCAATGGATGTTTAAGTGCCGCCCACACTAGGGTTATACTTTATCGTTCGTCATTAATTTGACGGATCATCGTTAATTCGATGGATGAAGTATTATACTTTATCGTTCGTCATTAATTTGACGGATCATCGTTAATTCGATGGATGAAGTATTGCACTTTGTCGTTCATTGTGAGAATTTGATCTCGTGAGTTATCGTAATTATTGTATTAAGTTACCTACCTAGTTCGTATGCACTAGGTTACAAGGCAAAATCAATAGGCTAAGCCCTGCCTGTATAAATCTGCAATATATCAAGGCTTATCTGTAGACTAAATTCTGGCCGTATAAATCTGCATGATTATATGTGAGTCATTCTCTCTTTTTATCAAATCTATTTACAAAATCATGTTATTTTCAAAGTTATAATTACGGGGATTAAGTCTTTGTAATCACCAAGTTACAGCCGGTATGTGGGGTTTTGTATACATTACTTGATAATCGTCACCATTGGGGCAGCCAATGGGGGATATGACCATAGTCACAGACACCATTGGACGAATGGGCCAATGGGTCGAGTGACAAATACCGTGGGTAGTTGGCTTGATATCAGAAACATTGTAATCGCTCTTAATACTGTAAATTATAACAAATGTGTCGTTTTAGCAAAATGAATGAACTCACTCAGTATTTCCCGCTGACAAAACCTTTTTCAAACATGTTTCAGGTAATTACAGTAGAGATGGATACGGCACTGAAAGGCATCATGAAGTGGCTTATTTTATTAATTAAATCAAATTAAGAAATATTATTTTATGTATTCAAAATTTATCTTTATTAAAGCTACCATTGTAAAACATGGGTTTATCCCATCTATTTAATAAATAAAATCCGGTGTTTTCTAAACTCTGATATTTTTCCTAACTCACGGTCCTGATGAAATTTCCGCTGCAACGTTTTCAAAATAATCACCGGTACCACTGGGCTGTTCGCGACTCCCGATTCCGTCCAGGGTGGGTCGGGGGTCGTGACAGAAGGTGGTATCAGAGCCACTGCTTTAAGCCTTTAAGTGTTGTAATAATAATACCTAAATAAAAGAGTTAGGAGATTGCTATTAACTGGTAGCACCCATGATAGCATTTAGACTTGAACTTAAGAAAAGATGCCTTAGTATAAGCTTCGAGATAAGCTAAGTACTGGCGTAAATAAAGTATGATGGATTTTGATATACCATAAGAATGGTAATTAGAATATTGCAAGATATGATAAATAAGAAAGAATTAATAGTAATTATTGCTTATTGATATTACTTGGGCTAGAATAAGATATGTTACGGGAAATACAATTTTCTTTGATTCTGGATAAAAGCCCTACTAAAAGAGTCACTTTTTGAAAAAAAATACTATTTATGGGAAATAGAAAATTTTCTCCGGCAAGACTGGGTATGGTGTAGCAGACTCTCCAGTTTGTCCGAATATAATGAGATTACCGCTCCGGCGCGAATCGGATAAGACGGGATATATAATATGTCAAACAAATGACAAAATTTCCCTAAATAGTATATTGACCAAATATTTGACTGGTTTTTGAAAATATGAATCTGTTAAATACATTGACTTTATGAAGGGTATATGAAATATATGATTATATAGATAGTTATATCTATAAAGAATTCCAAAAGTCAAATAGGAATAAAACACAAGTATCTGTGTCTAGATTTCTTTATCAGGAATTTCTTTTCCGATACCAAACATTATTTCGTTTAATCATCTGTCTCGTAGCTCGTGTGATAAAATAAAATAATGGAAACCCTTTAAGTTAAAATGCCATCAAAAGAATTTCTAACACGTTACCATAAACTATTAACGCAAGTAAGAACCATGTAAAATTGTGCTAGTGCACAAGAAAACACATGAAACTTAAATTTTACGTCCACAGACGTTAAAGTATGTTACACACGACTTCTAAAGGCAAGACCTTTGAAAAATATAATTGGGCACAATGGCAACAAGGCTAATCCCGTTAGTGGAAAAGCTACTAATAAAAAAAAGGAACACTTTGCCACATGATCCTACAAGCAACATGAAATTTCGCTGAGGTACGTTGTAACAAGATTTCACAATCATCAGTGCACAGTCTAATCAGAGTCATAATTATTATCACTGCAAAAAGAGTCATATACCTTTGCAAAATTCCCTATTTCATTTTATTTGACATTCCCTGGTAATGTCATTTAATAAACGGTTATCACTCGAAATTCCAGATAGACGTTCTTATATTTCTTTTGTTGAAAATTCTGACTTCTGTATATAATAAGTTGACTTTCGCAACGGTCATCATACCAGGAGGATTCATTTCCTAGTAGCGGATATTGATTCATTTCATTTCTTGGTAAATCCACATGTTACACATGCACCATTTGTCGTGCATGTGGTTCGTTTAATTTCTGAATTTCCACTGGAGGGCTTCATTCTAATTTGTCGTTTTATCCAAAACTCAAATATCCTTTAGTTAGACTTAATTTTTGGTACTATACTCCGCATTATTACAAAATGATAACTCTTTGATATCGAGTCAATGAAGTTCTTGAAAAAAAAAAAAAAAAAAAAAAAAAAAAAAAAAAAAAACTCAAATTTCTTTACATGATTTTGTTGTGACCATGTCCAATCTTATTAAAACTCATTGTGATTAAACCAAGTTCAATTGCTTGAACTTGTTCGCATTACATATTCATTTCAAATTCCCATATGATGGATTAAAGCTATCATATTCTCCAATAAACACTTCAATTCTCTAGAACTATAAAATGCTTATTGGGTCTTCGACTTCACTAAATCATTTCTTTGATCACGGTCACCTTGTACTAACATTTTCATAAAATTTAAAACTTGCACTAATCTCATTTATATATATCATATACGGATATTTATAAAAGTTATCTTAACACAAATCATGTGATAAGATAATGATACACAAATTCTTGTCATATTTTAATATATCTCTTAAAAAAAAAAAATTACAACATCAATCTAGCCTTTCGTGATAAATTATTACTTTAACATCTTCAATCGAAAAACATTATATAAAATTTATTTTATATATGGAAACTTACATAAGTGATTACCTAATAGTATTACTATATTCTTATTAGTCACCATAAAGAGGATAAGTCAATACTTAGTCAATATAAGTAGGTGACTTATAATAAAAAGTACAGAATTTATTGTACATGTGCTTATATTTAACCAAAATGGAAATTTCATAAACTAGGCACCTAGCTCGGTTGGTTAGATGCGCGAAAGGGTGTGGCCTAGACCCGGGTTCGATCCTGGGGACGGCTGGTTTCACCATTTTTATTAGAAATTTTTCCATTTAAGTGTATGTTTAGTAATACTAATATTAGTTTTATTATTAATAAGAAAATATTAATAATAATAGTGTTAGTATTATTTTAAAATACTAGGATTATTGTCAAGGGCAGATATTGGGTAACCTAGCCTTAGTTAGGCATGGACTGGCCACCTATGCTTAAACAAGGCAGCACTAACCAATATCTAACCATGATAATGACTAGTTAAGGTATATAAATTAAGTCATCATACTTATTTAGCAAATTTTAGTTAAAAAAAAAAAAAAAAAATTATGAAACGTAGACTCCATATCTATATTGAATTTTATCACATAAATATATCTTCATATATTCATAAAAATCGATATATATAATCCTATATAAATTTTCTTTATAAAAATATTTGATATAAAGTAAATTTTTCTCTATATATAAATATATATATATATTTTTATATATAAGAAAGATTATTTATAACTGCTAAATTTTACTGTGATAACTATATATATATAAGAAAAATCGAATATACAGTATAATATATGTGAATATACAGTATAAATCATGTATATGTATATCATATCAAAATTTATACATAAAGGTGACCGGAAATTTAAAATACTAAATAAGAGTTTAACATATCTAAATATAGTATAACAATATTATAGGATTTCGCGATCATCTAGACGTAATCTATTATCTCACGATCATCACTTAAGATACGAACTCTAAAATAAAGATACACTAACTTTATTGTCTTTTGGTGTATCCCTGCAATTCACTCATCTCAACACTTTGATTTTCTCATAAATATTTGACAAATCATTTTTCATACTTCTATTTCATTCAAGCTTGTAAATTCTAAGTCTTCCTCAATTGCCAATCAAAGTAAGCTTTCTTTTGACAAAGAATTTTATTGATTCTAAAAGTCCTTCACATTCATTTTAAATATCTACTGATCATATATCTTTTGGCTTGAACCTAGTCACTTTGGAAATTATATCATTTCATCTCATTCGTTTATCATCGATTTCTTGAACTAATTCAGTTGAACTATTGAATCCTACTTATTGTACAACTCGTATTCACAAAATTAGATATTTTAAGTCTATGTCATATACCTTAAATATTGTTTTATTGACTAAAGTATGACATAAGTCCAAAAGAAATATCATAACCCAAATCTCGAGGACGAGATTTAAAACAAGGTGGGGAGAATGTAACATCCCTATTTTTATCATACAAATTATAGGTTTGGTTAAATTTATTAACCACTAGTAACCAGTAACTAGTTTATTTGTAATATAAATATTCAACCCAAATAGTTTTAAACATTATTTTTATATAGTTGGTTGAAATATTATATTAATTAAAATGGCTTGTATATGGTTGACATTTCTAATAAAATAAAAGTCTATAAAAACTTATATTATTAGACAGGTAAATTACGGGTAGGTTGACCGTAAGAAATATGAAGTTCCTAGATGGGCCTAGGAACCGTATAATAAATTAAATTATAAAATACATTGTATTTTGAACCTACTCTATTTTTCATAAAACTTAGACCCAAATGTAGACAAAAATATACTCATTCTAATGACATATTTATTATTTTCTAAAAACGTTATAGTTTACAAATTATACACGCCAAATAAGTAAAGCAGTTAAATTAATATATAAATAATAATAATAGTAAAATATAACTTTGAATTTTAAATTTAATATATACGAAATATAAATAAAATAATTAATTTAAAAACCTAACACATGAATTCTCATGTGTACGTGGAGGAGTTAAATAAAATAAAATAATAATTAATAAAGCCAACACATGAATTCTCATGTGTACGTGTAGGATGTATGGAGCAGCAACAATTAAGTAACTTACTTCCCAAGTTTAAGCAATACTATAAATAGAAGGTAGCTTCAAACATTTTTGTTGCTCAGCCTTCTTATCGCCTACCCTCTTTCTATATTTAAATTATTTTCTTATTTCCACTAATAATAATAATAAGGCTTTGCCTCGTTTTAAGTATTTTAACTCCAGATCACCGCTACCCTTTCCGATTGATCTGAGCTCATAACGCATGTCAGGGCCCTGCCCGACTAAGTTCGTTGGGGTTCTGTCTCGAGACATCGGGATAAGATTAATTAGGGGTACTATACTTAAATTACAAATATATATTTTTATTACTACCAAACACACACTAGTTCAAATTCTGCTACGATACAGGGTATTAACTTAGTCGCTATTACGATTCATTTTCCGACCGATCAATATATCCAATGGATGTTTAAGTGCCGCCCACACTAGGGTTATACTTTATCGTTCGTCATTAATTTGACGGATCATCGTTAATTCGATGGATGAAGTATTATACTTTATCGTTCGTCATTAATTTGACGGATCATCGTTAATTCGATGGATGAAGTATTGCACTTTGTCGTTCATTGTGAGAATTTGATCTCGTGAGTTATCGTAATTATTGTATTAAGTTACCTACCTAGTTCGTATGCACTAGGTTACAAGGCAAAATCAATAGGCTAAGCCCTGCCTGTATAAATCTGCAATATATCAAGGCTTATCTGTAGACTAAATTCTGGCCGTATAAATCTGCATGATTATATGTGAGTCATTCTCTCTTTTTATCAAATCTATTTACAAAATCATGTTATTTTCAAAGTTATAATTACGGGGATTAAGTCTTTGTAATCACCAAGTTACAGCCGGTATGTGGGGTTTTGTATACATTACTTGATAATCGTCACCATTGGGGCAGCCAATGGGGGATATGACCATAGTCACAGACACCATTGGACGAATGGGCCAATGGGTCGAGTGACAAATACCGTGGGTAGTTGGCTTGATATCAGAAACATTGTAATCGCTCTTAATACTGTAAATTATAACAAATGTGTCGTTTTAGCAAAATGAATGAACTCACTCAGTATTTCCCGCTGACAAAACCTTTTTCAAACATGTTTCAGGTAATTACAGTAGAGATGGATACGGCACTGAAAGGCATCATGAAGTGGCTTATTTTATTAATTAAATCAAATTAAGAAATATTATTTTATGTATTCAAAATTTATCTTTATTAAAGCTACCATTGTAAAACATGGGTTTATCCCATCTATTTAATAAATAAAATCCGGTGTTTTCTAAACTCTGATATTTTTCCTAACTCACGGTCCTGATGAAATTTCCGCTGCAACGTTT
The DNA here is from genome assembly GCA_030545235.1 of Helianthus tuberosus. NCBI lineage: Eukaryota > Viridiplantae > Streptophyta > Magnoliopsida > Asterales > Asteraceae > Helianthus > Helianthus tuberosus. The sequence continues at coordinate 86,815 of JARYGA010059782.1, forward strand.
TCAAAATAATCACCGGTACCACTGGGCTGTTCGCGACTCCCGATTCCGTCCAGGGTGGGTCGGGGGTCGTGACACTATGTACTCACTTGATATTGTGTAATAGACTTGAAATAACAACCAAGTAACGCTCGAAGGATCACGGAATCAAACGGCA
>JARYGA010059783.1:0-29634 GCA_030545235.1 Helianthus tuberosus
TCACATTGTTGTTTATGTAACTAATCAGCATGGATTATGTAACATGTTTTTAAACTAATAAGCATATATTATCACATGGTTGATAAGGTTTCGGTATGTGTTTTCATTTATGTTTTTGAAGTAATTGATGTGTGCAAAATGCAACATATAAATTACATCAATTGTGGCATAAAACTAACCCTTTTTAGTACTAATGTTGGAAAAAGTGTGGTTTTGTCTTCCTTTTGTATTTTCAGGATTAAATGAGCTCAGATTAACAAAAGAAGCAAAAAGGCAGCTAAAACTAACATAAATACAAGAAAAGGAATAAACGTGGCATGCCCGACCTCCCCGAAAGCATCTTCCCAAGCAAAACAAGAGAGCAGAAGGCTGAACACGCCCCGTGCTCAGTGAGCACGGGGGCGTGCCCAAGTGTCAGCATAAAAGACAAAGTTGTAGAAGCTTCCATCGCCCACCACGGGGCCGTGCTCAGCGGACACGGGGTCGTGGTCAACTATAAGATTCGGAGAATCTAGGAAAATCTTGATAGTACAGATATGCTTCTGCACACGGGGTCGTGCCCAGCGAACACGGGGCCGTGGTCAACTAATAAAGACAAGAGCAATTAATGAAGAAAGAGAAGGATGTGGACACGGGGCCGTGCCCGAGCTTCTGTTCAGCCTATAAATAGGAGTGCTTGGCTCAAGCTCAAACCATCCCTTGGCACACCACCTCTCTCACACTTCACTCACCACCCACCACCACCATAACACCATCATCCACCACCATCATCCATTGTCCATCATAGAGTGTGTGAGTCGTCTCGGGATCCAAGATTGATCGTAAGAGTTCTTGACAATCAAGGCCATGTTTGCCTAAGTCTCTTACATCACTTGGTGAAGACAAAGTGTCTAGTGTAATACTTTTTATTTTTAATCTTTTCGCACTTTTTAATTGGTTATGTATTAATGACTTTAATAACTAGTTTCTTATGTTGAAGGTGATTCTTCCTTATCGTTTGTCCGTGGTGTCTTGGCATTATTTTACTGTCTATATAAAATAAAATATTTTCACCATTCATATCTCCACGGTCTATATGGAGGTATGTTGGCTACCTGGTCGGGGGTTAAGGGAACGGTTTGGTAAGAGTCTTGCCATTGTTCAGTGTATAGATCCTGCAAAGGACCTGGGTCAAATTTAGTAGGACCTCCTTCAATACTTAACGGTATTGGATGGCGAGGGTCCAAACTCTTTGACCCCCTCATAAGTTAAACTACTATTAATACTTTAACCCGGCTACTTAGGACTGTATCCCTGCTGACTCAGACTACTTAGCCGAGGGTAACGTCACCTTCAAAAGAGGGGCCTACCACAATATGCCTTAATAACTTAATTAATTATCTTTCAATAATCTGACCCTTTAGGATTGTATCCTTGCTGACTCAAACTACTGGGTTGAGGGTAACGTCACCTCCAAAAGAGGGGCCTACTACAATAACTAAGATAATCTCTTAAATAGTGCAAAAGTGCGGAAATAATCAAAGGTTACACTAAACACGAGTCGGAGCCAAGTGATTCATCTTGTCTATCTGTTTTTCTTTTATTTTTATTTTTTAGCATTTTAGTTAGTTTTTATTTTCTTAGTTTAAAACATTTTTCTAAACTTTTGATTTGATTAGACGTTGAGGATAAACCGGTACTAAAAGCTCTTGTGTCCTTGGACGACCTCGGTATCTTACCAACACTATACTACGCTCACGATGGGTGCACTTGCCCATATGTGTGTCTAGTGTTAGTAAATATCGTGTTTTATAAATTTAAAACTTGGCTAAAGAAAGTGTAAAAGGGCTTAAAATATACTTAAACTTATATACACACTTCACACGCATCAAGTTTTTTTGGCGCCGTTGCCGGGGACACAAGGATTTGAAGAAAGTTAGGAATCAATGGCCTAATCGTTTTTCTTATTTTTCTAATTTTTTTAGGATTTTTTCTTAGTTTTTCAGCTTCTGCAGAACTCAGCACGGGCCGTGCCCGCTGAACACGCCCCGTGCCCAATCATTGGAACTGGCAATCCTGTTTTAAGTCAGACAGTAAGCTGAACACGGGGCCGTGCCCACTCAACACGCCCCGTGCCCAAGATTCAGTTACTGAAAACAGAACCGTAAGATCCCGGTGGTTGGTAATTTCTGACACAAATATGAGTGATACTGGTACTTTTTACTTTCGGCACTCTTATGGTACGTGGTGTCAATTATGTGGTGGTACCCATAAGGAATTAGAATGTTATTTTCTAAATTATAAGCCCCACTATATAGACCCATCGTTTCCTTGTATCCTTAAGAGGGGCGAAAATAAAAATAATCCCTATCTCTCCCTCGAATGCTCCCAACCAGATTTTCTAGGAGAAATGCTTCTTGATGAATTATTTCAATTAGAAGATCTAATTCTTAATTGGTTAAAAGAACTTAGGATAGATTTCAATAATTTATCTCAAGATGATAACCAAGAAGAAGTGTTGGAATCGCATTCAAACAACTTCGTTGTCCCCGACGATACTTCTAACTCTAGTGAGGACTTGAGCGATAGTCGTCCCTGTGCCGATTGTGCCGTGAAGGACTCCCCATCGACTTTGTTCGATGCATACATAGACCTGAGCGATTCGGCATACACCTTCTTTAAAGAGAGCCCGGGAAAGGGTTGGACTTGTCCACCTACATATAGCATAGGAATCACCCTCACCGACAACCTCTTGCGTTCTCGTCTCAATCTAGAACAATTAAGGTATCTTAGGCACTTTGGGGTTGTTCCATCCAGTAAAGAACCGCCCGATCCGGAAAAGTTCCTTGAATAAAGACGAATTCCATAAGACAGCTTCTAGACACGGGGCCGTGTCCAGGTCAGCACGCCCCCGTGTCCACCAAAAGATTCCCTTCTGATTTCGTCAGAATACGGACAAAATTGTGTCAGGATTCTGCCTGCACACGGGGCCGTGTCCACCCGACACGGGGCCGTGTGCAACGTACTGTCGTTTTCTATAAATGTAGCCAAAGATCCTGCACATTTGAACCATTCCAGGGACAGAGATTTGGGGAATATTCTCACATACCATCCTAGGTATTTTCTAAAAGAAGTTTCTCAATTACCTTCTTGTCCTTTCCTCTTTTATCCACTATCATCTTCTTCAATTTTTCTTTCCTTATACCTCCATTAAAGCTTGAAACTTCCATAATTTCAAGCTTTGTTGAGATGTTTGTTAGATTTTTGTACATGGAATCTTGTTAATAATAAGTTCTATAACAATGTTTTAAGTTGTTTCTGTTCAAAAATGCTTTAAAAATCACGAAAACAATTTAAAGCCCCAAGATTCCTTGTTCCTAAATCTTGCAGATATCTGAACACGAGGCCGTGTTCGTCGAACACGAGGCCGTGTCCGAGGTATTGGTCCCATAAAATTGAACTCTTTTCGGTGTGTTTTCTCATAATGGCAAGCAGAACAAGCGGAAACTCTTCGTCGCATTCCAGAAACAACCGGCAGGGGAGAAGATCATCAACGGTTGAGGATTCTCTTGTAAACTATGTTTACGCTCTAAGAGAGGCCATTGATGAGATAACGGGGGTAGAAGAAGCATTGGTCGACCGTATTAATCATCTAACGGTGGGACTAGAAGGATGTCTCCGGGAAGTCAACCTTTTGCACCAAAGGTTGAACATTCTCGCCTCTCCTCCTTTGGTGCCGATTATCACCCAAAGGGCATGGAATGTGGTACCGGAAGTCATCATTCCGGCCGAATGGTACGCCTTACATCCGGAGCCCCCTCGGGACATACTACAAGGGGTTCCGATTAGTGCCACTCCCTCTCCACAAGATGTTGAGGAACATGAAGCCGCCTCCCTTCTCCCGAGGGAGATAGAAGAATGGCTCTAGCAACATCTAAGGGACACCGCTCGGCTTGGAGTTCTGCAAAACTTTTAGGAACCGGAAACTTATTTCCGGAATTTTGGTTCTTATTGTAGTAGAGCTCCTTAGGATGATTTTACGTATCACTTGACCTCTCTAATTTAGGACTTTTAACTTTTATTTTCTGCTTTGTTTTTTTAAATTTTTTAGGACTACTATGTAATTCTCTCTATGACTTAATGAATGATGGTTTTAGTTAACTTGGTGTTTGGATGGTGTTAAAATAAATAAAACACACTCGGGATGGCAAAGGATACAAGGGAAAACTTGAACCAGCACCCCATGCAGGAAAACAGGGTCATCCGACGATTTTCTTCACTAACAGTAAGCTCAGCACGGCCCCGTGCTGCACAGTCTGCAGAAAAAGACCCAGTTCAGGTAACTGGACACGGGCCGTGTTCACCCAACACGCCCCCGTGTCCAGGCTTCTGTTTCTTTTGTTTAATTTTTGTTACTGGCACTTGAACACGGGGCCGTGTCCAGCGCCCAGTAACACAAATTTTTGCTTGATTCACACCTTTTACACATTCAATCAACCTAAAAACTTATTTTTGGGACATATTGAGGACAATGTGTAATTTAAGTGGGGGGGGGGGGGGGGAAGCTAAAACCTTGAATCTTGCAAGTCCTAATAACAAGCCTTACACAAAACTCTATTGGAACCGCTAATCACCCCAAATTTTTTCAAAAATTTTCATTTTTTTTTACTTGTCTAGGTTTAATTTGGGAATTTCAAAATTCTAAAAAGGTTATATTTTTACGAATTTACAACCGATAGCGTCGTGATAAAAAGAACCAACATAAGAAAATTATGAAAAGGCATGACAAGCTTAGTTAAAATTTAATGTTCTTATCATGAAATACAATTTAAAATTATCTTATGGTTTATAAATTAGAATTATAATTATAACTTATTTTGGATTCCTTGCTTTATCAGGCGATTCCTTCAGACGCTGCATCCAAATTGTGGGGTAACGATAAAGCACCCAAAAATGTTATGATACAAAGTCAAGATGGCCGAAAATTTAATGTTTCTTTAAGCGAAGCCAAAGGAAAACATTTCTTTTTCCATGGTTGGTCAAATGTTGTGAAACATTTACAACTCAAAAAAGGATGTTTGGTGCTCTTCAATCCTGTCGATTTTTCTATATTCAAAGTAACACATTTCATTGATGGTGTGTTTCAAAGCTCTTTCTGGACATCGCTGTTATCTACAACATCTAACTTTATTGTAAGATTAGTTTTTCTTTCATTTTATTTATGTTAATATATTTAGGTTTTATGAACTGATTACAAAAGTAACATTTTTATTATTTTTTAAATTATTTATATAGGTCATTCCTGAGTCTATACTGCCCAATTTCTATGATTATACGTCAGATGATATAATTTCCATTATAGATGTAGGTAACAAAATATTTCACGTCAAGATTGAAACGCTTTTTGGTAAAGTCGGTTTCTCCATTGGTATTGATGTTATTGTTAATTTGTTTCAATTGGAGGCCGGTTGTTATTTAATATTCACAAGAGGTTTTGGAAATTATTTCCATTTAACAATTCTTGGAAAAAATGGTGTTGAAATTAATTATGCTGATGTACAAGTTGATGAGGTAAGTATACATTTGCTTGCTTCTTTATATATTTAATTACTATATTGTTATTCTAATAAATGTTGTATGTTATTTTCAGCCTGTAGTTGCACCTATTGATGCAGTTGAAGAGCCAGCTATTGATGAACAACAAAATGTTCGTGTTTATAAGTTTGTTCGTATGGCTTCTAAAGATTTTGTAAGTTTTAATATTATTTTAGGAAGTACTATATATTAAAAATTACATATTTTTTTATTCACATAGAAAGACATTATTATTTTTATATTCTTCTTATTAATTTTATTTTAAAAACAATACAGCAACTGCCTGATAATGTTTCAAGGATGGCTAAACTTGGTGCTGATTTAAAACCTATGACCGTCAGACTTTTGCATCTGCCTGAGCAAGAGGAGTTTACCAACCGTACCAGACGTGAAAAGAGAGGAGAAGGTTGGTTTTATGCGTTATGCAAATGGTCCAGATTCATGAAACGTGCTCGCATTAACGAGTGTGATACGGTTCACTTTTCTTTTGATAAAACTCATCAAGTCTTGAATGTTGAGTTGGTTGTACCTCACCAAAAAAAGAGTAGTGATTAGTTGTTTTACATTTAGGTTTTGGATATTTGGTTTTCGTATGATATACATTTACTTTGTTATGGTTAATAGTTTTTAACAATGTTTAATGGTTAATCAGCCACATACCGTTTTATCATTTATTCATACACCTTATTCATCATAGAATTTTTTGTTTATTAATATATATGTATATATTTATTTGGTTAGAAAGATAGATTAACAACCCGTGAGTATTCACGGGTTATAACCTAGTTACTTATAAATATGATGATGAAGTCTTTTAGTAAAGTAGGAAAAGTTGATGAAGCACTGAAGTTACTTATTTTCTGAGATGGGAAAATAGGATGCGATTCGGTTGGCATTGTGCTTAATTCTTTAATTTACACACTTTAGTTGAGAACCCTAGTAATATGATTACTAGACATGTGGTTGTTGACATGATTTAATGAATTTCTAGTCACGACACCCACCGATTTTCTCCTGTGTTTCTTCCATTGCAGCGTTAACCCACCAATATTGTTCCCACATTTGAAGCATTTTTAAGTGTTTCAATATGAGATAATAAGTATCACCAGTAGCGATGTGAATGCGGTGGTTGATTGGGGAGGTTCAGAGTAGAAAGAAAAATAAAGAGATGCAGGAAGAGACTTACCAAAGTAGGGGGTGTCAAGGTGTTACGTGGAGTTTTAGGCGGCTGGGATTTTCTAGGAATTTTTTGCACATGTTTAGGTGGTTTGACCACCAAAAGATCACTTTTAGGGGAGGTTGGGGAAAAAGAGTGAAAGTAGGTATATTGTTATTTGATATAGCGATATTCTAAGGTTTCTTTTAAATATCGTTAAATCAAACATACATATATATATAATATCGCTGATTGGAATAAATATATAAACCAATATCGCTAATCTATATATATATATACACCAATATCGCTAATCTAAATATATATATATAGAACTAGGTTAAAACCCCGTGTTTTACAACCGTTAAATAAATAAAATTTTATATACAAAGTAATAAAAAGTTACATTTTTAAAAATCGTTTATTGCATGGGTTGAACAAACACGTATATTACACATGTTGAATAAATATATTGTAATCAGTTAATACATATAGTCGTTTGGGTTGGTAAAAATACCCAGGCCCGACATGTATACATGAAACCCGAAACATCCGGGACGGGTATACCCAATACCCGACGGGTATTAGGCTGAGTATGGGATTAGGAAAAAACAATATTCCGCGGGTACGGGTTAGGTGATACTCGATATATAAATGTAATATTTTCAATCCGATGGGGAATTTATTTTTTTAGGAAAAAATAAGGATGAAAAAAAACCAAAAAGTGATATGTGTCCAAAAAAATTCACATCATTAATTTTTTTTCGTCAAAATCATTCCATAATTCTAAATGAGGAAATGTTTTTAAAAATAGGAAACAATAATTTAATGTTAATTTAATAATATTGACTTGTTTTTTTTACCTATTTGTGATATAATAAATTTACCATTAATTTTAAAATTATTTTATTCATCTTATATTAATATTATTAGTATTTTTTAGGGGAATGTTAAAGTCAAATAAATTGAATTAGTTTGGATTCTACTAAAAATATTAAAACATAAAAATTGAAATGCATAATAATCCTTGAAAAATTGGATTAATTGTATCTAAAAGTTTATCCATCCGTTGCGCGGGAATTCGGTTGGTAATGGTTCAGTTTATTATGGTATCGAAACGATACTGACACTTGGTATAGCAACTGAAAGATAAAACCCAAAAAATCATGATATGCCCAAATGGATATGGACACGTGTTTACATCTATGGAAAACCATAAAAGTGAATATATTGTTCAGATGGAATCGATGTGGTATCGATACTGTTGGGGAGATATGAGTTCGGTTCATCGCAATACCGGTATAGTACAGACACTCGCTATAGCTTACGATATAAAAAGTACTTTGTATCGCTACGGAAGTTGTTCGCACGGTGTCGATATGGTTCGTCAAGATAAAAAAGACTCCATTACATTTGACTTGTTAAATTTTGAATAAAAATTTTATCTGTACGTAAATAAAAATAAGCGGTATAACTAAAATAGAAAATCATAAATCATAGTTTCAAAGGCCTGTAACTGAATTAAATGTAAATGGAGAGTTTTAGTTTTAAAATACAATAAGAACATGCTTAGCAATCAAATGTATTTCATGTAAATTGCTATGTTGAATTAATGGGATGATCCATTGACGAAGGTAAAACCTTGGTTAGGGCCAACGGACGTAGGTATAATGCGTTTTACAAATAAAGGATAATGACTGTAGCTATTGAAGTTAAAGAGTTTCCATTGCAATTCGATATAAACATAAAGACGAAAAGTGTAATTTACCCTTTAATATATATTAGTGTTACTATTTATAAGAATAAGAATGGTTTTTTAATATATTGATAATTTAAAAATTAACTTTTAATTTACAACAAATAATGATAAGACACTGATAATTAAGTAATTAACATTTTAACGTTATATACCTATCAAATCAAGAATTATAACTCTATTTTACATTTGAGTGTATGAACACATATCCGAATTTTTATTAGATATATTTATATTAATTAAAGAGATGTTAATAATTTATTAGATATTAGATATATTAAAGTATTATTAATTAATATTTAATAAGTTGAAGGAGAAAATGCCATGTGGCATTAATTGGAGTCTTTTATTAATATTTAGATATCGCTAATTGGAATCCATATATACACCAAATATCGCTAATTCAAACACATATATACCAATATCGATATATTAATTGGATTCAATGTATACATCTCTTAGAAAAAGACATGCTAGGCTAATTATTAAAGTTGCCTACATATATATATATATTAATATATCAATATCCCTTAATAAATTGAAATGGTGCAAGCTTGTTTTTAAAAACAGTGAATTCCAAACGAGTTTCACTGGCTAAAAACTTCGATAGAGTTTTATATAAAATGCAAGATCAAAATAAAAAATAACACATTTATAAAAAATACAAAGTTTTATAAAAATACATTGTGAGCATAATGTTGTAAACGGACAACAAATCGAGACTTATTATGTGGCCAACGATTATATGACGTGGTACTTAGAACATACGGTCGTGTATTTGACCAACCCACGGCAACCGCTAGAACCCATGGCAGGATTTCAGGATGACGGTGCCACGGTCCAAATGATGGTATGTTAAATTTATTTATTTTTCTTTGTGGTTTTATTCGACTTAATGTAACTAATTTTTATTCAGGCTGACTCTTTGGGTGTAATACACCGAAGCCAAGATATGGAGATGATGCAACAGACAGCATACCGGGCTTTGAACATGTCAAATTTAGCGGAATATACCCAACATCCAACCAATTTGACAAATGACCAGGTGGACCTGTCATCCTATCCTGGTGGTCAGAGGATGCGTAGGCGACGCCGTCGCGGCCGTGCTGCGGCAAACGTTCAAGACACCGGCGCTGGTCAATGGAATTATGAAGAAGGGGGTGCATCCGGTGTTAATCACGAACAAAACAACGAGCCAAACTTTAATGGGTTGAATGCAGCCGATATTGGAAACGTTACAAATACGTTTGTAGACCAAAATACGGTTGCAACCCATGCCATCCAAAGTTGGCAGTCAGTTTTGGCTTCCGTAGTCAACGAAGATCCACGTTATGACATAAGTGAACTCTTGGAACCAACCCAACTAATTTCGGGTCTTAATAACGATAATGGTCAATTTTATAACCCCCACGTCACAGGTTATGTCATTTTTTCCCGGTAGCCAATCGGACTTTCAATACCATGCACCCCATCAAAGTCACGAGGATTATCGTGCTTGGTATACAAACGTTGAACCAAACCCGTTGAATTGGGGCGAAGACTTGAATCTCTTTCCACCACCGCAATGAAGATCAGTTTTATTGAAAATGTATCGTGTAATCAATGTATTTTTATAAAACTTTGTATTTTTTATAAATGTGTTATTTTTTATTTTGATCTTGCATTTTATATAAAACTCTGTCGAAGTTTTTAGCCGGTGAAACTCGTTTGGAATTCACTGTTTTTAAAAACAAGCTTGCACCATTTCAATTTATTAAGGGATATTGATATATTAATATATATATGTAGGCAACTTTAATAATTAGCCTAGCATGTCTTTTTCTAAGAGATGTATACATTGAATCCAATTAATATATAGATATTGGTATATATGTGTTTGAATTAGCGATATTTGGTGTATATATGGATTCCAATTAGCGATATTCTATATATATATATATATTTAGATTAGCGATATTGGTGTATATATATAGATTAGCGATATTGGTTTATATATTTATTCCAATCAACGATATTATATATATATGTATGTTTGATTTAGCGATATTTAAAAGAAACCTTAGAATATCGCTATATCAAATAACAATATACCTACTTTCACTCTTTTTCCCCAACCTCCCCTAAAAGTGATCTTTTGGTGGTCAAACCACCTAAACATGCAAAAAATTCGATTTTCTAGGGGGTGAAATGACACAGTCCCTCTACTATTAAATATTAAATGGAATATTTTTAGAGGCTATTTGTTTTCCTTTTAACGTGGCTCTTAATGTTTCAAACATCTTACAGGTTCAGTACTTAATGGTTCAGACGATTTGTTTCACGAGCAGATGTCTGAATGGTTCAGATATTTGTCTCTGAATGGTTAAGCATTATACAGAGTCTGAATGGTTAAGACCTCTAATCTGAATTGGTCAGACATTTGTCTCTAAATGGTTAAGCATTATACAGACTGTTAATGATTCAGACCTCTTACTGGTTCAACACCTAATGGTTCAGACCTCTTACTGGTTCAGCACTTAACCATTCAGATGTTGGCAACCAGCCCCTTACTCTGTTAGAGACCGGAGCGCATGGTGTAACATTTTGTAAGCAAATGGTGCAGAGTGCATAAAAGAAAAATAACTTGAGGGTGGCAACCTATTCCCGCCACTAAACCATAGAGAGGCAAATTTCACTTTACTGTTTTTATGTTCACGTCAGCAAAAAATATCCGGCTCAAATGCCCACGTAATCATCTACATCAGCGAAAAACTATACATTTTTTTTTACCAATGGGGTGTTGGTCCATTAGTAAAGACAAAACATTTAAAAACACCTAAGTTGAGAAGGCTAAGGTCTTGGATTAAGTCCTACAAATGATAGAGGAATAAGAAAATTAGCCTTTCAAAAAAATGGTATTATTTTATAAAAACACAAGTCATAGCCTCATAGGTGATGTGTGATTTGTTAAAAGTAAAGTTTTCAAAATATAATTTAAGCCACACACAATATATCACATGGCCTAATTGATAAGCACAATATATCACATGGCCTAATGTCTTATCAAATGATTACTCACACAATCCATATTTAAGTTCACACTTAAGAGTATCATTTGACTTCATATTCACACAATCCATATTTAAGTTCACACTTAAGAGTACCATTTGACTTCATATAAAAGCAAAAATAGTAATAAATGTATTTCAAAATTCCAACAGATAAATTTGACAAACCAATAGGTATCCCAATACAAGGATGTTACGATTGAATATGAGAATGAGATTTAACAATACTCGTCCTAATCCCATCTCATACCAGTACAAAAATAATTTTTTGGTGCTGTGTTTTTGAGAACTTTTCGAGATAGCACCAACAAATATACCACCAAATAATCGGATTTGTTGGTACTGCTCAATAAGAGCACCATTAAATCTCTAAACACACCACCAAAAAATCAATGATAGAAACCAAATCAGTCCACTATTAAATCTCTAAACACCACCAAAAGATCAATGATAGAAACCATAAGTCTGTAACACGTGTCAATATGCATTTACCACCATTTAATCCACTACTATAATATCAAAAAATTTTGACAGTGCTTTGATTGGTTCACTTAGGTTATCTTTATATTTTTAAAATATAAAAAAGGTTATTGGCGATGGATGTTCTATTATGAACCGGTCCTTAAAAATATAAATTATTTGAACAAATGTTTTTTAGTTTTATTTTATTTATAAAACATCAAAGATTCAATATGTAAGACCCCAATCGCGTAATATACAACAACACGCGGCGGAAACATTGGGGAGTCACGTTACAAATTGTTTCATAATACATGGCTCATAAAGTTTTGTTTTATTGAGTTAATTGATTACATTGTCTTGGAAGATAACAAATAGTACACAACAATTGTCTTGCAAATTTTAAAGTCATTAAGGCCCAAGTCCGCCCTATATGAAGCATGCTCAAAACATAAGCTTCTGAAACATATGTGAAAATAGGTACGTCAGCATAAAAATGTCTGTGAGTAACATAGGTTTTGTGATGAGGATTCATGGCTTTGAATGTTAAAATAAATGTTTAACTAAAAAGTAGTCATGAACCTTTGTAAAAATGTTTTCTTTTGTAAAATCACATGACAATCAAATGATTTAAAAGAATGATGCATGGTTAACTTATTAACCAAAATATGTCTTGTGTAAAATATGTTATGTCTTTGTATAAAATATGTCATGTATAAAACAATGTCTTGTGTAAAATATGCCATGTCTTTGTATAAAATATGTCATGTCTTTGTATAAACCAAGTGTCATGTAGAAACCAAATGTCTTTGTGTAAACCAAGTGTCATGAATAAACCAGGGTCTTGTATGATAAACAAAAAGGTCTTTGCTTAAACCATAGGAAATAATGTCTTGAATAGTCAAAATATCTTGTATGTATAAAACAATGTCTTTGAATAAACAAAGGTTTTGCTCAATTCAAAAGTTATGTCTTATAAATCATTGCTTTTATTGTAAAACATATATTAGGATTGTTGGCGAATACATTCAAGCCTTGTCGACTGCCGGATAGACCCTTATAAAGACAAACCAGTCTCACCTAGAACCGGTCAGGGCCAAACCGATATATGAACCTTTACCTCTACAAGCCCAAAATAAACAAAACAAATAAATAAATATTTCAACTTCAAGCATAGGAATTGGGCCTGATGGTTTGTGGGCTGTTATTGATTTGTTGCGGAGTAACTTGGGCCTGCTGTCTTGGTGGGTTGTTTTTGCTAAGTTTGGTGGGCTCTGTTTGCTAAGGCCTGGTGTGTTAGGCTAACCTGCTGTATTACTATGGCTATCACCGTCGACCAACATATGCCGTTAAATCGTTGCCTCACCCTCGCTATATCCCCTACACCCCCCTCGTCGAGTCACTAGCTAACGCGGTGCACCGCTCCACCCTTGAATGCCATCCCATTGAACTGCATGTAATTGGTTCTTGCTTCATTATTTCTTATTTTCTCGTTTAGTTTTGATGATTTTTTTTTTTTTTTTTTTTTTTTTTGTTGCAAAACTGTTTGTGGTTTAATTTGTCTTTTTTCTTGTTTAGTTTTGTTTAAACATTTATTTAACTATGTAAAAATGACTGTTAATTGTTAGTTTCACTTAAGGGTTGTATATAGTTGTTATTGATTTGAGTTAGCTTGTAAGGATAATAAAAACTAAAAAGAGTTTTTATAAGCAAGTTATTGATACTTGGATCGTCATCTAGTAAAACTTTCAAAAGAAATTGATAACTTGCTTATATCATTTAAACATTTACTTCCCCCTATATAGGGTATGTTTTGCAAAAGTAGCTGGTAGCTGGTAGCTGAAAGCTAGAAGCTGGTAGCTGGTGGCTGGAAGCTGGTAGTTGTAGCTGGTAGCTGTAGCTTTTTAGATATATTTGGTGTTTGGTAGAGTAGCTGAAGGTTTTAATAAAATGTATAAAATGACCAAAATGGGCATAACTAAAAATTTAGAAAGTTGGTGAATTAAAAAGTTCCTTATTTTTAGAGGTTAAAATATTCATTTTTTCCCTAAAAGCTTGTAGCTCCTTCTAAACGCTACTAGTAGTAGCGTTCAACCAAAAGCTTCAAGCTCCTAACCTAAAATCTTAAAGCTCCTTCAACCAAACAAGACTTTTTATTGAGTAGGAGTTTTTTCTTAAAAACTTAAAGCTAGAATCTCCTAAAAGCTCAATACAAAACATACCCATAATAGCGTTAGTCTCACCACATGAGAGGGAAGCGTACTCTCTGCTTCCGACTTGAGATTAAGCATGCTTCAATGGACGAAGCATGTGCCTTCGAGCACTAGCTTGGTCAATAGCCAATACTTCCACCCACGTCATCATTCGGTTTCTTACTATCCCATCTCCAACGATCAGACCAGTTAAACAAGACCGGTCTAACCACCTATTCATCCATCTCACTCTCTTTTTACCTCTCGTTACTTCAATCAAACATTTACGTCATCATTCGTTTTCTTGCTACATGATTACACTAGAATTTTTTTTTTAATAAATTTCAAATTATGTACAAAAAAAACAAAAAAAAAAAAAAACAAACACAAACGCGTGAGCAAACAAGTCTCAAGGAATCTCTCAAGGAATCACGGGACTAAAACTAAAACTCCTACACTCCACCACGCTTTTCTGGACCCCACCCCCACAGAACCAAAAACTGGCCGGACACTCAAACAAACAATTATCCCCTAACTGGATCACACTACCCGACCCGTTTTTCACCTGTAAAAACGGGCCGGGTATCAACCCAAACAAATAATTCCCACCCAACAACAACCTCTCAAACGTCCCCACCCCACCACCGTCCTCTGCCACCGCCTTCACCGCGTACTGCGTCGGAATCACGCCGGAAAACTTATTATTCTCCAACGACAAAGCGGATAAATCCGGCATCCAACCCATAAACTCGGGTAAAAACCCATGGATATCATTGTTACTCAAATCAACCGCTATTAACACACTATTTCTCCCCCAGTTATCCGGAGTTTCAACCGACCCGACCCGGTTGTACGCTAGGGTCAACTGTTGCAACGACGGGTGAGTAAAAAGCTCCGCCGGAATTTCTCCGGTGAGATTGTTGTAACTCAGATCTAGAACTTGAAGATAAACGGAATTGTTAATAATATTCGCCGGAATATTCCCTTGTAAAGAGTTGTTTCTGATTGCAAGCTCAATTAAACTGGCCGGAAAACTCGCCGGAAGGTGGCCGGAGATGACGTTGTTGCTGACGTCAAGGAACGAAAGGTTACCGAGTTGAGTCAACTCCGGTAACTCGCCACTGAGTTTGTTACCTTGGAGTTCGAGTCTTTTTAAATTTTTTAAACCGTTTAGAGTTAGTGGGATGGGCCCATGAAGCCCATTGTTGTCAAGCAGTAGTTCCTCTAGCGAACCGGGTAGTGACCCGGGCGAGTCAGGGATTGACCCGTTTAACAAGTTGGTTGAAACACTGAGTCTTGTCAACCGAGTTAACCGGGAGAACGAACCGGGGATTGGACCGGAGAAATAGTTACTAGTGAGGTCAAGAGTTTGAAGAAACGGAAGGTTCCATGAAGAGGAGGTTAGTGAACCAGAGTAACCGGCCCGGTCCAGGGATATTTCGGTAATTCTACTGATGTTGGATAAAACGACGTCGCATCGGATACCGCATGTGAATTTTTCACCAGAGAGGGAATCACATGGATCCAAGGTGAAGTCCCAGGTGGACAAGCAGGAACCGGGGGTTATTGAGGTGGAAACGACGCCGTTTCGGAAGTGTTTAAGAGATTGTATGTCTTCCCAGTGTGTGAGAGAGTAGGGGGGTGTTTGGCCTAGCTTTTTTAACAAAGCTTATAGCTTTTTTTAGCTTTTTTTACAAAATAAGCTTAATTTGGTGTTTGGTTTAGCTTTTTAAGCTTATGCTTATTAGCTTATATAAGCTAATTTGAAGAAGCTTATTTGATGATGGTTTTTTAGCTTATTTGATGAATCTTCTTTGTGTAAGGGCAAATGATATAAAATAAGCTATAAGCTAATCCAAACACTTAAAAAGAGCTTATCAAATGATTGAAAATAAGCTATAAGCAACTTTAAAATATAAGCATAAGCCAAAAAATAAAAGCTAGGACAAACACCCCCTAGGTATGAATATAGAAGTTTGTGGAAATGAAGATGAAAATGATAATATTTGGAGACATGAGTGATGGGTTTGAGTTTGTTTGAAGGTTTTGGAGTGTTTTTGTTTTATTATTTATGCTTTTTATAGTTTTGATTTGTTTGAGGTGAATCACGGGGAGGTGGGTGGGCACACATTTCAGAATTCGATTGGTCTATTTTGTTTATTGTCTTTTTTTTTTGAACGGCCAACAAAAACGGAATTATTATATCAATCGCTGGATTAACAACTGTTAATCACAGCCAGCAAAAACATACATGCAGTGAAACATAACATACAAAATACAACTTGAAGCTATTACTCCCACACCAAGCATACATTAGACACCCAAGGCTGCTGCACTAAAAATACTCCACTGGTTCCAAGTCAACAAGGATTTTTTTGCTCGATTTTTATACCACATAAAGCTCGCCGCCTTAATTTCCTCAAAAACATTATTGAATCGTGGCTGTTTTCTGTTAAAAACTAAGTCGTTTCGGCTTCGCCAAATGCACCACACTACCGTTTGCATAACCATATAAACGACCTTTTTCCATTTAACCGAGCCACTGACATGCTGATGAAATCGCATCAAATCCGTACGTTCCAGCAGAAAAATTGAGTTGACTCTGACCCATTTGCTGACCTCCTCCCATATCCTTTGCGCGAACGAGCACGAGATGAAAAGATGGTCAATCGATTCGTCCCCGTTACCGCAGATAGGACAGATGGTATTTGGGACATTTACGTTCCGATTTCTTAAGGCCATCAGAGTTGGGAGCTTATCTAGAATGAAAATTTTGTTTATTGTCTAGATTTGTGACACGAAAATCTTGAGTGGTTTGGTTATTAATAAAGAAAGTTTTCGAGGGGTCTAGTGCTAAGGTCGCTGACGTAGTTGCGATGGTTAAGTCGTGGTCGTTTTTGTGGTTAAAGAATAGGTCTAGTTTCTCCTCCATTCAATGGAAGGATTGGGTTGTTTACCCCTCCCTTGTACATGATGTAATTGGTTGGGTTGGTTGTCCTCGCTTTGAGGACTTGCCTGTTTTTTAATGAAGTTCTCAGTTCAAAAAAAAAAAAAGATTCGCGAATAGGACCCAAATTTTTTTATCTCACGTAGGACCAAAAGTTTTTTTTTTATAGATTTTTTAGAGAAAGTCCTATTTTAATAGATGAAGGTAATCTAAAAGCATTTAAGTTTTTTTTTGACCTTATCGACTTAATGAGCGTTCCAAACAATAAATGCAACTTTGATAGTCTATGATGGTTAATCGTAGTATACATTTTCTCAATAGAATGATTCAAAGAGATGTCGTGGAAAAATGCACTAAATAGCTACTTTAAGGCTAGGAGGTGTGGTGGGGCTTGGGTTGGGGATATTGCTCGACACGTGACAAGTGTTGGCTTCACTAGTCCACACCTAAAAAATGGGGTGTGGAAGGGTTGTGGTTAGGCCGGTGTTAGGGTGCCATATGGCCAGTGGCGGACCTAGGATGTTTGGACAATGGGGTCCCATTTTTTCGGTGTTCAAATTTTTTGGATCGGTTGTTGTTCGGGTCGGGTCGGGTCGAGAAACATAATAGAAAACAATATCATAACTAAATTACAAGTTTCATTTACTACACTTTCAGCTAAATATAAGTGAGAAAAAATTGAAATAGAAAAAAAACTAGAAACAAACAGGTATCGAACTTGGGACACTCTGTGTGTAAACATGAGGTTTTACCACTGTACCAGGCTCACTCTAATTGTTATGGGGTCCATAGAAAATTTTATATACCGCTTCTACTACTTTTTAAAAAAAGATTGGGGTCCGGGGACCTTGTTCCGCTTAACGTGGGTCCGCCCCTGCATATGGCACCTGCCAAACGCTCATCAACAGCCAAACACGTCACACGTCATCCCAGGCCAGCGCCCCACGCCAAGCAATATTTTCACGCAAAGCGGGCTACGCCAACCCGGGGTGAAGCACCCGACATTAAACTACCAAAACGTCCACACCCACCGGTCTAATATGTGTTTATACACAACACTCAGATAATTGTAAAAGATACATGAGACTCTCGTTACCGTAAAGGATATATAAAATAAAAAATAAAAAAAAACACTCTAAAACTCAAAGTCCTTATTTTTTCGATAATCATTCTATTTACTCCATATTTAAGAGTGTTTTTTTCTTGTAATGTTTTACGTTGAAACGTAGAGTAATCCGAATTCATACCGTTGAATGAAAATATATTATATTTGACCCGACTTGTTTCTAAACAAAATTTAAGTCGAAACGTAGACCAACTCAAAACGTACATATAATAAACACGCGTGTTGGTTTCGTGCTCGACGTGATAAAGTATATAATACAATCGACCCAACTCGTTTCCGAACTAAATTTATGAAGAAACAGATAGTACTCAAATTTATACCAATGAATGAAAACGTATTATATTTGCCCCAATTTGTTTCAAAAAAAATTATGTTAAAACGTAGTCCAACTCAAAACGTACATAAAAATAAAACATTATATAATTGACGACTCGTTTCGAAACAAAAATTATGTTAAAGTGTACACGAACTCAAATTTATACCAACATGTACAAAAAATAAAAACATAAGAGATTAGACCATGGGGTATGGTGGGGCTTGGGTTGGGGCATTTGTTGACACGTGGAATGGGAGCCCCCCCACCGCCTGGTTACGTGTCCCCGGGGTATGGCGGGGCGTGGATTGGACTTGGGTTGGGTGTGGCAGATTGTTAAAAAAAATAATACAAAAAGAGCAAGCCAATAAGAGCAAGCCAGCTAGCATGTCCCCCCGCCCCCCCGCCCGGCTTGAAAGCCAAGCCCCAAGGGCCACGCCCCAACCCAAGCCCACCCGGGGTGGTGCCTTGGGCGTTTCCCCCAATCCACGCCCAAACCCCCGCCCCATACCCCATGGCCTTAGTTTTAAAGTAAACTCGAAATTTAAAAACTTAAGAGGGTCAAGGTGACATTTACAAAGTTAGAGAGTTACTTTTGACATTGCCACAAAGTTTCGGGTTAAAATGGGTTGGTCATTTATCTTTAAGGTATTTATACTACCTTAGACGAAGGTCGGTGGCAAAAACCACACCACCAATTCTATACACAGCCTTACAATGATGTCAAAGCTAACCTATTAACTTTCTAAATGACATTTTGACTACTTTTAAGTTTCTAAAGTCTTGAGTTTACCTTAAAACTAATTTTTTACATTTTTATTTTTATCTATGTGTCGGTATAAATTCCACTTTGTCTACACTTTAACGTATTTTTTGTTTGGAAATGAGTTGGGTCAATTATATAATGTTTTATTTTTATGTGCGTTTTGAGTTGGACTACGTTTTGACGTAAATTTTGTTTGGAAACAAATCAGGTCAAATATAAAACGTTTTCTTTCGACGGTATAAATTTGAGTTACTACACTTTCGATGTAAATTTAGTTTGGAAATGAGTCTGGTCGTTTGTAGCCTATACTTAATCACGCCACGTATAACGCCAACGCACGTGGTTATTTTATGTACGTTTTGAGTTGATTTACATTTCGACGTAAGTTTTGTTTGAAAACAAGTCGGATCAACATAACACATTTTCATTCAACGGTATAAATCTGGATTATTCAACGTGCGGGTTAAATGTAATCTATAAATTATCATGTTGCTTACGGCGCCGTCACAACGCACAACGGGTAAATTAAAATGAAGGATTTCTTATAATCTAGTTTATTATAACCTTGTTTATTAAGTACTAGTATTAAGTCCTTGCGTTGCAGCGGTTGCTGTAAAACTGTGTCAAGTAGTACCAATGCTATACCACTGTCAGTGACCACCAATACCAGAAAAACTCGTAAAAACAAATTAAATAAAAATGAAAAAAATAACGCCGAGAGAAAAGCATACGTAAAATCTTTGAATCACGAACACTCGTTGCAGAGAAATTAAACTGAAACGTAAAACATAGAAAAAAAATAACTAAGTCAATCCAGAACCCGCGCGCTGGTCGAACTTGTTAAACGGAGAAAAATAGATGTGCTGCGATGTGAGTCCCCCAAACCGGGAACCCTACCATCGGGTCACATCACAGTGTATTGTTTAAAAATAAGACTTTACTCGAAATACGCAGCGGAAAATTTTCAATTAAAAAAAACAATACATAATTTATTTAAACTCAAAATGTTATTTAGCCGTTAACAAACTGAATGCCTTCCACCCTAACACAAGTAATCTTATCCGTTGGCCAAGAGCAACACTAACTCGAATCACACACCTGCAAAACAATCTAACATACATGCAAAAGTCAGCTACGCTGAGTGGGTTCTAATAGTTTAAGGTAAAGCTTTTAAAACACATCGTAAACGCTTTGTTTGAAAACTAAACACCACCTTTGTAAAAACACCAGCGTTTATTAAATTACGTTAACATCATTTTTTAAAGTTTAACGGGTCCAACCCGTAAACCAAAACTCTACCCATATCTTAGGCCCAATCATCCTACAAGTAATCCTTTCCGATTTGGATCAGATCACTTAAACATCAAAGGACGACCCGGTATGCATCTTAATTCATAGGACGATTAACCAAACCGATCCGTATCTAGGACATAACAACTAATGTCCTAAAACTCAATTGTAACTTAACCTCGTCCGTCGAATACATGGTTTAACATCACTCAGCAACTGTATAATAGAACATCATTCGCCACCCGCATCATTTGACATCACTCGTCAACTGCACAAATAATTATCACATACCCACCATTTAACTAGCCTAAAACACATAAGCACGTAAGGTGGGAACCTAACACATCATTTGTTGCCCGTAGGCTATCATCATTTGCCCTCGTCAGGGCACCATCGTCAGGGTTTCGTCTCTTCCAAATTTGACTCTGAAGAGTCCGTCACCCGCATATTAACCCCGAAGGGTCCGTCGTTGCCACTAGGGCTAATCATCTAAACACCTCAAGGGTGTTTCTCGTGACCTGACGCCACCCCGAAGGTAAAGCCGCCATCACGAGTAACCCGCATCTTGTGACCTGACGCAACCCCGAAGGTAACACCGCCATCACAAGTAACCAACATCTCGTGACCTGACGCCACCCCGAAGGTAATGCCGCCATCACAAGTAACCAACATCTCGTGACCTGAGGTCACCCCAAAGGTAACGCTGTCATCACGAGTAACCGGCATCATGCACCTCAAGGATGCTAATTCACATAAGGCACATATACACATACAATGTTAATAGCACGTTAACTACTCGGCAACTACTACCGTCACAATCTCACTACCACTAAGGTTCGAAACCTATGATAAAATAAAAATTATCATGACACAAGTTGTGCTTTTAATATCGACGCCTACCACGCCCTATCCCTATAAGAACTCGACATAACTAAATAAAATGTCATATGCTTACGCAGGACTAATATAGCCCGATTAATCACTACGTCGTATAAAAACATTGTTCGTGGGAAAACATTTATAAAACATTTTAATCGCAAGACTCGTTGATATATTAAACTTGTAGCACGTATGAAAACATGTGAAAAGCATGTATGCTAGCCCCAAAAATATTTAAGAAAACGGGGATTAGAACTCACCAGTGGCGAAGCTTTCCATCCATAAGCCGGCGTCTCGAATACGAACATGTCCCCACGCGAATAACGTTACTAAAACCCAGTAGATTCTCCCATACGATAACATAGTAACAACCCAAACGTTGTTCGCAAATTAAATTCTTAAAAATATAGGTGGGAGAATTAAGGTGTGTAGTTGTGTGCTTAATTAATTAAGTTGTGTGGTAGCTTGCTTCCTAAAACTAATTCACATCCGTCTCGTTCCAAATTTGAAGCAAGCACACACACAGCTCAACCTACTAATTCAAGTTTATAATAAACATTCCAACCGTGACTCTGGCCATAAGTAAGCTAGACACCAATTAAATCAAGCCATAATAGTTTCTGTGTGTACATGTGAAGAATCAAATAATCGAGTTAAGGCCGAAGCCTGTAATCGAGGGTTTGGATCTTGTAAGAAAGCTTGGAGAACAGTCCTGCAAAACAGAAAACCGTTAGGCTCGCCGCAGAGATGGGAGGGCCCCTCTGCGACCACCCTCCGGCGTGAGGATAAGTATTGGTAGAGAGAGAGAGTAGTGAGAGAAAATAAGGACGAATGTTCAGAAAATCGTACTTGGCCTTGTACTTGATGGGGTATTTATAATGGTCAACTAAGATTACGTCATTCGTCCAGAAGCACTTGAATGGAGGTTCGTCCTCGGAGTTATGGGGGAACGGGCGTATCTGGGATATCCGTTTAGGTGAGTCCGGTTCGTCCCAAGGGATCATTTCCGACCTCGGATATGTATCTTCAAGTCCCCCAGTTTGTTAAGTTTCGTTCGGGACTTAGCAAAATGTTTATTCAAATTGTTTCGTTTGAATGACGTGTCTCGCTTGGAGGGGGCCGAGTCAATGACGTGGCGTGATCTGAATGGTGCAGACGTGGCGTGGGTGACTGAAGTTATTCGACTGTTAGTCACCTACATGTGACGGTTACGAAACCCTTCGCTGGGAATCGTGAGGGTCAGTTGAAGTGATGGCCCGACTTGACCACCCCATAACCGACTTAATCTTCCTATAAAAACGACTTTTACCATTTTATTTTTACCTTTTTTCCTCTCACCTTCTTCTTCTCCTCTGTTATCCTCTTATTTTTAAACTCTTCTTCTTCAAGGTAAGGTGCGTCCTTTTTTACATTATGGCACCTGGTAAGGATAATATGTCAGAGAGCGTGAGTGTGCTTACTCAACGTCAGTTGAATAAGTTCATCCGTGAATATAACATTCCACTAGATTTGAATCCGGTTCTTCCTTCAAAGGACGAAACCATTCGTCCCTTCCGTCAAGGGAAGTTTCCTTTTTATACCCGTGTTTGTAATTTTGCAAACTACCGGGTTCCATTTTCAAAATTTTTGATAAGAGTACTCCAGTTTTTTCGAGTTCATATTAGCCAAGTGAACCCGTTCGGCCTGAGTCGTGTGAGTCACTTTGAAATATCTTGTAGGGCCCAAAACCGTAGACCGGACCTAGATGTCTTCCGGTACTTTTATGAATTTATCACGGCCGGAGACTGGTATACGTTTGCCCACCGGAAAGGCATACCTCCCCCTTCCTCCGGTGAACGGTCCAGCCTAAAGAATTGGAAGGATAACTTTTTCTGGCTGGATGATCGTTGCCTTCCGGAGGATATGAGGTGGCGGCTCAAAGACCAGACAATGTCTTTTGATCTGGGCGAAGACTTCGTCTTCAACCAAGAACTGGCCCGTGACCTGATTGAGCATAAGTCCCCAATTCGTCCCCTTCATGAACATTTTCTTTTATTAGGTCGAATTTGTTTTCGGTGGAGCCAAGGGGACAGGGATTGGCCGGTTATTCGCAGAAAGCGTGATCGTAAGTTCCGGCCCTTTACCCCCCCCCCCCCGGCACTTTTTTCCTTATTTTACTAACTTGTTCTTTTTGGAAAATGTAGGAGCTATAATGTCTCTGAGGGATGCTCTGAAGGTTCCGAGTTTTGACGTTTTGGACTTCGACTTGGGGGAGCAGGGTGAGGATGATATTCCCCTTATGAAGCAGGTGGCTTCTTCAGCCCAGGAGATTCGTCCTCTAGGTGCTCAGGATGCGGCTGAGCCGTCTACAGCCGAAGGAGCTTCTTCCGTTCCTGAATCGAAGAGTAAAGGTGTTGCATCCGATCCTGAATCGAAGCCTCTTGTTCGTAAGAGAAAAAATGAAACTTCACAAATTCGATCCTCTGATCCTCTTCCGATGCCAAAAACGAAGAAGACCAAGAAAAGTTCCTCTTATTCTAGTGGTGACGTGATGGATGAGCTGGATGAACACCTTACTGGTGGCAAGTTTTCTAGGGAGGAAGCCGCTCGGGCTCGAACTGAACCAACCCCTACCTTTTCGGGCGGTTTTCTTCCTATTAATGAAGTGGAGAGTATGGAGACGGAGGTCCCAGAAATTACGAGCAAGGAGAAGGGAAAAACTCATGGTGAGCCTAAAGTGGTGACTTTTTCAGGTACGATGCTGGACTCGTCTTTGGGTCCAGACCGCTTTATTGAAGATGAGGAAGACCAAGTGTCTTCTCTTCCTTCATCTTGGTTCGGACCTGAGTTGATGTCCTTTTTTCGATATGCAGATGTATTCTCGGACGATATGGAGATCGATCCGGCAACGGCTGAAGATAAATTCGTTCCTGATTGGGATATTCGAAACAAGGACTCGGTGATGGACGATCTGGTTGCAAGAACTCTCCTTTTTAATATAAGCACTCCGCTTGACCACGCCCGGAGCCGAAGGATGAAAAGCCAAGACTTGGGGGTCGCAGTCTTATCTAACCAGGCTCAATCCAATGTCTTTGTGACGGAACTCTATCGTCGGTGGGTGGAAGTGGAGTCGGTGAGGGAAAATTTGGAAAAGGAGACCCGTTCTTTAAAACGGAAGGTTTTGAGGGCTCCGGATATGGAAAAGAAGGTCGCCCAGCTTACCCAGGATCTCCAATCTCAACAGGAGAAGGTCAAAGCCTTGACTACAAAAAACCAATCTTCTCAGGCGGCCGCTGCTTCTGCTGCGGAGGATCGTGATAGAATATCAACAGAGCTAAAGAGTTTTTCTGAGTCTATGAAGAAGAAGGACGAAGAGCATAAAACGGTCTTGTCAAAGATGGAAGAGTCTTTCAATAACGCTCGTCTGGCTTATGCAAATATGATGGCTGGTACGTACCTTGTTTTGACTTAAACATTCTTTTATTTCTCTGTTTTTTCTAACACTTTGGCCAGAGCGGGATATGCTTAAATCAGGGGAAGCTGATTTGAAGGCGCAGATTGAGGAGATGAAGGGGCATGAATAGGAGATTGAAGCGGAGAATGCTTCTCTGAAAACTAAGGTGGAGGAGCTTCAGGCGACCAAAACCTGGATGCTTTCGGAAGGGGCCAAGCTTCTGGCTAAAAACATTCATAAAGGTCCGGAGATGACCGCTGTTGTTGCCGCTGTTAACAATGCGACGAGTGCTATGGGTGTTAACTCTGGTTTGCATAATGGCTACCTTCATGCCTTGAAGAAAAAGACCCCTTATGCCGATGTTCCGATGCTAAATCGTAATGCAGCAGAAGAACTTAATGCAGCCGTTGCTTGTTTTGATACTCTTACCTTCCCGGTGGTAGAGGATCTTCCGAAGCTCATCCACGAACCACTTTCTGAAATCAAGAAGGCTTTATTCTTTGCAAGTGGTGGTTCTCCGAAAGAATGAGGTGGACATGCCCGGCTCCTTGGGGTATGCACCTTGGAAGTTTTTAATTTGTTTAACTCTTTAGAGGGTGGACATATCCGGCAGTTTGGGATATGCACCCTGTTTTTTAGATTCGGAATGAATGTAATGATGTTCTTACTTGTGTTTGACAATTATCCTTTTGATATGTAAATGTTTTTTGTATTATCCGGCTATATTAGTCCGGTTGATTTTGATGTAATCACTTTTGTGCATGCGTCCATGCTTGTGTTTACGTTTCTTCTTTTTAAGAACGTTCTTTTTTGAGGTACGGATCCGGTTTGTTTTACCTTTTTAGGATAATTTTAAGTGAAGGGAAGAATATGAACGAAGCCAGTTCATTCTTCCCTTTTAAGATTGGCATCCCTAGTTCGGCCGAAATTATTTTTATGTTGCAACTTTGTTAGTGATAGAAAATTTTCATTATTTTATTTATCCGATCCGGAGTTATACTTCTCCGGTTAACACATGGTAAAAACATTTTAAATAAGCCGCGGGTAAAACCCTCCGCGGTTCTTGGAATTATAAAATTGTTTGGTGCGGGTATAAACCATCTGCATTACAAGAAAAGTAAAGGTGACGGAGGCCGTAGCTTCCGTTTTACAATTTTATTTTCAAACAAGAAAAAATTCTTCACAGAAAACACTTCTTAAGGTGTGCTCCATTCCAGGTATGAGGGACGAGGGTTCCGTCCATCCTGCTGAGCGTGTAAGCACCGACCTTTCCTGCGGTATTAACTTGATAAGGGCCTTCCCATTTCGGAGCCATCTTTCCGGTACCCTCAGGCAAACTTGCCTCGTTGCTTCGCATGACGTAGTCTCCGACCTTGAACCGGACCTCCTTCACTTTTGAGTTGTAATGTTTTTCCAACTCTTTTTTGTACTTTGCTTCTCGGATGGCCGCAAGTTCTCTTCTTTCCTCGACCAGGTCAACGTTCAGACGGAGTTCTTGTTCATTCTCTTCTTGATTCTGTTGCATACGAGGGGTAGGTATCCCTACTTCGGCGGGGATGACTGCTTCCGTACCGTACGTTAAGCTGAAAGGAGTTTCCTTGTGCTTGTCTTTGGCATCGTCCGGTGAGCCCACAGAACGTGCGGAAGTTCATCTGCCCAAGAAACTCCTTCTTTCCCCAGCCACTTTTTTATACCTTCCACAATACTGCGGTTGGCTCTTTCTACCTGCCCATTGGCCTGGGGATGAGCTACCGAAGCAAAATTTTGCTCAATGTGCATTCTTCCGCACCAAGTCTTGAATGGTTTTTCTGCAAACTGCTTCCCATTGTCACTGACTATATAGAGCGGCATTCCGTATCTGCATACTATATTTTCCCAAACAAACCTCAGTACTTGATCTCCGGTGATAGTCCGGAAGGGTTTGGCTTCGATCCATTTTGTAAAGTAATCGATGGCCACTAGTAGGAACCTCACTCCTCCGGTGGAAACAAGGAAAGGACCGACGATGTCGATCCCCCATTTCTGAAACGGCCAGGCCGACGTTACTGGGACGAGATTGTTTTTGGCTCGGTGACTGATAGGAGCATGCCGCTGGCAATCTTCACATGCTTGTAATTCGTTAACAGCGCTTTGATGCATGCCCGGCCAGAAATGGCCGGCATTCATAGCCTTGGCTACGACCATCCTTGGTCCGGAGTGGATACCGCATATCCCCCAATGGATTTCTCTTATAACGTAGCTGGCTTCGTCCGGTGTTAGGCATTTTAGGAGCGGACCTAAGAAGGTTTTTCGGTAAAGTTGCCCATCATGAATCTGATACTGCAACGCTTTTACCTTTAGCTTTCGGGCCTGAGCCTTGTCTTCTGGGAGCGTTCCATCTTTCAAGTATTCCAAGATCGGAGTCATCCATGATTTCTCCTGCATGGAGACCGACATGACGGGCCCTGTCTGTTGGATGGCCGGAGCTTGCAAAGTTTCAACTAAAACTTCTTTGGATAAGTGACAAAATGCCACGGATGCAAGTTTACTTAAAGCGTCGGCCTTTTTGTTCTTGCTCCGCGGTATGTGTACTATCTTGCAAGAGTCGAAAAAGGAGATTAAGCTGTTAACTTGGTTGAGATACCGAACCATGTTTTCTTCTCGTGCCTCGTACTCTCCGCTGACCTGATTAGCGACTAGTAGTGAATCGACATGTTCTAGTACGGAAGTCGCGCCGGCCTTAGCTGCGGTTTGGAGTCCTGCGAGAAGAGCCTCATACTCTGCTTCATTGTTCGAAGTTTTAAGCTCAAAACGCAGAGCGTAAGTATACTCTATCCCTTCCGGATCTATTAGGATTAAACCTGCTCCCGACCCTTCTTTGCTGGAGGCTCCGTCCGTATATAGGTTCCACACCCTTGGTAGGGCGGACTTTTCTTTGACGCTTTCTCCATTGGGTACCTCCGCGAGGAAATCGGCCACAGCCTGGCCTTTCACCGGTCCTCTGGTTCGGTAGGTGATATCGAAAGCGCTGAGTTCAATCGCCCACTTGGTGAGGCGTCCAGAAACCTCTGGCTTTCTGAGAATTTGCTAGATGTGAAGATCAGTCTGTACTTCTATACTGAAAGCCTGAAAGTACCTTCGGAGGCGTCTGGAAGCATGAACCAATGCAAGTGCTAGTTTTTCTATCATCGGGTACCGAGTTTCATAATCCTTCAAGATGCGGCTTACATAGTAAACCGGTATTTGTGCTTGATTACGGTGCACCACAAGTACCGCACTTATAGCGAA
Source organism: Helianthus tuberosus (assembly GCA_030545235.1). Lineage (NCBI taxonomy): Eukaryota > Viridiplantae > Streptophyta > Magnoliopsida > Asterales > Asteraceae > Helianthus > Helianthus tuberosus. The sequence continues at coordinate 28,206 of JARYGA010059783.1, forward strand.
ATGTGAGGCGGAGAGATAAACAGTGACAGTTTCGCCGGTGATTGGGGCGGTCAGCGTGGGTAATGACCCGAGACAAACTTTCAATTCTTGGAATGCCGAATCAGCCTCCGGTGTCCACTCTATCTAACCCTTTCCAGTTCGCTTTTTCAACACATTCATGAAAGGAATGGTGCGGTCTGCAGCTTTTGAGACGAATCGATGGAGAGCTACCAACTTACCGTTCAATGATTGGATTTCCTTGACCGTTTTAGGAGGCTGCATGGAGATTACCGCTTTGATTTTATCCGGGTGTGCCTGAATTCCGGACTGTGTTATCCATACGCCCAGGAACTTTCCTTCTTCTAAACCGAAAGAACATTTTTTGGCATTAAGCTTGAGATTGATACTCCGAAGCCTGGTGAAGGTTTCGAGTATGTCATCGATCATGTTGTCTTCAGCTTGACTTTTGATGACCAAGTCATCCACGTAAATTTCTAAGTTTCTTCCGATCTGATCTTTGAATGCTTTATCCATCAACCTTTGGTATGTAGCTCCGGCGTTCTTCAGCCCAAACGGCATTTTGGTATAACAGAAGAGTCCCTCATTCGTTACAAACGCCGTCTTATCTTCGTCTTCTATAGCCATCTGTATCTGGTGGTAGCCTTTATATGCGTCCAAGAAGCATTTAAGACGAAAGCTGGAAAGAGAGTCAATTTTAGATCGATCTCTGGTATAGGATAGCAATCCTTCGGACACGCGTTGTTTAGATCGGAAAAATCGACGCACATCCTCCAAGTTTTGTCTTTCTTGGTTACCATCACCGGATTGGAGACCCATGTTTGATACCGCACTTCTCTGATAATTCCGGCGCTAAGCAACTTTCGCACATCCTCGGAGATGGCTTTGTTACGGGCTGGAGCCATGTTTCTTTTTCTTTGAGCTACTGGCTTCACTGAATGCGACACTTTCAGTCTATGTTCGGCCAAACATCGGGGAACTCCGACCATGTCAGAGGTTTGCCACGCAAATACATCGAGTGAATTTTGACAAAAGCTTCCACAGCGTCTTTTTGATACGTTCAGGGAGCTGGGCCCCAATTGCAATTTTTTGCTCCGGGAAATGTGGGTGTATGGCCCATTCTTCTGTAAGGAGGTTCGGAGGTTGGATATTATCGTTGCTTTGTCGTATTTCAGCTACGCAGATTGTTGACTCAGAGTTCAAAGTTGCTACCCCTGCTTCGGTGGGGAATTTTAACGAGCCATGGATGGTAGAACTGATAATACCAAAGGCGCACATGCCTGGTCTCCCTAGTATGACGTTGTGGACGGATTTTGCTTCCACCACCAGGTATGTCAAATTGACGGTTCGGACCATACTTCCTTCTCCTAATGTTTTCGGCAAAGTGATTTGCCCGATAGGCTGTACTACCTCTCCGGAGAAACTTACCAAC
>JARYGA010059783.1:29834-57722 GCA_030545235.1 Helianthus tuberosus
TTACTACCCACGCCAGATGCACGTGAATGATGTGCTAACTGATGGCAACTATACCGACTGGTCGCAAGAAATGTTAAATTTCTTATTCGCCAAGAACAAAGTCGGTTTCATAGACGGGTCGATTGCGAAGCCTGGAGAGAAGGCATCAAACTACATGGCTTGGATGAGGTGCGACGCCATGATCAAGGGCTGGTTAAACACGGAAATGGAAAAGGAAATTAGAACAAGCGTTAAGTATGCGACCACGGCTCAAGAAATCTGGGTCGATCTAAAAGAACGATTTGGAAAGGTGAGTGCGCCTAGAGCGTACGAATTGAAACAGTTGCTGATGACTATAAGGCAATAAGGGATGTCGGTTTCAGCGTATTACACAAAGCTACGTGGAATCTGGGATGAAATCCAATCCGTGCTTCCTGCTCTGAGATGTAGCTGTAGTGGATGTACGTGTGAGATAGGGAAAAGACTCACAGAACTGAAAGAGAAGGAAAGACTTTATGAGTTCTTGCTCGGTTTAGATGCCGAATCGGGAACCATTAGAACTCAGATCCTTGCCATGCAACCAACGCCCTCTCTCGGAACCGCATACCACTTAGTAGCCGAGGATGAGCAACAAAGAGCTATTTCCAGAACCAAAAGACCCACGGATGCTGCTGCGTTTCAAGCTTACGTCCCGCCTAAGAAGGAACAGAATCAAACACAAAGTCGATTTAAGCCAAAAGATGGAAAACGAAATGGTGGTGAACAAGTTGAACATTGCGACTTTTGTGGGAAAAATGGCCACAATAAAGACGGGTGCTTCAAGCGCATTGGCTATCCCGAGTGGTGGCCGGGAAAAGGTAAGCAAGAAAGAATGAAGCCGAAGGCAGCTTGTGTTGAAAGGGAGACAAGCCCCATACCGGTTTTAAGCGATTCACAATATCAACAGTTTGTCAAACTTTTTGGAAACATAAAAGAAGAAACAAAGGAAGAAAGCTCTCGTGTCGCGAACATGGCAGGTAATTTGGGTAAAGAAGGTAATTGGATAACAGACTCGGGTGCAACCGAGCATATTACTTATGATGATTCATTGCTCGAAAATAAAACAAAACGAAATCATGAACCACCTGTCACCATACCCAACGGCGAAACTATAGCCGTAGAGGGTAGAGGAAATCATGTCCTACCAAACGGAATGATGATTAAAGAAGTCCTCCATATTCCAAAATTCAAATGCAATTTACTATCTGTTAGCAGATTATCAAAGGATCTTAAATGTGCCATCACGTTTTTTCCTGAATTTTGTGTTATGCAGGACTTATGTTCGAGGACATTGATTGGAGTGGGTGAATGCAAGAGTGGTCTATACAAGACGGGGATGAAGTGGAACAAAAGGCAAGCTATGATGACAACTGTTAGTACATGGCACAAAAGATTAGGTCACCCATCAAATTCTAAACTATGTCATTTTGATTTCTTAAGAACGTTTCTTTCAACTCTAAGAACTTTTGTGATTCGTGTGTTAAAGCCAAGTTTGCTAGATTGCCTTTTCCAATCAGTACCACTAAAACGAATGCTTGTTTTGAATTATTGCATTGTGATGTATGGGGGAAATATCGAACACCCTCTTTTACAGGTGTAAGTTATTTTTTAACCATAGTGGATGATTTTAGCCGTGCAACTTGGGTGTTTCTTCTTAAACACAAATATGAGGCAAGTACTTGTCTAGTCTATTTTCATAAGATGGTACAAGTTCAATTTGAGAAAAATATTAAAAGGATACGTTGTGATAATGGGGGGGGGGGGGGAGTTCACCTCAAATAGCATCCTTGATTTTTATGCCAAGGAGGGAATAATTCTTGAGACAACTTGCCCACATACGCCACAACAGAACGGTGTGGTGGAACGAAAACACCGACACTTGTTGGAAACGGCACGTGCTTTAAAATTTGAGGCAAACATACCAACTAAGTTTTGGGGGGAATGTGTTTTAACGGCTGCATATGTCATAAATAGATTACCCTTGGATGTAATCGGTAACAAAACACCCTATGAAATACTATTTAATGTAAACCCAGATTATGAACACCTGAGAGTTTTGGATGTCTTACTTATTACAAGAGTATCGAGACAAAAGGCGATAAATTTGAAGTGAGGGGGAGACCGGGAATCTTCTTGGGCTATCCTCCGGGGACAAAGGGTTATAAAATCTTTGATGCTCGACATAATAAAATTATTACATCCAGAGATGTAAAATTTATGGAAGATGTTTTTCCATTTGCTAGTAGTGCAACAGAGAAGGAATATTTTTTTGTCATTCCCCAGGCTTGGCAAGAGGAAGCAATCACAAAAGAACAACAAAATGGGTCGCAACCAATCAATGATTGTGTTAGGCCCAATGTACCACCAGCCGAGAATCCAATAGGGCTGGAAACCGAGCCTAGTACACAAACCGAGGGCCAAATAGGCGCATAAACCGAAAGTTATGTTGAGCCCAGTCACGAAGGCCCAAATATACAAGACAATCCAGCCACACAAGATGAATCCGATTCAGATTTTTTGGAGAATATATATTCTGGGACCAATACAGAAGCTTCCGAGTTACCAAGACCAAAAAGAAACAAATCTCGACCAAAGCACCTTGATGGCTATGAAGTTAATTTGCCCCCATCTGTAGACCACGAGCAACCCACCTCCAATCAAGAGTCCTCAACGGTACACCCCTTGGCTCATTTTATTTCTTATGATAAATTCACTGACAAACATAAAGCATTTTTGGCGGCCATTACTTCAAATAATGAGCCAAAACACTATAATCAAGCTGTACAGGATGCGCATTGGAGGGAAGCAATGAAAAGGGAGATCCAAGCTCTCGAAGAAAATGAGACTTGGACCTTAGAAGAACTACCAAAGGGCAAACGGGCGATCGATTCAAAGTGGGTGTACAAGATAAAATACAAGCCAAATGGAGACGTTGAAAGGTATAAGGCTCGCCTTGTAGCAAAGGGCTTCACGCAAATGGAAGGTATTGATTTCCATGAAACCTTTGCACCCGTTGCCAAGATGGTGACCGTCCGGACTCTCTTAGCGATAGCCGTAAAGCGTGGGTGGCATATCCACCAATTAGATGTCAACAATGCTTTCTTGCATGGAGACTTGCGTGAAGACGTCTATATGAAGGTGCCTTAAGGATTTGGAAACACGGCAGGTAACAAAGTTTGTAAGCTCAAGAAATCCCTATATGGTCTTAAGCAAGCATCGAGAAATTGGTACCAAAAGTTTACCAATTCCTTATTGGAGATGGGTTTCAAACAAACGGGAGCCGATCATTCTCTATTCACATTCAAAGACAAGAATGTTTTCATTGTTGCGCTAATTTATGTGGATGATGTCATCATTGTGGGTGATAACTTGAACAAAATACAAGAAACTAAGGTTTTTCTCGACATGAAGTTTAGTATTAAAGACCTTGGTCCCCTAAAATTCTTCCTAGGGATAGAAGTTGCTAGAATAAAAAAGGGAATGGTGCTTAGTCAACGCAAGTACACCCTTGATATCCTAGAAGATGTCGGGATGATGGGTTGTCGACCGAGTCCATTCCCAATGGAGCAAAATTTGAAACTTGGCAAATGTGATGAAGAACCACGTGTTGACCCGAGCCAATATCGAAGACTAATAGGGAGACTTCTCTACTTGCAAGCAACAAGACCTGACATAGCCTATACAGTAAATGTCTTAAGTCAGTTTGTTGGTGATCCAAGACATAGTCACTTGGAGGCTGCTAACCAGGTCCTTCGATACCTTAAAGCAACCCCTGGACAAGGTATACTTCTTCCTAAAGAGGGCGGAACCATGCTTACGGCCTATTGTGATGCTGATTGGCTAGGGTGTCCACTAACCAGAAGATCCAGAACCGGTTATTTCCTACTTTTGGGAGGAGCTCCTATATCATGGAAATCTAAAAAGCAGTCAGTCGTTTCAAGATCATCAGCCGAAGCCGAATACCGAGCAATGGCGAATGCTGTTAGTGAAATTTTATGGATGAGATGGCTTTTGAACGAGCTAGACGTACCACCGACAGGGCCAACAAGCGGCTCGTCACATAGCAAATAACCCGGTTTTTCATGAACGAACGAAGCACGTTGAAATGGACTGTCATTTTGTTCGAGAACGGGTCGAGTCAAAGGAGATACATCCTATGCAGATTGACACCAAAGCTCAAATTGCGGATATCCTTACGAAGCCATTGGGAACGAAACAATTTCATACTCTACTTGGCAAGTTGGGCATTCAAAACCTCCATGCTCCAACTTGAGGGGGAGTAAAGATGGTTTTTATTCCATCTATTTTTTTCCGTATATTTGTTATATATGTAGCCAATCTCTTTTATTTCTTTCCATGCATATCCCTATTTTGGAGGCTTAGATTATGGACCCCTCAGTTTGTATATATAGGGATGCCTGCCTTCTGTTGTTTTCTGGCAACCTACTCTAACCTTTTGAAGGATTCAATCTAATACCATTACAATTTGTTTACGTAATACATAGGGTTTTTAAAGACATGTCTTTTTGTTATTAAGCATACAACATTACATTTACTTAAACCGTGCAAAACACGGGTAATCTAATATTTAATAATAATTTTAATAATTTAAAGGATAGAAATTAGCAATATTACACGGTATTAATTTATATAATAAGTTTATAAATCCGAAAATTATAATAAACCCGGTCAAATGTTAACAATGTATATGAATTGTAATATATAAAATCTAATATTCATTTATGGTTGTAGAATGTAGATTAAGATCAGACTTGATTTTTTTCTTCAAAATAGAATTAAGAAGTACTCATGGTAAACATTCAAGCCAATAAGTTATTCACAAATATGTTGCATAATATAATAGAGAAGTTGCGATTGTAAAACCAGTATCCCACTTCAACTCTTCTAGTAGATTATTATTGTAGAAACTATTTACATGACCCATTAGGGATGGCAATCAAACCCGAACCCGATGGGTAAACCCGAAACCCGACACATTTGGGACGGGTTTGGGGTCGGTTAATCGGGTTTGGGACGGGTTTGGGAATAGTTTTTATTTTTTTCGCGGGTTTGGGATGGGTTTGGGATTTAGTGATATACCCGTTTACCCGACCCAATTACCGGATAAAGTGTACCCGTTTACCAGATTGTATACCCGATATAATTTATTTTATATTATTAGTATGTATATATATGATACATCCATTTTTTACACATATAGGTATTTTATTCCGTATACAATGTAGTTATTTGATATATGTTTTTATAATAACAATACAAAATGTAACCGGTTAGTAGTTACCCGATAGATACCCAATGAGTTTTGAGATGAGTATACCCAATGAGTAATCTTTTTAAATTAACGGGTTTACCCGAAACCCGCGGGTATACCCGATACCCGATGGGTATTTACCCGTTAGAAACCCGACGGGTTTTGGGACGGGTTTGGGACAAGCTTATCTAATCGGGTTTGGGTTTGGGATTACCTAAACCCGTCCCAAACCCGACCCATTGCCATCCCTATGACCCATTGAGTTTATATTTGATGGACTGTTTTAGTTTACCTTACTTACGTTAAATATTTCTTTTTATTATAAACTAGTTATAATAATGCTGTTCTTTTTCTTTTTGGTATGTTGGTGAGCTGGCGTTCTTATAAAAACTTATGTAAAATAAAATAGTGAAAATCACCCAAAAAAATAATAACGCCCACCGTGGGGCTCGAACCCACGACCACAAGGTTAAGAGCCTTGCGCTCTACCAACTGAGCTAGACGGGCTTGCTGTTAAACTGCAGAAATTCAAAGAATATCCCTAATGCTTACATGGTACCAGCTATGCTTCAATCTGCCACCATCATTGTGCATAAAAAACAAGTGGATGTGCGGGTTTTGTTCGTCTTACCATAACTGAAGGTGTTGGAACAGAATGAACCTCAGGATTTCCCGCAATCTGCGCTCTCGCTCCTCCGGATGTATGGTTGTTCTTACATATGGCGAATTGGCGATGATCATCAGAATCGTTGATTGTGCGACGGATGAACATTAAAGGAGATGGACAAAGACGGGTGGTGAGTTTTCAAATTCGTAATATTTTCAAATCATCAATAAGGTTTTCGAACAAGCGATCGTGTTAATCGAATACAATTGCGTTTTTTCAGCGAATCCGAATACGTGAATAGTAAGAAGTAGCGTCTAGACTTGTCCCACCAAAACCATAACCTAACCTTTCTACAATTACCATCCTTGTAGTTAGTTCTTATCTTAAATTTGAATTTGTAGTATTTCATCCGTTGATGTTTATGTAAAATTAATTAAAAATATTTAAAAAGAACCCAGCTGTTACCCCAGACCCAGCTGTTACTCCAGCGAGTCTCTCGTGTGGGGGCAGTATGGTTTCCGGGCGGAAGTCAGCTTGCGCGGCGGCCGGGGCCCGATCGAACATCGCGTCCGTAAGTGCGGGGCTGACGGGGGATTGTCTTCGACATGAACCCGGTGACCACTGGTCCAGTACATAGAAAGTCACCTTCCAAAAAAAAAAAGAACCCACAAGATATAAATGGACATGAACTAATGAGAGAAAAATAATTTAATTAATTAGAAAATTTTAGCTTTAAATCAAACAACAATCTATTTCTAAGAGCAATCTCATTCCAACATAAAATTAACTCGGTTTATGTCGTTTCACACTAATTTACAACATTTTGATTAAGATAAAAATCAGTTGATTGTCGATTTGTAACATAATCCTAAAGACAGTTCGATACAAATTGATGGGAGTGAAATTCAAACCTTGTGCGAATGTAAGGCGTTTGCTTGGGAAATGGGAGATTGATGAAAACGCTATGAAGGACGATGGGGGCAGAATAACTTGTTTGTGTCTTTTGTTTTGTTTCTAGATGTTAGTCTAGTCGTTGTCTTTTGTTTTTGATGGTATGTTCTTGGTTTACGTTCTTGAGTGAACTAGTGAGGATGTCCCCTCTCTACTTGTTTTATGCGCTTGTGAATATATAAAATCACCGGGGTAACCCTTTACCCAAAAAAAATTACAATAAGAGTGAACGTCATTAGTCACATTCCTAGCGTGTATTATTATTGACTAATGAATTAAATTATGGATTATTAAATTCCAAAATAGATTGTTAATTAGTTTTATATTGAATTAGAGTTAATGATGAAAAATATTGGGTTATTGGATTTTAATAATCCTAAGTTTTACTCATTGGCCAATAATAATCCAAACTTTAAAAATCCTTCCAACGATCCCAACCTGTAAAAATTTGACCCTCATTGATCCTTTTCTAACATACAAGAATTTGCCTCCCTCAATAGATTCAAATGCAACTGCAGCCTCCTTAATTGAATTAAGCGCACATGCAGTCAGAAAATGACTAATGGGGACCAAATTCTTACCAGTTTGAATCGTTAGAGAGGATTTTTAGAGTTGAGATTATTATTGGTTAACATGTGAAACTCAAGATTATTGAAATCCAATAACCTAAAAATATTTGAACCATATTTAAAGCTAGTTTAGATAATTTCTCGACTAGGCCCTACAAATGTATCACATCAAACATTGAGATGTGAGACCCTAATTTCATGCCATGATTATGAAGAGAATTTTCTAACGTGTTAATTAGGGCCAAAATGTCAAAACAATGTCAACCCTCATGACTTGTGAGGGCAATTAAAAGACTTCTTAACGTCGCCCAATTAATAAAGTTAAGAAGGCAATGATGGCCAATCCAAGGCAATGATGGCCAATCCAACTGGTCGGAGGTGGGAAGGTTTATCCTCTTTGTGGTTCCTGCCCGGGTTGGTCCCGAGTTCGAATCCGGGTCGTTAGGTAACTCCAGGCACATAGTTGCCTTTTCGGCCCGGTCACGGAGCTAACAGAGGCTGTGTGTGTTAACTGGTGTCTTCGGAACCAGTTGTTAATGTAGGTTAAGAAACCATTTTCATACTACATACTACATACCACATACCAAAATTATAAAAATAAAACAAAAATAATTTACTCAGCATTATGATGAAAAGCCCAGAAAGTACATTGTGTAACATTTTGCAGGATAAAAAGATTATACGACAACCCCTAAAGTAATGAACTTCCCTCTCTACAAACCTCAATAAATCTGGGGTTTTTTTAACACTAAACAAAGATTGTGCTCACTGAACATCAATCCAACTTTAAATTGGAAACAGCTAGATTAGAATAACTAGTGCAATAATTTTCAAGAAAACACTTAAATATGTGGGTATAGGTAGCGTATTTCGTACCAGATGACGAGCAAGATTGGGATCAAGGCTGTTGTTGAGCATCCATGTATCCTGCATCAACAAGAACCTTTTCTCTTTTAGCCAACTCGACATCTTCATCAACCATCATCTTCACCAACTGCTCGAATCCAACTTTAGGTTTCCATCCAAGAACTTTTCTGGCCTTGCTTGAATCGCCTTTCAAATTATCAACTTCCGCAGGCCTAAAATACTTCTTATCGATCTCCACATGATCCTTCCAGTTCAAACCCACATATCCAAACGCCTTTTCAAGAAACTCCTCAACTGTGTGTGATTCCTCAGTTGCCACCACGTAGTCGTCTGGCTTGTCTTGCTGTAGCATCAACCACATTGCCTCCACGTAGTCCCCTGCAAATCCCCAGTCTCTTGAAGCCTGCAAATTCCCTAAAAACAGCTTGCTCTGCAGCCCGATCTTGATCCGGCCTACTGCCCGCGTGATCTTCCTGGTCACAAAGTTTTCACCTCTTCGAGGTGATTCATGGTTGAAGAGTATGCCATTGCAGGCAAAGATGCCGTATGCTTCCCTGTAGTTGACTGTATACCTGTTTGACAAACAATCTCGTATAAGCCACTGAACGTGGAAACATACAAAAGTTTGATCGATGCATCAAATTTCTAACCAATGCTACCAATGGCCAGATACAGGTTACATGTACTATATTTGTATAAAATATCCACATTATTTTCGCATCTAATACATGTTTGGCCTAGAAGTCTAGAGTCTTATCAGAGTATTGGGCTCTAGATCTACTGATTTCACCGTCTTAGATCAATCCTACTATTTCTGTGAAGTAGTTTTCTCTGTTTCTAAGCATCAAAGTAAGAAAATGGGTGTGGTTCCAAACTATGATCAGAAAACTGGAAGTATCAACAAACCTCCAAGGTTGTCGATTAATAACAACTACTCAACATGGAAGCAGAAAATGCAAAGCTTCATGTGTTATCAAACTTTAGTCAATGGAGATCAATCATTGACCGCCTAAGGAGATCAATCATTGACCACCTTGATTAATGAACGGTTGATATATAATGCAGATTGAAATATGTAATTTACAGTAAACCTTCATAACATAAACAATGTTTGTTAAGCCTCGGAACTCGAAAACATATATGAACTTTGACTTGTAAGATCAATCTGAAACTCTAATACTTTCACGTATCAGGCAAATAGTGACTGGTGAACAGAGTATATAATGTGGCTTGAAATATACGAACAGAATATACATTCATAACATAAACAATGTTTGCTAAGCCTCTGAACTCGAAAACATATATAGACTCCGACTTGTAAGATCAAGCTGAAACTCTAATACTTTCATGTATCAAACAAATACCAATCGATGAACAATATAACATACCTGACCTAAACAACCTAAAAATCTTCTAGTAGTCGATAACAGTGCATACAATGTGAACTAAAACATAGCGAAATTAGATCGTTCTAGCTCAGAACAGCTCAATTTCTAGAATCAATAATCAGATCAAATTAAGTATTAAAATTAAACAAATAGTGATCGATGAACAATATAACATGTCTGACCTAAAGAACCTAAAACCTTCTAGTGTCAATAACAATGAATACAATGTGAACTAAAGTGTGAACAAATTAGATCGTTCTAGCTCAGAACAGCTCAATTTCCAGAATCAATAATCAGATCAAAATCGATGAACAATATAACATGTCTGACCTATATAACCTAAAATCTTCTAGTATTCAATAACAATGCCTACAATGTGAACTAAAATACGAACAAATTAGATCATTCCAGCTCATAACAGCTCAATTTCTAGCATCAATAACCAGATCAAATCAAGCACTAAACGAAATTAAAAGTTAATAACCAAATCGAATTTACAATTACCAATGAGCAGCGCATTTGGAAGCAGCATAAGGCGATCTCGGATGAAACGGAGTATCCTCCGCTTGCGGTGGCGGAGTAGATCCAAACATCTCCGACGAACCTGCCTGATAATACTTCACATGAGTTCTTCCAGTAGCCGTAATATGCGACCGTAACGCTTCTAACAACCGCAACGCACCAGTAGCCACGACATCAGCAGTATAATCCGGAATCTCAAACGAAACGGCGACGTGCGATTGCGCCGCTAGGTTATAGATCTCGTCAGGCGAGATCGTATCGATCCAACGGCGGAGAGAAGAGGCGTCGTTTAGATCGGCGTAGTGGAGCTTCATACGCGCCTTGTGAGCGTTGTGTGGATCGATGTAGATGTGGTTGATCCGTTGCGTGTTGAAGTTTGAGGACCGTCGGATCAGACCGTGAACTTCGTAGCCTTTGTTTAACAGGAGTTCAGTGAGGTATGAACCGTCTTGACCGGTGATTCCGGTGATTAGAGCTACTTTTGATTTAGGTGGAGATACGGCGGTGCCGCCGTTAGCGGTGGTGGTTTCAGATCTGTCGGTGGTGGTTGCCATTGTGGTTTTGACTGTGTGTGTTTTGGTGTGTGAGGGTTTTGACGGTTATTTATAAAGGGGGCGAGTGGAATCACGCGCTTGATTTGTTAGTTGTTTGCATGACAGTTCAACACTGCAACGTGCTCACATTGATTTCAGATCTCACTGTGTCGGTGACCTTCGGAACCTACGATTTATATTTTCCGTTAGGAGGGTATTATGGTCATTTCAAATAAACCGGGTACGTGGGATAAATTGATAATACATGTTTCGTCACATAGGGAAGCGATTTTGTCCACGTTCTAATAGTGATGACCCTTCTGGTAGAAGGTGGACAAAGCTCGCCCCTTGTGACGAAAAGTGTATTTTTAGTCTCAGTTAAGCAAAAAGTTCTAGAAACTTGCTCAACTCTAACCTCTATATTCTATTCTCTTCTTCAAACAATCTCAATTACCATTCGATACCATGGTCTTGGTGTCGCAAGTGACGTTCAAAACTAGGTTTGATTCGCATGTTAGCTTTACTGGTTCTATGAATGTCGAAGTTGGAAACATGAATGTGGCGTTCCCCTTGTTTGATTTGCTAGTTCTTCACGCAGGGTTGACCCAAGCGGGGGCAACTAAAGCAACTGCTTAGGAGTTAGGACCTCCACCCTTCTAGGGCCCCCATTTCCGATTTGGGCCTCAAATGCTCTAAAGTTAAGCTTATTAGGAGAGGGAAACCGGAAACATGTGTCGATTGTTAAACAATGTCGTCATTAAGAAAGCTTGTGGAAGATAAAGCACCTAAGGTGATTTGATTTAGCATAGAAAGATGCTTCAGGTTCAAATTAGATGTCTGGCCATGATCTGCTTTGAAATAAAACTCCTCCATTGAAGTTGATTCTAGTGTCAATGAATGGGTTAATATGTGAATCTTGTTTACTTGTTTGCTTTTAGATTATGGGAAAAGACTAGGGGTGCAAACGAGCCAAGCGGCTCGCGAGCGACTCGAGAAAAAACTCGAAATAAGCCGAGCCTTATCGAGCCCAAGCCGAGCTTGAGCCAAAAATAAAAGCTTGTTTGTTTATCGAGCCCGAGCTCGGCATGTGAAGCTCGTCAGGCTCGTCGAGCCTTATAGAGCTTAAGTGTAAAAGAGCCGAGCTGAGCCGGTCTTATTTAAACTTGTTTACGAGCCGACCTCGAACCTAAAAATAAGCTTATTTAATAAACAAGCTCGAGCCCAAGCTTCAATTATCGAGCTCGCGAGCCTGAAAAGTCTATTATTTATATTTTTTATATAATATCTTAGTTAATAGATAATAAACGAGCCAAGCTCGAGCTTGAGAAAATACCAACGAGCCGAGCTAGAGCTTCCATATGTTAATCGAGCCTGGTCAAGCTCAGGCTCGGCTCGACTCGACTCGGCTCGTTTGCACTTGTGGTATACATACTGAAATCAGCCAACTAAAAAGATGATTTTGGGGGTCGGCATGGTAGCATTTGTTAGATCTAGTATTTTTGTAAGAATATAACGTAAAAACTATGACCAAGTTATGCATAAATTTTTAGTTGCTTTCCCTGTAAACATACATGCAAATATGTATATACTAGACTAGGTTACTTACCCGTGTATTACACGGGTTGTACAATCTAAAGTATACAATTTACAACTTTATAAATAATGGAAATGTAAATGGAATTACATATTACATTAAATAATGTCATAAGAGTAAAACAATTTCAAAACTAAAGATCAAATTCGAAACTAAGATCTACTTGCTTTTGAAAATAAAACTTCATTAAAAAACCAACCTCCGACCCAAACGGGCAAAAGGCCAATACGAAACTAAGATCTACTGCAATTGCAAACAGGAATACTCATGCAGGTTGAAATAAATGGTGTTGACAATGTTCATCCATCTAGAAGCATTGCTCTATAAACCATAAACAAAAAACAAATACAGTGTTAAGAGGTCTAACCACTCAAGTTTATGTTGTGATATTTCCTAAAATAGTGACTTACGTATGTGTTACCAGTTCCATAGAACAGGTTTTCACAAACATATGTACGGGTTAAAACAAATGGTTTAAAAAAATAAAGAATGCCACACACCTCACAAATTGTGTATATCAGCTTCAATATCACCAATTTCACCTAACTATAACTTGCAGACAAAAAGTTTTTCAAATACCCCAATATGAGTTAACAAAAGAAATAAAAATATGCAGAACATTGAACTATAAAACTGATTTGGAAACAAACTCACACATCTGATCTTATGCAATTTGGAAACTGATTTGAATTTTCATTACCTAGGTATCGTTATAATAAAAAAATTAGAATTAAGTTTTTTGTACAGCTGATCGAGGTGTATATAAGAAATATCTCAAATCTTAAAAAAATATACGAACAGAACAAAAGCCTAGTCTGATACATTCAAAAAATAATAACAGCCTAGTCTGACCCGTTTCATTAGAAAGAGGATACCACATCAGCCTAGCCTGATCCGTTACACAAAAATCAACCACCGATATCAATCCATAAACATTAAAAAAGCTACCCATATTTCCACCTAGTTTTAAAGCTTCGGGTCAAGAATGCCAGGTATATTGTAAATCCCCTCAACAACCACAATTATCTTCTTAAGTTCTTACATGGTTTATGTGTTCTTGGTTGTCCATCAGCAATAAGTTAGATGATCATCCTACAATAGTCATGAGTTTATCATATACAGATTACAAACACATCTTAATTTTGTGATCTATGATTTTCAAACAATAATGTTGTCTGGTCAAAATCCTCAAGTCGACCTAAATGCATATCTATGAGATATAAAAAAATCATTCAATCTATTCCCAAAGGAAAACATTTAGGGATCAACTTTGTTAAGTATGAGCATTCTGTTTCAACCATCACACATTGTAGATTCATATAAAAAAATCATTCAATCTACATTGTAATAAATGAAGAGAGTAAGGGGGTACTACCCTAGCCCCATCCAATCCTACGCTACCATGTCAATTCTACACCCAAGTACCCTAGAACCACCAAAACATTGGTGGCGCCTACACACAACTACCCTAGAACCATGGACCCCACCCTTGTACTCCACCCACCTTAATCTCTCCAAAGTCCAAACCTCAAACCCGTTCCGGCAAACTACCCGTGCAACCCTAGGGGGTGGCGGCAATGTTGCCGCATGGCTTCGAACCCTGGGTTTATTGGATCAAACTGAATTGCCTTTCCATCCGAGTCTGTTTTCATCTAGGCTACAACTTCCCGTTATCTGAAATCAAGGACAATATTATTTATTATGCTACTTTATTGGATCAAACTGAATTGCTTTTCCAGCATCGCCCACATAGGCGGACCTAAGACAAAGCCAGGGTGGGCGGGCGCACCCCTGGGAAAAAAAAATTAGTGCTAAGTTCCGTCGAAAATCCCGTCCGCACCCCTTGGAATTTTTCGTCCGCACCCCTTGGAATTTCCGTCCGCACCTCTTGAAATTTTTCGTCTGCACCCCTTAGGTAAAAATTGTTATCAATTTATATTTTAATTTTTTTTAGTAAACTCTTATTTTTATTTTAAATACTACCTAAATTATATAACTTTTAATACCTAAATAACTAAACCCAAATACCCAATATCTTTAACTAGCCCACTACTAAGTCTTAGCCCAATAAACAAACCCAACAAATCAACAATATTTCAAACTAAAATAAAATAAACAAGCCCAAAACCCTTACATATTCTCTCCCGCTCTCTTTATACCACCGTAATCAGCCACCATACCACCGCCGATCGAACACGGGTAAATTTCTTTGTTATTTTTTATGAATTTTGGTTGATTTTTTGGTTGATATTAGCCGCATACTAACCATGACAGTAGACATGTGCTTCGTTTTGTTTTTTCATTATGTTATATGGTGGGTTATATTTTGTTAATGATGATATTTTGCCTTTTTTTATAGCCCCATACACCACACGGTAGATCTGGTGGGTTATATTTGTTAGTGAAGAATGTTTGGCTTTTTCTTTTTATGGTGTATATGTTGTTTAGATGATTTTTAGGGTTATTTACATTATTATTTCTAGGACTTGAATAGTTGATATATTATGTAATATGTTATGGAGCCATATTTTGGATAGATTTCAAAAAATGAAAATCCACAGGGTGTCGTTTTAATTATGTTTGTAACAAGGTTTGACATATTTTTGATGATTATATAATTTAGTTCGATGTTCTTTTGTTTTACATGACCCGACCCGACCCGATACTAACCGATTTTTTACTTATATACCTTGGGGCCTAAAATTTTTAAAAATGTTCCGCACCCCCATGGAAAAATTCCTGGGTCCGCCACTGATCGCCCATTCTCTTATCTTGAAAAGAAACACAATTGGAATTTGTAAACATACTTTTGTTTAAATATTTGAACTCAAATGTATATCCTAATAATCAATAATGCTCTATGAACGGAATACAAGAAGCTTATCATCTTAGGTCATCAACCAACCTCTGGGATGACACGACAACTTCAGTAGATTCATCTTCAAAGTAAACGTCATGCAGAAAAGGATTAAACAATATACTGAGTTTTGTCACTACATATATTTGCTAAAATGAAAAATTAAATTGAAAAATTACCTCATCATCTCGATTAAGGGCACCGTGACCGTCTTCACTTTCTTCATTGCCGATTAAGGGCATCATGAGCACCACAATACAGCCTTTCATTAATCAAGCAGTCCTAAAAACCAAGGGGATCTTTATGATTACACTAAAGAAAAAAATTATTAGTAAGTGAAGAAAACAGAAGTATAGAAGTATAGTTGAAGATCGATGGCTGGATTAGGTTTTTCTTCATGTCGTGAATCTGCTATAGATGAGTTAGGGCTTTGATAGTTGAAGATCGGTGGCTGGATAAGGGTCTTCCGGCGGCTCAAGGTAAGGGTTGGGAGTTATCTAAATAAAAACCTAATTAAGTTTTTTTTTTTTTTTGAATACATGATCAAAGCTTGGTCACCTCCATTGCAACCAAGATTAAAGTTATTAGAGACACAATGTAGACAGTAAAAAGCGGGTATATAGAACAAAACGACACGTGTACAAAATGCCTACATGGCAACATAAGAGTACATTATATACACTACAAAAGCAAGTGTCGGCACTTGCCCTCCATTGGCCGAAATGGGCGGTGGGAATAAGCAGCTGCACCCTTTAAATAATCCGGACTATGCACCCTAAGCCCACTCAGCAGCAGCAGCCCAAAGCAAGACCAGCCCAACTCCATAAAGTGCAAGACCAGCCCATGAAACAAAACAACAACAAACAAAATAAAACTGTTAAAAAAGCATATGGAATTGAATAAGAAGAACTCAAAATTACGAATTTGCCCTCGGTTCAAAATAAAATTATGCTTTTGCCTACAGCTTAAAATTACGATTGTGCCCGTAGTTGGAATTTATATTACGCTGTTACCCTAGGTGCAAAATTACGACTTTGTCCCTATTAAAATTTCAAATTTCCCCCCTTTCAAATTTACTGTACTGCCATCACTTTAGGATTTGACAATTTACGATTTTACCCCAGTCCAAAAATACAACTTTCCCTCAGTTAAAAATTACAATGTTGCCATTGTTTTAGTTTTTTTTTTCAAAAATATAAAAGTTTGTTTTTTTATTGGTTGACTCGATTTAGTTGTTTTTCGTGTCAATGAGCTGCTGCCTAACATTCGCTCATTATTCGTCCACCGCCCCGCAACGCGGGCGGGGCATCTAACTAGTTAAGTTAATAAGTTAGGAGAATTAGGAAGAGGAGGGCTGAAACAAAGCCATGTGTATATCATTTTTATTGATAAGTAAAGAGATTATTACCCCGTGTATTACACGGGTTGAAAAAAATGTTATGTTACATACTAAATAATAAAATAATATATCTTTAAAAACCTTATTTATTACACGGGTTGAATAAATGTAATTTTATATATTAAATAATAAAAAATTATTATATTTTTAAGAACCTCGTGTATTGTAATTTATATACCAAATAATAAAAAGGTTAAATCTTTAAAAACTCTATGTATTACACGAGTTGAATAAATGTAATTTTAGATTAATAGTATATTAAATAAATATAATTTTGGATTAATGGTGTATTAAATAAATATAATTTTGAATAAAGTCTTATATATATATTTTAAGTAATCAATATATTTGATAAATAATAAAAATACTAATAATAGTAAAAAATCTAATTTATATACTAAATAATAAATATAAAAGAAAGGCGGAAAACCCCCAAAATAAGCGCCTCCAATGAATGACACGTGTCACATATTGGTTTCTTTAACTATATAGTATAGATATGGATATAGATGTTCACATCATCGGTTGTTTCAATCGATAACATAATTTGTTTTCATATCATGGATCCATAACCAACGCTACAAATGTGACAAACAACACTACAAAAAGGAGGGTGGATATGAAATACCGAGTATAAAGTTAACGGAATAGACTATAAAGAAATTGAACTAAAGTAGAGTATATGGTCTAAATATGGAGTAAATAACAAAGTAAAGTGTGCATGGTATAAATATGGAAGAGTGAAATAAGTCGTTTTATACTTAAGATTTATGAATATATAAAACTCACAGAAATTAAACTAATAATATTTATCCATAAGATATTAAACTAATAATATTTAATAGGAGGGTTATCTATAATATAATATATTAAACTAAATAATATTTAGTAAAATGATTATCTATAATTAATTAGAAAAGATTAACCTAAAATAATAATTATCTGTAAGAGATGGTCTAATATAATGACAAGTGTCCCTAAAGTGGTTTCTTTTATTATATAGTATAGATTATACATTATTTCAATAATTTTATACCAACCATATCCAAGGTAGATGATGGTTGTTATTATAGTTATTTTGATCAATTCAATCCCTGTAAGATTAAATATGTATTTATATGTATTTAATTTAATAGCCATCATTATCAATTAGATAATATAAATCAAAATATATTAAAACATTATTATAATATATTAGTTGGTAATTGTTGATGGATCGATTTACCCTTATTAACTGATAAGGTTTCCCCTTGGATGTATTTAAGGAGATTACTAGAGAGGGTTTTAGGTTAGACATTAATCATAACATCACATAACAAATTCGTCCTCTTTTCTCTCTCCACCATTAGCGAGTTCTTCAACCCTAAAGAGCTCGGTACTACCATCATGAACATATACTCTAAACGGGAACCAGATCACGATGACTAGCATGTTGAACTCCATGGCTACATCTGTATCTGAACTATATACTGGCATGTCTGCTGTAACAGGTATTATTAACATGTTTTCCATTATGTATTAACATAAATGATCAACATGTGGTATAAGAGCATATGTTGCTCATATTAGTTTTGTTGGTTTTCCATGAATCTGGAATTAAAACTGGAAAACTAATGTTTTGATGAAAACCGAATTTTAAATTTATTGTTCAGGGTTTTCTGCCATAAAATTTGGAAAAGAATTATTGCTAATCGGATTAAGCTTTATTATAATTCCGAACTAATGTTAAAGTCGAAATCTACACACAAAATTAGTCATAAGGTTTTGATTCCAGATAAAAGTTCATAAGATTCTTCAATGATGTTCTTCGTGTTCATCATGAAACTCGAAGAATCATTAAAGTTTCGAAGAAAATAAGGGATATTTGAAAAGTTACCCAACCACCCAACCTAACCATGTGTTGGCTTTCGACGATCACCAATTCACCTACATATTCAGGTTCCATTATTGTCTCTTTACTTCTTCCCAATATATAATGATAATTCTTCCAATGAGTTCCAAAAGGGAAATAGCTTCTTGGCTTTCATTCATCTTTTTGTATTCCAACAATCCAATTTCCAAATTGATAAGCTATTTATGGTCTACTTGCCTTGTAGTTACTTGTTGAAGTTAGCTCTCTATTTACCTGTTGCAACAACAAGTGTTGGAAGTGTAACGCCTAAAATTTTTCCGTTTAAAATTAAACGATGACATACTATATCTAAAGAAATTTGGACATGACCCGTTCGTACTATGAACGATTTCGTGTTTAACAATCATCATACAACTAATCCTATGACACAATTCCAAAAGACATAACGAAAAGCGTAACATTTAAAACATTTTAAACATTCGCTACAAACTAAAACTTTACAAAAGATTTAACACATCAAGTTGAAGTTTTAACTACTAAACATAACCTATTATAACAAAAGTATTTTGACCCATAGGCGATACTTCAAAAGTTGCGGAAGCGCATGAAAGGCGTTCAAAGTGTGTTCGATCCGAGCGAAGCATAACCACCTAAACTTGAGTTTTACCTAAATTCAATACAATATAAACAACATTAGCATATCAATCACAAATCAACTAATCTTTAAATGAGCAAGATAAACTAACGTTCGCCATTTTAAACTTACACAATACTTGACTAATTCATTCATGAACCCGACTTTCTTGCTTTCGTAACCAACTCGGTTACACCATTCTTTCTCGTATATCTCATTCGGAATGAGATTATTACTTATTCATTCTTCCTCGTAATGCTCTTCCCATTCTAACCTGTTTACAACGGGATTGCATCATAACACACTTTTTCACGGTTCGTTCTAATTATTTGACCCGTTCAAGACGGATGTTAACAACTCATTCTCAATTATCACATATCAATGGTTTGACTCGTCTACAACAAATCATCATCACAACCTACATCTAACATACACTTCTAGTGAATTAACCCGTTCGGATTAATTCGACTTCATAATTATATAAAAATCACTTGATTCAATAAGCAATCAACTTTGCAATCTAAGACATAAAAGCACCTTTACTAAAATTTAAAATGTACAAGCGACGTACCTCGGTCTTGATTCCCTTGTTGCTTCGAGTGGCTCGAACCTTCTTCGTTTATTCTTAGTTTTCATATTTTATACTTACTTTCATACATTCTTTGATTAGATATCCTAAAAAAACTTAACACATATCTCATTTACACATTCAAAACATGATCGTTATGTATGGTTCGAGGTCAAAATTGTTGAATTTGTTAACTAAGGCATTTCATCAAACACTTGGTGTGCATATCACCAACAAAGCATAAAGTACAAGTATTCTAAGCTTCTTGTTACTAGTTCATGTCATGGATTATCATATTCACAAGATTCACATATATTTTTCATTCTACATCAATTTATTTAGAATTTCGCTATTACTTACAAGATCTTATATCAAGATTACTCCCATTTGCATTTACATGATCATCTTTTACATCTTAGTAGTACATCAAGTGGGTTTTTACTCTAACTCGTTCAATGACCAAAATTAAGCATAATTCTTGTTCTATAGCATCATTCTAACTTAAAACTACAAAATTTCTCACATGAACTCACGGGTGGGTCGAAACCCACTTTTCTACAAATCATCAATTCAAGAAATTCGACTTACCACTTTAATAAACAACTTAGATGATCAGTAATTCGGGTTCATGCATTAGTTTGGCCTTGATTATCCTTTCAATTTCTCTGATTTAGATCAGAGGGGCTTTCCCCCTTTCTTCTCCCTATTTTGATCGACCCAGACACACAAAAGTGTGTGTTTTGGGGTGTTAGTTTTATTTTTAATAAACCTACTTTCCATTTTATTCAGCCCCTCCACTTAGACCATGTGTAGTGGTGAACAAACATAATGACCCCACCATAGGGCATTATTCGACACGTGTCATCCTAGTCAGCGTTGGGGCATTATAGCAAAAGTGGCGTAGTGGGGCATTATGCTAATAACCCCCATTCAATCATTTGAAAGGATAAAAAAAAAAAAGTAAAATGCCCATAGTCAAACATGTCAGACATCTTTACACTTGTCAAAAACAAAAAGCAAGTAAAATGCCCATAGTCAAACATGTCAGGCATCTTGAGCGTTTTAAATAAAACGCCGGGGAAGTTTTTTTTCAAAAAAAATAGAAAATAACGCCCTATGTAATGGTGGGGGGGGCGTTTTTGGGCGTTTTTTTTGAAATTTTTTTTTAAAAAACGCCCCACTACGGATGGTCTTATGCATTTGTTTTTATTTAGGTATTAGTCATTCTTAAGTTAGCATTTTACATACAACTTAACTAGGTTATGTTTCTAGTTAATTTAATACAATTGCACAATTAACTTTTTGGGGTGTTACAGGAAGATACTTTTCTACAATGAAGTATGTGAAGTCTGATTTGCGTAGTTAATTTGGTGATGAGAATTTGAGTGATAGTTGTATTTGTTATATTGGAAAGGAGTTGCTTAATAATGTTGTCATAAATGATGCAATGCTTATATTTCAACAAATTTGCAACTGTAGGGATATGTGTATTTATATTACGCATTTCTAAGGTCGATTGATGTAGTTTTTGCTATGTATTTGAAATTGAATTGGTTTTATCTTTTCATTAAGATTTAAGTGATGAGACCCAAACCATATTGGATTTTTTTAATATATATCGATAGACAACCAACTCCTAGAAACTTTCGACTTCATGCTCAACTGGTTTCTCTTAACTTGTGCATTATGTTTCAGGTATTGTACGTATTTAAAAAATGGTTTGTGGATGAAAGGGATATGACCATTTCCAAAGTTAGGGATGGTTTAGAAATGAAATAGGAAGAAAAATGGCTGATGTGGCGTTAATGTGGAATATGTGAGAGTTTAGGGATGGGAATGATACACTCTCCACCCTGATACGATTTATATATCCCTTCTAATATCAATATGTGGTTTATTCCCGTAATATTATTAAAGTTTAAAGAAACTAAAATGAGTAGATTTTTGTTTCACTTGATTGAAGAACTAGGAAAAGTTGATTGTGGCTTTTTTTGTTAAATGGCAAATGATTGCTAGTAATTATTTGGTCTAAGTTTTGATCGATGATGGTATGTCTCTTATCTAAGTTTTGATAATCCTTGTTTGATGGAATTTGTTGGAATGTGTTCCAATTCTACCTTATACCACCTACATAACTTTTGATGAAAAGTTTTCAATTACATTTACAATTACAATTACACTTTCGTTCAATTCCACAAATCAATCGGACCAGAGTGTGATCATAGAAAGTCGATTTTTTACTTGATGTACACAATGTTTTTCCCTACCATTGAACTTTTCAACTACACAATCCATGGATTACGATATCTTACTAACATCTCTATTACAGAATATGACAGTTTTATGTAGATTATGATATCTTAAACCATTGGATTGCAAGATTGATCATAATTTCAATGGTATGAGCCATTTTCATTGATTGCAATATTTCTCAAAAAAAATGATAACAAAGAAAAGGAAACGGAAATAAATACAAAGGAGCAGGAGCTATACTTGGAAGTAAATAAACTAATGGCTAATAAAAAGGCAAATAGAAAGGAATGATTGGGAGCTAAATAAGACGAGAATATCTCGTATTCAATATTCCCCCTCAAGTTGGAGCGTGTAAGTCTTTCATGCCCAACTTGCCGAGTAAAAATTTGAGTTGTTGTGTTCCTAGTCCCTTGGTGAGGAGGTCTGCAATCTGCATTTTAGTGTCAATGGGCTTTGGTTGAATTTCTCTTGAGTCAACTCTTTCACGAACGAAGTAGCAATCCATTTCCACGTGTTTAGTTCTTTCATGAAAGACAGGATTGTTGGCGATATGTCTGGCTGCTTGGTTATCACAAAACAAGGGGGTCGGTCCGTTTGAAGTAATGTCTAGTTCACTCAGAATCCATCTTAGCCACAAAACTTCACTAACAGCGGAAGCCATTGATCGGTATTCTGCTTCAGCGGAAGAGCGTGAAACTACAGATTGTTTCTTGGTTTTCCAAGAGATTGGTGCCCCTCCAAGTAAAACAAGGTATCCCGTTCGTGACTTTCTGGTAAAGGGGCATCCAAGCCAGTCAGAGTCGCTGTAGGCGGTGAGAGCACAACCTCCTTCTCGAGGAAGAAGCACCCCTTGTCCTGGTGTACCCTTTAGGTATCGCAAAACCCTATGTACCGCATCAAGATGGTTTTGTCTTGGATCAGCAACAAACTGACTCAAGACATTAACAGAGTAAGCAATGTCCGGTCTAGTGGCCTGTAGGTAGAGAAGTCTGCCCACTATACGTCTGTATTGGCTTGCATCAACTTTGGGTGCTTGACTATCTTTGTCTAGTTTTAGGTTTTGCTCTATTGGAAAAGAGCTCGGTCTGCACCCTTGTAGGCCACAATCTTCCAAGATATCCAAGGTGTATTTTCTTTGACTTAGAACTAGACCTTCGGAAGTGCGTGCCACTTCAATTCCAAGGAAATACTTCAAGCTTCCCAAATCTTTAATGCTAAATTGCTTGTGGAGGTTTTCTTTAGTATCATGGATCTTGGAAGGATCATTGCCGACTATAATTACGTCATCCACATAGATAAGCGCTGCCACAAATACGTCATTTTGTTTATAAATAAAGAGAGAGTGATCTGCTTTGGATTGCTTGAAACCAAGACCGAGGAGAAAAGTCGTGAACTTGTGGTACCAATTACGGGAGGCTTGCTTCAAACCGTAGAGGGATTTCCTCAGCCTACATACTTTCGTCTCACCCTCTTTGGAGAACCCCTGTGGGATTTTCATATATACTTCTTCATGTAGGTCTCCATGTAGAAATGCGTTATTGACGTCGAGTTGGTGAATCGTCCAATTCCTTTTTACGGCAACAGCAAGGAGTGTCCTTACCGTGACTATCTTGGCGACCGGTGCAAAAGTGTCATGGTAGTCTACTCCTTCCATTTGCGTAAAGCCTTTAGCAACGAGACGTGCCTTGTATCGCTCGACTTCTCCATTTGGCTTATATTTGATTTTGTAAATCCATTTCGAGTCAATGGCACGTTTTCCTTCGGGTAGATTTTCAAGAGTCCACGTCCCATTTTCTTCGAGGGCCCGAATCTCTTTTACCATGGCCTCCTTCCATTTTTCATCCTGCACGGCTTGGTTAAAATTTCTCGGCTCATCATTGGAACTGATGGCTGCTAAAAACGCTTTATGATTTTTAGAAAATTTGTTATAAGAAACAAAATTAGAAAGAGGGTGTACCGTCGAGGAACCTTGAGGTGGTGCGGGATTGGCGTGGTCAACCGATGGAGGGAGATTAATGTCGTAATCGGTTAGTCGGGCAGGTTGCACTTTGTTTCGTCTTGGCCTAGTTGGTTCAGCGATTGGATCTGGGCCTACATTATTCAGGTTTATGGGCTCATTTTCATAAATTTCTTCATTTTGTGCCACTGTTACATTATCGATTGTCAACCCATGTTCTTCTAGTTGTGATGAGTGGCCTAGGATTGGAATTTCATCATGGGCTGCCACTTCCTCATTTGGCCCAATTTCATTTGTGACTTTTCTAGGACTTTCATCATCACAGAAAGGTAATTCAAAAGCATCTGGTTCATCCTTTTCTTGTTCAAGGTTATTGAAAGGGAATTTTTCTTCATGGAATCTCACATCTCTAGAGACTATAATTTTCCCTGTTTCAATATCTAGGATTTTATAACCCTTGGTTCCTTGTAAGTATCCCAAAAACACGCCGGGCTTCCCCCTCATTTCCAACTTGTCGCCTCTTGTATCGGTATTCCAATGATATGTTAAACAACCAAAAACCTTCATAAATTCATAATCGGGCTTTTGATTGTTTAGTAACTCAAAAGGTGTTTTGTCATTAGTAACTTTGGACGGAAGTCGATTAATGATGTAGGCTGCCGTCAAAACACATTCACCCCAATATCTTTTGGGTAAATTGGCTTCAAAACGAAGAGCTCGAGCAATTTCGAGTAGGTGTCGATGCTTTCGTTCCACAACCCCGTTTTGCTGGGGGGTGTGTGGACAAGTGGTTTCAAGCAAAATCCCATTTTCTTTGAAAAAATGTAACATGTCGTTTGAAATGAACTCTCCTCCATTGTCACACCGTATCTTCTTAATTTCTTTACCAAACTGTGTTTTAACCATTTTATGGAAAAATTTTATGGAGTTACTTGCTTCGTGTTTAAATTTCAACAAAAATAGCCATACACTTCTACTAAAATCGTCCACAATGGTCAAAAAATATCTCGCCCCGGAAGAAGAAGGCACACGATATCTTCCCCAAATGTCACAATGTACCAAATCAAAACATTCACTCGATTTTGTGGTACTAATTTGAAATGGTTTTCTAGTGAGTTTGGCTTTGGAACAAGAGTCACAAATCTTATTAAAAGAAACATTTCTAAGAAAATCGATCCCATTGAGTTTCTCATCAGAAGCATGCCCTAACCTTTTATGCCACGTATTACCAGTCGTCAACATAGCTTTTCTCCCATTATTCATCATCTCCATTCGGTATAGACCGCCTCTCCGTTTACCCGCACCAATCAAGCTCCTCGAATGAAGTTTCTGCATGATAAAAAATTGCGGGAAAAAGGTTACGGAGCATTGTAGATTCTCAGTTAAACGACTAACCGATAAAAGATTACAATTAAAATCAGGGACATAGAGAACGTCCTTTAACTCGAGACCTTCCCTTAGAGCACAATCGCCTCTCCCTTTTACAGGGATGGCGTCTCCATTAGGAATAGTGACGGGTTCTTCGCCACTTTCTGTTTTATTTTTTAGAGTTTTGATTTCATGGGTAATGTGCTCGGTCGCTCCCGAGTCAACTATCCAATCGTTATTGTGGTTGCATTTACCTGCCATGTTGGCCGTACGTGGTGTACTATCCATGGTGCTATTTTCATCATCAGCAAGGTGTTTTAAAAGAACTTGGTATTGGTCTTTGGTCAAACCTGGTATAGGACATGGATCTGTCCCGACACAAGCCGCCTTCGGTTTAGCCTCCTCACGCTTCCCTTTGTTTCCTGGCCACCAATCCGGGTACCCAATCCTTTTGAAGCAACCATTTCTGTTATGTCCATCCCTATCACAGAAGTCACAATGTTCAATCACCTCTCCACGTTTAGACTCTTTTGATCCCGTTTTATCACGCCGGTGGCTCGCATCACGTCTGCCCGGTACATGAGCCTTAAGAGCAATTGTCTCAGTCCCGGATCTCCTTTCTGTAGTTATAAGTCCTTGCCGCTCGTCTTCGGCTACGAGATGGTATGCACTACCCAAGTTTGGTGTGGGTTTTAAGGCTAGAATCTAGGTTTTAATCACTGAGAATTCATTGTCCAACCCCATGAGGAATTGATACAATTTTTCTTTCTCAATGTGTTCATTCAGCCTCTTCCCCACCTCACATGTACAACCATTACAGGTGCATCGTGGCGTTGGTTGAACGGAATGGATTTCATCCCAGAGGCTACGAAGTCTCGTGTAATAGGAAGAGACCGAAGTCCCGTCCTGTTTCACGGTTGTGAGGGTCTGCTTCAATTCATACGCCCTCGGGGCGCTTTCTTTTCCAAATCTCTCGTGTAGATCGGACCATATTTCGGAACTGGTATGAGCGTATTTCACGCTGTTTCGGATGTCTTTTTCCATTGCGGTCGTCAACCATCCCTTTACCATAGCATCTGCACGCATCCATGCCATGTAGGTGGGAGATGCTTTGTCTGGTTTCTTTATAGTGCCATCAACGAGTCCGACTTTGTTCTTGGCGAAAAGGAAATTAAGCATTTCCTGTGACCAATCAACATAATTGTTGTCGGTAAGATTGTCGTTGACGTGTATCTGCTTCGGATAATCGGACGGATGGACGTAGAGGGGTGAACTCGCATCCACAACGCCATCGTTCTTCGTATTGTTTTCTGCTTCTTTATTGCCAGCCATTCTTGATGAGGGTGGCGATGAATAGGTTAAGAATTTTGTTACAACCGCTCTGATACCATCATAATTTCAATGGTATGAGCCATTTTCATTGATTGCAATATTTCTAAAAAAAAATGATAACAAAGAAAAGGAAACGGAAATAAATACAAAGGAGCAGGAGCTATACTTGGAAGTAAATAAACTAATGGCTAATAAAAAGGCAAATAGAAAGGAATGATTGGGAGCTAAATAAGACGAGAATATCTCGTATTCAATAATTGATACTTCGCATTCCTTCATATCCTTTGCACCATTTTCCCTTTGTTTATGATTGAGCCCCAATATATATATATATATATATATATATATATATATATATATATATAATCATACACATTCATGTTTAATTACGCATACTTTCAACACCATAAGTCAATGTTTTTTTAATTGTTTTTAGAAAAATTATATAATAATACTATACTCAGATTAAAATTAAATTAAATTGCCATTTTAGTCCCTGAGTTTTGTCCAAAATTGCCACTTTAGTCCAAATAGTTTTTTTTTTTTGCATCTGGGTCCCTGACTTTTACATTTTGTTGCCATTTTGATCACAATGCCTAACTCCATCCATAAACCCCATCATTAACCAGGGGTATTTTAGGGATTAACTAAAAAGGTTTTAGACATTGCCATTTTGATCCATTTTTACCCCAGTATATAAACACAATCGCAGACTTTTTAAAACCCTAATTCACCACATTTCATCTTCTTCCACAATTCACCCTAATCCACAGACGTATTCAAGCATAATCCCAGTGACGATTGAAGTAAGAACAATGTGGAATGCTCGGCCTCCTGGTTCAACCTTTAATCCCGACGTGGATTATGGTATGTGTTAAAACCCTTAAAATTTAGTGAAACGATCCCCTGTTTTGTTCGATTATTGTTGTTTAATGGTGTATTTTGATTTTGATTTTCAGCTGACGACCCAGAATTGTTCACATTTGAGATACATCATGGAGGGGAATGGGTGGACTTTCCAGAATTTGGGTATGAGGGTAAAGTATCGTACATTGACAAGGTTAACCCTGACTACTTCTCTTTGATCATATTCAATGATATGATGTGTGAGCTAGGTTACCCAGAAGATGGAGTAGGGGGATTAAGATACAACTTTAGGATTCCAGAAGAATGTTTACTCTTTGGGATAAGATCCTTAATGGGTGATAGTGATGTTATTAGGATGATTAAGTATACTCAAACACATAAGGTAATTGAGGTGTATGTTGAGCATATTTGGGGTAATAAAAAACAAGTTGATGCTACAAACTTAGGTGATGAATCACAGGCTGATCCTGCAAACTTAGG
>JARYGA010059783.1:57922-102790 GCA_030545235.1 Helianthus tuberosus
AAAGGGTACCTTATTATTATTAGTGGTGGTGAATTTGGAAGAAGGAGAAAGAGATAGAGCTGCTGCTGCAGTAGCAATGGCTGCCATGTGAGAGGATGAGAGAGAGAGTGGCATTTCTA
The DNA here is from genome assembly GCA_030545235.1 of Helianthus tuberosus. Taxonomy (NCBI): domain Eukaryota; kingdom Viridiplantae; phylum Streptophyta; class Magnoliopsida; order Asterales; family Asteraceae; genus Helianthus; species Helianthus tuberosus. The sequence goes on from JARYGA010059783.1 coordinate 58,042, forward strand.
GAGAGAGAGAGAGACAGAGATATTTGAATGTTAAGGACAGTTTCTAGCCACAGGACTCTCCATTCCCTCTAAAAGATATTTTTTTTCAATTTTTTATAACATTTTAAATTTACAACCAATTTTATATAAACCTTTTATGTATGACTAATGTCGGGTTGGTGGTTCAGTGGCAGAGGCAATTCCTCTGGGATAGGTGTGCTCTTCAAGTTTCGGGTTTTCAGGACAGGTTTTTCGGGTTTTTGTCGGGAAAAAATGACCTAATAACTGACCCGTTTAAAGTTCGGGTATGGGTTGGGTTGTTCGGTATTCGAGTTTAGATGTAAAATGAATAAAAAAATGTTTTTTTTTTCTCAAAATATCATTAAGTTCATCATACTACTAAAAAAATATTTTCAAAATTCAAACATCATTTTATTTGACATAATAATGTTTAAAAGTCCCAAAACGTAATATTCCAGATATCAAAAACTCCAAACCAAAACGCATATATAAAAAAAGATAATAAATGTTCGAGGTTTTTTCGGGTGGGTTGTTCAGGTTTTTTGTTGAGAAAAAATGACCCGATAGCCGACCCATTAAAGGTTTCGAATAAAAGTGACAACCCTACTCGAGAAGCACCATGCACCATTTACGTGGAGGACCTGTATTATCCTTGGTATAGAGTAAACTGCCAAAATGGTCCCTGAGGTTTGGTCACTTTTGCCACTTTAGTCCAAAATTCAAACCTTATGAATATGGGTCACTATGGTTTCGATTTTGTTGTCATTTTCATACAAAAGCAAAATCTGGCCAGATTTTTCAATTAAAATCCAGTTTTTTTGTCTTTTTCCTCTCTTTTAATGAAGAGCAAAATGGTCAAATTTTTTTAATTTGTTATAATAAAACGTTAAAAGACAATTTTGCCCTTCATTAAAAGGGAGGAAAAAGACCAAAAAGTTGGAAGTTAACTGAAAAATATGACCAGATTTTGATTTTGGATGAAAATGGTAACAAAATTGAAACCATAGGGACCCAAATTCAAAAGGTTTGAGTTTTGGACTAAAGTAATAAAAATGACCAAACCTCAGGAACCATTTTGGCAGTCTACTCTATAATATTTATGAGGTGTAGTTTAGTAGTAGTATTATCGTTTTGATAAAAATTTACACTCCATATGAATCTTTCAACTTTTCTTCATCAAATTTCTTTATGTGATAAAAGTTTTTGTGTGTTAAAAGAAACACTTTGATAAAAAGTTACACTAATTGCCAAAATCGTCTCTGAGTTTTGGGCACGTTTGCCATTTTCATCCTAAATGACACTTTTTTACCAAATTGCCCCCAACGTTTGTAACTTTTTTTCATTTTCATCCAAACCACTAACTTAGTTTATTTTTTCTGTTAAGTTGAGGATATTTGGATGAAACTGGCAAATATAAAACCACATGGACGATTTTGGCAATTTACTCAAACCCTTTTTAATTTCTTTTATTTAATTATTTTTGTTACATATATAATAAAAAAGAATATACATGGAGTTTTTCGAAAAAAAATTAATAGTTTTGTCACATAATTTTTATAAATTTTCCCCCAAATCACTAACTCAGTTTATTTTTTCTGTTAAGGTGAAGGATGTTTTAAATTTTATAAATTAAGACAGAAATTAATTTACAGCTTCTTTATATAAATCAGTTTTATATAGAGAAAACGTCATTGGTGTGCAACACATAACAATCGATTACAACTTTTAATATTTATCAGTTGTAGAGATAGAAAAAAATTGTAAAACGTTATATATTTTTTAAATGTGTTGAGCACCTAGGAAATATGTTGGTAGAAATAAAATATTTATTTAATTAAGATTATGAGGGTAACTAATACTTATTCTGAGTGCCTTGAGTAAAGAAACTTTTGGTTCATAGCATTATAATTACAATTTGGTGGGTAATTTTAAGGTTTGGTAACGATACGTTGTTTGATAGGGGGGGGGGGGGGGGCACTGGCTTCTGTTTTTCCTTAGGAGCGAATTTAAAAGAGTAGAAGATGAATTACAAACTTGGTACATATGATAATAATTTTTTATTTGACATTTTTCAATAAGGTCACCAGCATTTTAGTTTTATAAAATTTAGAGGTTTAAGTAGATTTTATTTTTATAAAACTGCTCTATATAAAAATTAGAAATTAATTTCTGTCTTAGTTTATAAACATCATTCGCCTTAATAGAAAAATTAACTTAGTTAGTGGTTAGATGAAAATTTATAAAAATTATGTGACAAACCTATTATTTTTTCATATAAAAATTGCATGTATATTCTTTTTTATTATATATGTAACAAAATTAATTAAAAAAAAGAAATTTAAAAGAGTTTGAGTAAATTGCCAAAATCATCCCTGTTGTTTTATATTTGCCAGTTTCATCCAAATATCCTCAACTTAACAGAAAAAATAAACTAAGTTAGTGGTTTGGATGAAAATGGCAAAAGATACAAACGTTGGGGGCATTTTGGTACAAAAGTGTCATTTTAGACGAAAATGGCAAACCTACCCAAACCTCATAGACGATTTTGGCAATTAACTCCATACCATATGAATCTTTCAACTTTCCTTCATATTTCATAAAACCTTCTACTTTATGTTATAAAAAAGGAATTAATTTCCAGTTTTGGTTTCAAGTGTTATATTCAACCAAACACACCTTAAGAGGAAATTAATTTCTCTTACTAGATTTAAAAAGTATCAAACTAGAATTTATAAAATATTAGTTGTGTATTATAACTTAATTAAATAAATTAGGTGTAAGAACTAAAGTTGTGAAATTTACTTGTTAGCCACAAGACACCACATTACATTTTAGCTACTTTGGTCTTGCCTTGTATGTTTTGTTTACGCCAACAGTTTTGGAATAGGGAAATTGGCCTGTAATAATCCCAACTAGACGTCATTGGCCATTGTCAGTCGCACCTTTGAATATTCCCCATGCCAGTCTCACATTTCAGTTATTTTTCCTCCACCGGTCCTCAGTTAAAAAAACGTAACGGAATTAAGTTTTTTTTTCTGAATTACAAGCTGACATTTTAGGGCTTTTGATCAGAACAAGGATACGAGTCGAATGATGTAAAACTTACCTTGAAATTGTGTTCCAAACGATGAAAACGGTGCTTCAATTCGGGTGTTTAAACTTCCAATTAACAAAAATCAAGTCGTTTGAAGCACCGCTTCGAGGTAAGTTTTACATCAATAGACTCGTATCCTCGTTCTGATCCAAAGCCCTAATACGTCAGTTTTTAATTTAGAAAAAAAAAAACTTAACTCTGTTAAGTTTTTTTAACTGAGGACCGGTGAAGGAAAAATAGGTGAAAGATAGGACTGGCATGGGGAATATTCAAAGGTGAGACTAGCAATGACCAATGACGTCTAGTTGAGATTATTACAGGCCAATTCCCCTTTGGAATATGTTAATTGTTCAAGATAATATAAATCATTTGACGATTAAGTGATAATTAGATTGTTTAACAAGTGAACTAAGTTGAGCCAACATCAACTGGAGCTTAAACTTATAACAATATGAGTCAACCTAGCTCGACTCAAAATTTCTAATACAAGTTAAAAACTAATCTCGTATTAACCTCAAGCCAACTCGTTTAACCACATCTGATCTAACATATAAAATGACATCCTTAAAAATTGACTCAAAAACAGCATAATTACATAAATCTCAACTCCGACACGAGCCAGATGGGTATACGGTCAACATTAGTTGTAAGGCGTAACGTCTCTTTCCTTAGAAGCTATATGTTAAAACATGATACATCTTTCTAAATACACAGCTAGCTTGCCATTTCCATTACAAGGTATTTCCTGCATCTCATTAGATAAACCGGAATTACATCATTATCGGGTCAGAGAATGCAAGTCATGGTTTGACTGAAAAAACAACATAAAATGCATGCATTCAAAACACGTGCATGATATCATATAACCACATCATTCAACATAAGTTAGTCGTATCAAACTGATGCAAAGAATAGAACATGAAGCAAAATAAACGACATTAAACCAGATTTTAGTGTCATATACTACTAGTTGGGGGCGTCAACAAGCCGAGCCACTAGGGAGCTTCTTGAGATTGGCTTTGCTAAAAGCTCAAATTGAGCCGAGCTTAAATGAGTTTGGGCCCAAATTGAAGCTCCAAAACAAACAAGCCCAAGCTCAAGTTCGAGCTATATTTAATACAATGAATATATAAATATTTAAATATACAATCATGGTAAAAATAACTAAATAATGTGTCTTATGGTGTGTAAACGTGTGTGTGTGTGTGTGTGTGTGTGTATATATATATAATTATAAAAAATAAAAGATCCAAGCTCGAGCTTAGAACAATATAGCTCAAAACGAGCCAAGCTCAAGCTCTTTTATGTTAAACGGGCCTAGCTCGGGCTCGAGCTCAAGCTTGGTTAAGTTAAACGAGACAAATCGTTTACACCCCTAACTGGCAGTGTTACAGATATGTGATAGTGTCGTTACCTTGATACAGTAATTATCCCAAAGCCCAGTCACCACTTGAAGAATCCTCCTGAGATGAAGGCTTTTCTGCTACACTTTAAAATAGCAAATAAATTAAATTGCCTTGACACGTAACCAACTTTAACAAAAATTCATGTCACAACGTTACTAAACGCGTTCTTAATAAAACTCACCAAGGCATGTAATTGATTCTGGAGAAATAAAGTCCTGCTTCTCTTTGTCACCAGATACGATCTGCTTTTGAGTTTCATGCGAGTTTTTTTTGTGTGCATTCAGAGTCTTGCTTCTTTTGTGCAATTGACCATCATCGAATGCATTATCGTCTAAACTTTTGCGCGAACTCTTAGTACTTCTAGCACACTAACATATACAAAGATTGTTAATAATTATATACATATATATAGAGAGAGAGGGAGAGAGAAAGTTTAAAATGCAAGACCACCTTATCGTGCGATATGTACGCAAGCATCTCAACCACACATCTGATCTAATCTAGGCCTTCAATTGAACACGGTGGCACAATCGTATAACTTTGCATAATTACGCACGTTCATAATTATGCGCGTTATAATACATAATTACGCACGTTATTTGCATAATTACGCATGTTATATTGGTGGTTGCGTACCGTCGCACGATAAGGAGGTCTTGTACGTTAACCGGCCTCTCTCTCACACACTATATGTATATATAAAGATATGGGAATAAATTTGTAACTTACCTCTCTTTGTTTGGCATTGCTTTTTTTATAAAGTAATGCAGGCAGTAAGATGTTGGTCGAAGTGTGTGACACAGGCCTTCCGCTATTTTTAGTAACAAGATACTTGGATCCAAAGTTAGCTAGAACATGCAGCCTCTACATAATACTTGAATCATGAATCTAATCACAGTAATTTAGCAAATAATGTTTAAAAAGGTCAAAAACCACGAAAACTTACAGAGGTTTTCGCAACATCAAGTGCATCCTCGGCCATCTTGATAGCATTAAATATATTATGCAATTCAGAAACAACTGTATGGATTCGATTCATATCACCATCTACAAAAGACGGATTGAGTAGTGTATCCATCGTAAAAACAAGCGGGCTGCAAAACAACACGGGTTATGTCAGAAAAAGGCGTGTTAGATAACGGATTAACGGGTCAACCTGATAACTTGCCTAAAAAAGGGATCAGAATTCTCTTCATTTTCGGGATCTTGTGACGGAAACTTGGTATCATGGGCAAGAATGTGGATTAAAAATATCATTGAACATACAGGATTATCCGTTGCATCACGCTTCACTTTAGCTTCTAAGTGACGGATCGTTATAATTTCTGCCATATAATTTAGCGACTAAAAAGAAAACGGTGTTAGAAAATCAAACATGGAAAAAGTGAAAAACAAGATTTTAATCACAGCTTTGACATACATCATCTTTTGGTGAACCTTCGAACGTATCAGAAGCAGCCAATGCAAAAGCACAGAGATATTTACAATGAAGGAAGTTATTCTTTAAAAGCTTAAATGTTTTCTTGAGGAACGATTTCCGTACCAGAGTAGAATGGTCCTGAAAAGATGCAACTTTTATTTACATCTTTGATATGTAGATAAATTAAAAAATGAAAAGATTCAAACCTTGGCCATCAAGACTGTTTCACGGTAAATATCTGCGGGAATATGTGAGTCCCATAATTGGGAAAGCTGAAGAACGGATGTAGCTGCAGCTAATCTTAGATGATCTTTGTCCTTTTTACTGTTGTACCCATGTGATTATTTATTAGTTCCAATTATAGGAAGATATCTACTAGTTACAATTACAATCAAATGTGTGTGTGTGTGTGTGTATATATATATATATATATATTATTAAAGGTAGACCACTTCAACTTTGATTGTTTACGTTAAAGCCATACCAGGAGATTGTGCCTTTAGAAATCTCAGCCCTTAGAAGCATTTGTGATATAATGCCAAGTACTTCATCAATTTGACGAGTGACACCTGTACGCTGATGTGGCAAAAAGCTTTTGACGAGTGTTTTAAGCCCAAATATCTGAAAGAGAAAAAACAATCAAACACCAGTATGTAATCCTTCATACATAGATCATATATGGCAGTATTTCATGAAAAAAAGTCATAAATAAAATAATGCTGCACACCTTCATTTTGCAAGAAGCACTGGAGTCAGATTCTAGACCGGAAAAGATATTGTCAAATATATAACGCGTGATCTCTTCAGCATGGGATTCAAACACAGATACAGAATGCTGAGCCATGCAACCCAAAGACTGCAAAACTGCAGGGGTATGCTGCCCACTTTCAAGAGCATCGACGAGTGTCTAGAAAAATAAGATATTGTAGAGTATATGAGTTTATGATAGGAGATAAACATGTGGATAAGCATTAATAAGGTATATACAACTAACTGTTATAAATATATACACAAACAAACATACATGATACTAATAAATATATACAGTAATATAGTATAATTATTTGCAAATATTAAAAGTTATATATGTATTAATATAATCATACGCATTAACATTAATTGATAAAGATAATAATAATAAGTATATATAATATATGTATCACAAGTATTTATACTAAATATATATACACACACACACAAATTAATAAAAAAAACATATATTATTCATATTTATAAATACATATTAATAATAATAATAAACATAAATTTTATATATATGTATTAATATTCAAATATATATACATATATGTGTGTGTGTATAAATGTAAATTATATATTTAATATAATTAAGATATATATAAACATATGGGGTAAAGATCAAATATTAATGGGCTTAGCATACTAAATGTGAGAAGTGGAGACATTTTTTATTTTTATTTTTTTCCATCTACTTAAACATGTTGGTTAAAAAAAATCGTGTAGAGTGATTAAATAATTACTCTACTGGTGTAAATACACAAAAAAAAATCTGGGACTAAAATGCGTGCTTGACAAGATGGGAAAAATATTTCTAAAAAAATCCCCTCCTTCACTTCTCATGTTTAGTATGTTAAGCCCATTTGTACAATAACCTTACTCTAAACATATGTATGTTATATTTATTTTCTAAAACCTCTAAAAAGAAAAGGACTAATATGACTAAACCTTGCACAGGTAAGAGAAAGTGAACTGCTGAGAAGTAACAATTAATTCACTGATGGCGGAGATTGCAAGCTTGGCCTGAGCACGAGTTCCGTTCAGACAGATCCTCTCTAAGAAAGGGTAGATAACACTACAAATAACAAGAAAACATAGTGTCACAGAAAAAGAAACATATATAACACTATGATTGACTAAAGTCAATAGTGGACTACCTGAGGTCAACAGAAATATGAGGTCCAGCTTTTACCAACATTTGAAGCAGCTCATTACAGAATGGTGATTTCTCTTCTAACAACAGTGTGCAGAATGGCTCTTCAGAACCTCTCAGAAGTAGCGGGAAAGCATTAACAATAATCTTAAGAAAAAGAAACATATAGTTCAGTTAGTTTAAAACATTAAGCAGTGCACTTTTACTTGTATATCAAGCAAATAAAAAAATTTGGATTTCAATTGATACATTTTATACACATACGATGCCATACCATAAGAAGTGCCACACAAGCCTTCTTTAAATTGGCCAGTCCAAATTTGTTTTCAGAGAGATTATCAAGTATACACCTCACGTGATCAGAACTGAATAAATTAAATGAACATTTCGTCGCGAGTAATTGTAGAAATTCAAAATCTGTGTGCAGGTCCTTGATCTTCTTGACAAAATTATCCTTCAAAAGGAGAAATTTCATATTTGATTACACTTTATTAAACAATAAACTCTCGTTTAAGAGCAAAACAAATACATATAGCACATGTATTAATCAAAAAATAAAAACTCACTCTGATGATCTGTGAACTTCCAAACTCCGGTTCATTCAAAATCTCTTTGAAGGTGTTAAAAAGACCAACATCTTTCACCAAATGTAACTTACTAAAGCACTCTTCTGCTTTGACTTTTACAGGGAAGCATGTTGACATTTTTGCAAACAACTTTTTGATTTTTTCTTCGCCTCTTTCAGAGACATTCTGCTGAACGAGAGATGTTATTAGACACTACATACACTAGATACAATGATCACATTAATAGAAAAGAAGCTATTAGAAAACTTGACTTTTTTTATATATGATGATATACTGTTTAATATGGGAGCATACAATAGTCTACAGTTTAAAGTTTAAACCTTTTCTTTTGTCCGGAGATCTAGGTAACTCTGCATCTCAAGTTGCAACCTGAAACAAAACTACACGTGTAAAAAAGTTGTCTCTGCAAGTTAGATAAGAGCAACATATGATTTTAGATTTTTAGTAACCTTTTTTTCTGACACAAAACAGCAGTCAGTGCCTTCTCATGAGCAGTGGTAAACATGTCATCCTTGTAAGCGGAAACCGAATGTGAAAACAAAAATATCCAGTGCCTAATCCTCTCCTCAACTGAAAGTGAAACGGGAAACAAATCCTCTTCAAGCACGTGTTCTATGTTCTGAACGCTGAGGGAGACGTTTCACAAACAGTTACTGTCAGTAAATAATTAACGAGTGAAATGCCATTTTTGCCCCTGAGAGTGAGGTTTGGCCAGTTTTGCGACTTTCGTCCAAAGGTTTGTTTGAAATCTTGCCAATTTCATCTGGCTCGTTAACTTCATCCAATTTTCTTCATTAAGTCGGTGGTATTTCCGTCTTTTTTTGTTGACTTAAAAAGCAATTCGGTTTTTTTCACTTTAGGTACAAGCATTGAGCATAATGTACAAGTATTCACTTAAAGAGCAACGGTCTTTTTCACTTTATGTATGAAAATACCCCTGGCTTAACGGAAAAAAAATAGATGGAGTTAACGAGCCGGATGAAATGGCACAATTTCAACCTTTTGGACCCAGATGCGGAAAAACAAACCTTTGGACGAAAGTCGCAAAGCTGGCCAAACCTCAGGGACGAAAATGGCATTTTACTCATAATAAAATTTCTGACAAACATTATGTAGCAATAAACGTACCCAAACTCCGCATCCTTGTCATAGCAAAGTAACAGAATACCACAAGGTATTTGTTCAAAGTCAACACTTAATTTGATGACGCCCTCAGAACATTTAACACAATAATCATGATAGACGTCTAGTAGCATTTGCAACGCTTTCTTTCTAACAGATGCCTTTGTAGAGAGAAACAAACAATAATGAGTTGTCAGAAAATTTAAACAGTAGCTAAAAGTCTAAAATCACGTTTGTTATAAATGAAACCTTTTTATCACGTAATCTTTTAGCAGCTTGAGTAATCATTTCAGGTGGTACAGGTCTGAGATTGGACTTTGCAAGATCACACACCACTGCAACTGCTTGTGTTCTCACTTTATCGTCAAAGTCTAAAAGGCGACCTTCAAGGGCAGCTGCTCGTACAAGAAAGCATAAAAAAAATATTTACAAAAATTACCAAAATAGAATGCTGAAAGAGTGAAAGCTGATAACTTACACAGAACTGTAGTGGAATTGTCGCCAGGTGGATTAAATAAGTAAAAAGATTTAGCACATAATACAGCATTAAGTCTAACTGCACTAGACTTATCAGCGAATCTATTTATAAACTCTGCGAATAGATGGTGGTACTCTTGCGCAATGTGACATCCGGGAATTGAAAAAAGTTTTCCAACAAACTTGATAGCCGTTATCCTAACATCAACCTGTTCAGTCTGTAAATTACAAAAGAATAAAATATCAAATAAGTTGATAAAATCAGACATAATAATCTCGAATTTTAAATTTGCAATGATAAAAGAGAAATACGGACCAGTAGTTCCTGAGATAAGTTTTCTACTACAGCAATAAGCATTTGTGGAGCACACTGAATGATTTCGTATATGATATCATGATACGATTCTTTGAGCTCACTGTTAACATTGTCTCGATCCAAAATACAACGGTTGAGAAAACGACAAACAAACGGTTCAAGAGTCTGACTGCAATCATCAATAACAGAAACAGCTAGCTGAAAAGAAGCTGGAGATGCGTCCTGAAAAACAGTACAGTAGTGGATTTAATATAGTCATACGATTATAATAAAAGGAAGAATGTGTGTGTGTTACTAACACAAGCTATACAGATGACATAAGTCAAGAAAAAACTATTGACATTAACTATAACAACAGAACTTTTACAAGAAAATAAGATAATAGGGTGAATAAAGCAAGTGTAACTAATATGCTAGCAAATTACCTTTTTGTCCTTCAAAAGATTACGCAAAATTACTTCCATAAGTGCTTGAGAAACTTTCTCCTTTAGAATAGCTGACATTATCGATGACATTGCACCAAATACATTTGAAGAATGCTCTTTCCTGCAAAGCAACCCATACAACACATCAACAACATAAACAAAACATGTGATATATAAATTAAAAAAAGGACTTCAACTCATATATGATAACACCGTTCATACCTTATCACACCAAAAAATATATTGAACATCTTCAGAACTAAATCTTCACATCCTATATCTAACATTAACACACAGAAATTGTATTTTGCAACAGTCTCCAATAGCTCTACCCTCCTTGAGTAATATGGACTTTTGGTATCAACGAGCTCCCCGAACATACCCAATAAGAGTTGATATATGCTCTGAAAAAAACGTGATCAAACATCAGATTTGTTGGTAAAACACTGAAAACGTATTTCAGTCGAACCATTTACCCTGAGATCTGCATCACTAAAGCCAGGATTTGGAGCAAGGATCCTAAGTATTTCACATACGCATATGGAAACCAAAAGTCGCACATCTTTGTCCTTTTGCTTCAGCAAGCCATGCTTCAATATAGAATCGCTCAATGGCTTTATATCAGGCTTTAGCAAATCTGATTGTGTTTTTAACTTTGGCAGTGCACTTGCCGCTTGCTGGCAAAAACCAAAAAGTGCATAAATATAAGTATTGATTTACAAAAGTATGGCTACTCCTCGTCACGTGTAAAACATATATAATATATAATGAAACATCTTAGTTAATAAGACTATCACTATGTCAGCCACCAAAGATTCACAGCACCGTAATGAGCCATTATTTACAACATAATAGAGGCAAGGAGCATCACGGTTTCTCTCCGTTTGCTAGTTGCTACTCATGATGTAACTATTTGCAAATACCGTCACCAAACAAGAGTATCTACACAAAGAACGTTAACTAAAGCAAGCCAAATTTATTTGTGTTCACAAAATCATTAAACATATGAAATATTCTTAACAGAACCCTCACATTTACTCTGTTGGCAGCAATTACTATAAACAAGTGTATTAGGCAAAAAAATTTATTCGTCATTGGTCATTTGGTCTTAAAACGCCCCGCTTGCGGTATGCTCATATAATGTATATATGTGTGGGCGCTCGGGGGGCAAAAGTGAAAGTGCACTAATTTTAACATTATTTTACTAATTTCGTGAAAATAATGTTAAAAGAGGGGAATGGTTAATCATGCATCATGTGGTGGCGTTGATAGCCAAAAGACAAGGGGGTACATGCACTAATCGGCGTTTGTCTCAATTGCTGAGTGTTATGTGCCTTATGTCCAAGGCTTGATGCAAAACTACAATCGAGCCGAGGGTCTCATTGGAAGCAGCCTCTCTATTCCTACGGGGTAGAGGTAAGGTTGTCTACATCTCACCCTCCTCAGACCCTACCTTAGCTTTGCTATTGGTGGGATATACTGAGTATGATGATGATGATGATGGTCATTTGGTCTTAAAATCTGTAAAAAGCTATAGAACCTAACATAATAAGTATTACTTCTCTTCAATTCCCAGTTGTGTTAAAGGTTGTCCTAAAGTTAAAACATGATTCTTATTTAAGTTGTGTTAAAGGTTGTCCTAAAGTTAAAACATGATTCTTATTTAAGAACATGCTTCTCAAAGCTACGAAAATATCATTCTTATAAAATAACCACAAGCTAACATCCTAACACAGGCGTAACATTTTATCCTTATACCGCTTTTGAAAACAGCGTAAACAACTTAAGAGTGCTCATCTTGCTTTCCATGCCGAATGCAACATTAGTGACTCGACTTTCAGGGATTAGAAGCTACAAAAACTAAAACAAAGAGGACATCTTATTGATCTTAAAAACTACTACTACAATATACACAAAATAACACTTCAACAATGTACCAATACATATTTACCTCTAGAAATGTCATTTCCAACCCATTTGTAAGTCAATTTTGTTATATTCTGTCTCTAGTCAAATGGTAATGTTAGAATTCTAAACATATTCATAACAAATGTATGATTTAGACTGAGTCTAGCGATTTCTCCCAAAATATATATTGAGATAGTGTGTGTGTGTGTGTGTGTTTCTATATATACACACTATAGCATATACATGATTACATTTTGAAATTCATGATCCAACCACTTAAAAACATAAACCCTAGCCAAATAAAAACCCTAACAAAACCTTGACTAAAATAAGCACAAACAAAGTAGTACAGTACACTATCAACGTTAAATACACCTACATTTCATAGTGAAAAAGCATATTAGGATTGTAGTAGACGTATACCTGCAAAAAAACACTCGAATCCGTACGATATACACTTAAAATTGAAATTGAAACTAGAACTAAAAGAATAGACTGGATCTGAACGAAATAGTTGCAGATGAATGATTTCAGACGGTTGAGATACGTTGACGCCGTGTCTATTGAACGGAAATAGATAACGGAAAACATCGGAAACGATAACTTACACGGAGTAGCTTAACGAGGAGGTCTTTGTGAGGACATTCCTTCTTCGCAGAGAGTTGTTTGCCGACGTCGCGAATTAGGTCTTTTGCAGCTTTACCGTCGGAATCCGCCATTGTCGCCGTTGGGAGCACGAGAGCGGGAAAAAGTGTGTGTTTTGAGAGGGAAATTTAGGTTTTGAATGATGTCAATGTTTTGTTTCCAAAATGTGGTAACCCAGATTATTAACTATATATATTAAAGAGAAAGGTCGGTGGGACCTTTCTCTTTAAACCTTCACCTTTTAATAAATATACATACTAACCCTTAACTTTTAACTTTTAACTTTTTTTCTTTTTTAACCTTCAATATATGACAACCTTTATGTACTGTGATAATACAGTAATTTATATGAAACCTAATAATAATCATTAATATTAAACGTAATAATAATCATTTACAATTTTAAATTCTCATAATCTTTTATTTAGAAAAACAAACCAACATTAATCAAAATACTTTACAACCATTACGAAACTAGAGCAATTCTTACATTTTTGTCATAAATCTTAACAAATATATTTGAAGTAAATTGAGCAGTCCTTACATATCTTTTTATTTATTTCTAACCAAGTTATTGTTACTAACGCAATATGTATAACAAAGTAAAAAAACGTGTCACATCACGTGTGAGCATCACACGTTAATGTCATCATCGTATCCCATGTAACGAAGTTACAGGCGTGACGTTGCCGCCGCAACGCGCGGCACCGGCTAAAATCTAGTATTTGGTGTTTTTGAGTGATTCAGGTTTGATTTCTGTCGTTTTTATTTTAGTTTTTTTGAACGGCAAAGAACAATGTGTCAACCACGGTGACCGGGCGTTGTGGCTAAGGTCGACTACTCAACTGCCGCCAGCCCCTTGGCTCTCCCAGATGCGCGGAAACCTGACCTTCACCCGCCCGAATGTGCACGACAGTGGAATAATCGGTAAAACATCGCATCCCATCCAAGACGAACCGGCACCACCCGTATTCACCTTTCATCTGGATGCCGCATAAAATAATGAGGAGAGTGGGAGTCGAACCTGGATCACAAGGAATACCAAGTCTTTCACCAACCACTTCAACACTACCTCATTTACTTTTGTTGTTTTTATTAGTTTGTCTAATTTCATTAATAGTCCATTTAGACGATTCGTTAGCTGTTTAAAAAAATAGTTTTAATAAGTTGAATCTAAAATAAAAAATTATAATTACCTTGGGTACCTAAATTTTCAATATGTAACTACTTGAGTTCAATTTTGTAACATCGTTAACCAAATTTGTTATTTTTATGAAAAGACTAAAATACCCCTATTATTTATAAATAGTAATAAAATAAACTTTATATTTTCTATCTCTCTGTCGTCTTATTTGTGTACACAAATAGTAGTATCTCACTTTCTCTTTCATTATATCTCTCCCTTCACTCCACCACCACCATAAACCGCCACAATATATCAATGTTGCCACCACCACTTTATAGTTTATATGCATACCTTATTTTAAGTTGAAAATATCAATTTATAGTCAAATCTTTTTCCATAACATTATTCAGTTTGTTCGAATAGTTTTGTAGAAGATTTATATTATCAGTGTTTAGTTTAGGTTACAATATAAAAAATATTTTTTAAGTAATTGGAATATTTTTATAGCCTCCATCTTAAGATTTAAATAAATGAATTTTATAATATTTTTGTTATATATAAATTACTTTTAAAATAAACTATTAGTTGCTACGAGAACTTAAGTATGCACAATTTAGTACGAAAACACAACGAATGTCACATTTTCGTTTATATGTTATTTATTGTCATATATGATTATTAGATTAAATAATGTTTAATCATTACATCAACAAAACAAGGGTGGGAGTTGGCTACAAAGTCCATTTTTCCTACAAAGTGTACAAAGTCATAAAACACCATAATTTCAACCATAAAACACATTCAAAACCCACAAATAACATAGTGGAGATTACTAAAACATCATATTTGTAGGTTTTGTGTTGTGTTTTGAATGATAAGACTTTGATTATCGAATGACTAACATTAATTTGTTTTATGTTAATTATCATGTTGTGTTTTATATTCATAGTTATACGATGGTGTGTTTGAAGTTTTTAAGGAATGTTAGGGTTTGGATATTGTGTTTTAGTGATCTTCACTATGTTATTTGTGGGTTTTGAGTGTGTTTTATGGCGGAAATTATGGTGTTTTAAAACTTTGTACACTTTGTAGGAAAAATGGACTTTGTAGCGGAACCCCACCCAACAAAACAAAATTATGGGTAAGTTAAAAAGTTAGATATTGTTGTGAACAAGCCTAATAGCAAGAAGATGAGAAAATATATTGAGAGAGAAAGAGATGTTTATTATTGATGGTATATACATACAATAAATACAATGGAATATATATAGGGTAAAGAAACTTGGAGAATAAGCTTGTTCTATTTTAGGCGTTGATAACCACAATATCAATATGTTTATAATACTCCCCCTTGGTTATCAACTTTATACGCTTGGAGATGTTGCCTCGTTAAAAACCTTGCTAGGAAAACCCAGTGGGATAAAACCTCAGCTAAGGGAAAAAGAGTGCAGTGCGTATTGTCTCCCCCTGATACGTTTGGATCGGGCGTGTTGTCTCATTAAAAACCTTACTAAGAAAACCCAATGGGACAAAACTTAGTTAAGGGAAAAATAGTGCAACTTGAATAAAACTCCCCCTCATTATAATACGTATCCTTTAAGTGACGTGTGCCCATCTTCCTTGAAAGTTGATCAAAGCTTTTGTAGCCAATGAATTGTCGCTTGATCCCTTGATCCCTTAATGTGCAATCCTTTATGTTGAGCAATGTTGTATAATCTTCTAACGAGACTTTAGGTCCCTCATTTCAAAAATATCATATGTCCACGATTGTGTTTTGTTACATTCCTGCATCTGAAATATTTCTTTGAACTCGTTCCAATGTCTCTTTGCTTGACAAAGTCTATATCATGACAATACTCAAGTGAAAAATATTATAACTATACGTAGCTAGCAAAACATATTAATGCACATATGCATTTAACAATGGTACTTCTAGAATGAGAATCTCTACTTTGGTAGGAGATGATAATATGCATTTCTTATAACAAGTGACTTAAAACCTTTAACATGCTTTAAGGTTCAACTATGTCCATACTAAAATATCCTAACATCATCTTCTAGATGTACTTGGGGGATTGATAAAATATAATTACATATATACTCGAATAGTTCGAGTAATAATTAGACCGTGCCAATGTCTTTCAAAAATTCTCCCTTTAAAAGCTCGACAATTTCTCTCGATGATGCTGTAACACCCTTAAAATTTCTACTTCTATTTAGTAATTATTCATAAGATTTTATACAAAAGATGTTTAAATTAAATCCTTAGTTTCAAGAACCAGGTTCTAAGGTAATAAACATTAGTTATCTACCGACTAATTTAAAACATCCATAAGTTGTTTAACAAACGGTTTACATCATAGCATTGTTTAAACAAAGTTAATTTACGCGGAAGCTTCAAAAGTTTGTGTTCGGTTCTTCAAAAGCTAGCTTGACCGTCATCCGTAATCATTGGATACCTAAAAACTGAAATGTTTACATTAAACATTAGTATTAGAATACTTAGAAATAATACATATTCGAAACTACGTCTAAAACGGATTCGATTCCACAAAGAAATACAAAATTTGTCATAAGTTCTAAAGCTCTACCGTAAGTTACGGTAGCTTCTGGAAAATTCTGGTTCCACCGTAACACAGAGGAAACCCACCGTAACCTTTTGGTGTCTACCGTAAATTACGGTATATACCGTAATTTACGGTAGACGCTGGAATGTTATGTTTGGTTTGATTTGTTTGTTTACTTGAATCAAGTTCTCGGATTTCAATCCTACAAACCAACATGTATAATCCTTGTATTCTAATATGTCATTTGTCAATAATAACAAGAGACCGAGTAACCCTACTACAATGTATTACCATGCCTTACTTAGTTATTCGACCCGTTTGGCTCATCTAAGGAATTCTCCATTTTGATGACTACCAACGAGGTCTAACCAGATTCTTGGCCTATTATTCGACATAGCGAATATCATCGCTTTAATCCAACTCAACTTTTTAATACTCAATCCAACTATATATATGCTAAATATCAAATTTACCCAAATGTAACAAATCAAGTTACATACTTGCATAACTAAACAACATTATCAACCAACAATTCTAATTAACTATTTTGACCCGTTTGTTTGTCGAGTGAACTTCGTCACTTCCATGACATTTGTTTATACACAATGTAACGAAACCGAAGTTACGTACCTTTAAAGCACACCTTTCAAGCGTGTATCATCTCCGGCTTGTCCGCTTGATGTTCCGGATTCTTTGCCTAAAGAGTTCAATTCACAATAAGTTTAGAACTCTTTCACAAGCTTTAACGCATAATTCTCAACAATGATCAAATCTGCGTTTTTACTCAACTTTTAACATTTTAACTCTCATTTAGGCGTTTTATCAAACACCTAGCGGGTCAGATTTCTACATGATCAAAACCAAGCTCAAGACTTGAGTTTATCACCCTAATTAACTTTAATTAGACTATGTACACATATTTTAACATCATCATATCAGAAATCCCCTTCTATGACCCGTATTACACTAGAATAATCATTCTAAACCCTAGTGTTTACTAGTTTCCCACAAAACCCATGATTCACCTTCAATGTGTTCATGAGATTTTCAGGAATTAGGCACGATTTCGCATGTTATTGTCTAGGTTTTACTCCTAGACACTATATGAACCATATTCTACCCGAATAGCAAACATGCAACATCAATTTTCAGATTTCCCAATTTCATGAGAATTTCAAACAGAGAATTAACACTAAATTTTACATACCTTGTAACCCCCTTGTGATGAGGATCACTAATCTATGCTCAATTTTTGATTCGGGACAGATCTTGGCCTTCAGTTTGTGAGATTTAACTGAGCTAGGGTTCTTGGGGAGCCTGGGGTTCGCCCCCTCCTTCTGGTCGATTTCAGCAACACACAAACCAGTGTGTTTTAATTTTAATTTTCTTGTTTTATTAATATTAGTTTTCACTTTAACACTTTTGGTCCCTCAATTTTCACCCTTTATTTATTTTCACTTCTAAACTACTCACAACTCATTCTCTAACCAGATTAACATTATTCCTAGTTAGTTTATAATTCTTATTTATTCGCAATGTTATTGTAATATAAGAATTCGTATTTTCGGGATGTTACAAGTCCAGCCCCCTTAAAAAGGGTTTCGTCCTCGAAACCAAAGTACATACCAAATAATGTAGGATAGAGACGTCGCATCTCCTCTTCGGACTCCCACGTAATGTCCGAGCCTTTCCTATGCTCCCACTTGATCTTGACTTGATCAATTTGTTTGTTTCGCAATTGCTTGACCTTCTGATCCAAAATCTCCAATGGTCTCACCGCATAATTCAGGCTATTATCCACCTCGATATCATCGTAATGGATATAAGTTGTTTCCTCCGTTAGACATTTCCGCATTTGCGACACGTGAAACGTGCCATGTATTCCACTCAACTCTCCCGGTAGCTCGAGGCGATAAGCCACCTTGCCAACCCGTTCGATGATTTTAAATGGCCCGATAAACCTCGGGCTTAGTTTCTCTTTTCTTCTGAATCGGATAACACCCTTTCTTAGGGAAAACTTTTAGCATAACTATATCACCTATTTCCTATCCTTTGTCCCCCTTTTTGATCGGGTTGTCTTTTGACCATTCAGTCACTGAGTCCGTCAGCATACTTACTTGACGCTAGTTTTATATTAACAAGCGCTCTACATAAGTCACAATGTTATTTAGGCTACAACTTGTTTTATTGCCTAAACTAATTGGTCACCATCTTACCTCATACCTCGTCATTCGGGTATGCAATATTGCCGCCATCGGCCCTTTGCGTGCTTATAATTTCATATCTAGTCATTTACACTTTAACGTGATTACATTCTCTATTACTTTTGTGTCCGTTATCACATCACGCCGTGTTTAGTTTTACATCTACTTTTCATTCTTAAGAATCTTTCCTCCGAATGCATCATCTTACAGCTTTCGGTGTTTGACCTATATTCTTTAGTACTAACCATTTTCTAATTTCTATCTCGGTATTCATAGGTGTTAAAACGTCGTTGTTACCAAAACTTAATTTTACTTTGATGTTTCTCTCTTTAACCATGTCGATTAATCATATCAAGGAATTGACGACAAGGATTATTCTTCGGGATTATCATTTTACGCGAGAAATCATAATTGGTTCTCCACGCTTTATATTATCGACCCGTAGGTTCCTTTACTTAGCCTTGTAGACTATTCTATTAGGTCTTCACCTTTTTAGGGTGAGACCCCCCTCCTGGTATGTTCCTTTGTATTTGCGACCCAATGGTCATTTTGTTCCCGTAGACCTTTACATTGTTTATAATCTGGAGGTTATGGTGATCCCATGGATCACCTTCTATTCGTTTGACCTTGACCGTAGTCTAAGGCTACACTCATTTTCTTTCGGATTATCTTTCCGACTCTATGACTTCTTGTGTGTCCTTCGCGTTGGTTATTTTATTCATACCGTTATTTGGTTTATGGCCCTATTTCCTTTCAACCATTTACCTGGGTTTATCATCTGAATGGTTTTAACACTCCGGTTTCATTGGTTTGCATTTTCCCTTTCATACTCTTTTTATGACCTATCCCATAGATTCAATAATATTTCACGCTTTCATTATCCAGGTTGCGCTTACTTGGGATATCAACTACTATACTTTATTCAACCCGCCCAACATTAAAGTAGTTGAACATGACTATCGAAATTTCTGTTTTTGCAAAATTTTATCGTTTTCTCAGTCATAACTCTTAATCCGAGTCTCTTGACTTTTAATTCGCGTTCTTGACTGTTGGTTACGCATTTATCTGAAAACATACCTATTTATTGAATATTTTATCGATATTATTTTCATAGCAACCCTTCCGTCATTCCTTAAGACTTTATTTCTCGATTTATTTGGTCGTATCAGCAAAACCCACCGCTTTTACTCAACCAAGTCTTTTATTCTTTCACTCGTCTGGTTTGACTTGTTCGTGTGAGTTCCATCTCCTATGACAGTCAACTTTATCCTTATGCCTTGACATTCTAAATTGTCAATTCATATTTTCGTTTACTTGATTCTTATCCCTTCCCTTGGGCTCATTATCTTAATGTAATATGCTCCCATTATCCGGCTCCCGTTTACTTTTATTATCAAGCACTCTACTTAATTAATCCGTACACCACCTTTCTTTTGTCAGCGACCCTTAGGTCTGTTTCTTTTACAAATGTCCCGAAGGCCCATGTCTCAAGTCTTATTCGGTAAACTACTGTTATTGTTATTCGGCCTTTGGGGTTTACTCGTTCTTATTCTAATGCTTTCATAATGTTTGTCTTAGTCTATAACCATGTCCTTGTCATCTATTACTATTGTAAACTCCCAGGGTTCGGGTGTTATTACACTCCTCCCTATTATGACGCTTATCTTTCATTACGTTCTCAGGTTCGAGTGTGCGCGCACCCCTTCCCAAGGCAATATTTATCATGATTATTTTTACCTCGATGCTCAACGTACAGTTTCAGCACCTCTTATAAACTATAGAACTTTTATTATTACCTCTTTCTATTTTTCAAAGCCTTGGTAATTTCGTTAACACTAATGTAGAATGTTAAATAAACCGATATAAAACAAACGATTTATTTACACTCGTAATAATTAAAAATTTATGCTGAAATTTAATTTACAAGAGTATACCTGAAACGACATCAGGTTCAGCTTTAGCCTCCGTGGCTGTTATATAAAACAACTTTGTCCGTGATTTCTGAGCATCAGACTTTGTGTCAGTTGTGTCCTTGGTTCCAAGCCTCTCTGGACATTTAGACTTTTTATGTCTTGGCTTATCACATGTGCCCTAGTGAAATTTTCCACAAAATCTACACTTATGTAACACATTTTTTGTAACTCCCTTCTTGGGAGCTTTATTAGATTTGGACTTCTTTATGGATTTTGGATTCATATCCAACACCCTCCTTTCTTCTATTTCTTGTAGTATGCTGTCTTTCAATTCAGCCATCATATCGTTCACCACCGGCACGATTATGGTTTGTAATCTATCAATATACTGTGATAGACTATTTTCTAGAGCTTTTCCGACCTCCTCGGAAATCTTAGCTTTCATTTGTTCAGTCAATTGAGATGTCGAATCATCTCCGGTTACTCCAGACATTTCTTTAACTGAAACATCCATCACGATTTATCAATAATTATTTAATTCATTTCCATCTTATTATACGGAAATTTATATCACTCTCACTCAATCATAAATAATGTGTTATTCTTTTTCGGTTTGGTCAAGTATATATCCTGCCTTACCTTTCTTACTTAGTGTATTTTCCCGGGTTCGAGCGTATTCATACACTCCTCCCATCTTTCCGTCATCTTGAAGTTGAAATGTTTACACTAATTGTTAAGCATTTCATTTATGACATATGTGTCATTCATTTTGATCTAGCCAAGTTCACCACGTGCTTAAACCATTTATGCTTAGTGCACTTTTCCGGGTTTGAGTGTGTAAACACGCACTTCCCGTGAATATCAATTCAAATTTTCCTTTTTCTAGTATTCTAGTAAGTCTACTAAAGCAATTAATTCTTACCGGACGATCGATCAAGCTTGAACCGAACACTTTGTTGACAACCTGGCTCTGATACCAACTTGTAACACCCTTAAAATTTCTACTTCTATTTAGTAATTATTCATAAGATTTTATACAAAAGATGTTTAAATTAAAACCTTAGTTTCAAGAACCAGGTTCTAAGGTAACAAACATTAGTTATCTACCGACTAATTTAAAACATCCATAAGTTGTTTAACAAACGGTTTACATCATAACATTGTTTAAACAGAGTTAATTTACGCGGAAGCTTCAAAAGTTTGTGTTCGGTTCTTCAAAAGCTAGCTTGACCGTCATCCGTAATCCTTGGATACCTAAAAACTGAAATGTTTACATTAAACATTAGTATTAGAATACTTAGAAATAATACATATTCGAAACTACGTCTAAAACGGATTCGATTCCACAAAGAAATACAAAATTTGTCATAAGTTCTAAAGCTCTACCGTAACTTACGGTAGATACCGTAAGTTACGGTAGCTTCTGGAAAATTCTGGTTCCACCGTAACACAGAGGAAACCCACCGTAACCTTTTGGTGTCTACCGTAAATTACGGTATATACCGTAATTTACGGTAGACGCTGGAATGTTATGTTTGGTTTGATTTGTTTGTTTACTTGAATCAAGTTCTCGGATTTCAATCCTACAAACCAACATGTATAATCCTTGTATTCTAATATGTCATTTGTCAATAATAACAAGAGACCGAGTAACCCTACTACAATGTATTACCATGCCTTACTTAGTTATTCGACCCGTTTGGCTCATCTAAGGAATTCTCCATTTTGATGACTACCAACGAGGTCTAACCAGATTCTTGGCCTATTATTCGACATAGCGAATATCATCGCTTTAATCCAACTCAACTTTTTAATACTCAATCCAACTATATATATGCTAAATATCAAATTTACCCAAATGTAACAAATCAAGTTACATACTTGCATAACTAAACAACATTATCAACCAACAATTCTAATTAACTATTTTGACCCGTTTGTTTGTCGAGTGAACTTCGTCACTTCATGAGAATTACAGATGCCTAGACATCATCACTGTAAACTGCGATTATAGTGAACTTTTAAAAGTAGAATGTTGATAAAACATGGCTAATTTAATCAAACTTATATCCCTCTATAGGCGAATATCTCGAGTTGTACAACACTCGACCCGACTATTTTAGTCCATACATATTTTGTCAACTTCAACTAGTATGTTCTTGAGGTTTTGACATCAATGCTTTTGGCATTTTCAATCCATGAGGGAATTCATTCCGTCTTATCCCAATATGCATATGCTTTCACTCTTTAGGAGTTTTTCTACATAACTTTGCCCATGTAACACATAAATATCTATATCATATGCAAAAATGTCATGAACACTTGCTTTTATCTCTAAAATCCATATTATACCATGCGTGTACACTATTTATTGAGATGTCAAAATCATCGGGTACAATTTTTCTATGTATGTTTCTTGGTGCACAAGTATTACATTGTTAAGATGTTTCGATTAACCTTTTAAGCACTCATTTGCTTTAGAAACTCATCATGAGTTCCAACATGTAAAATAATCATAACCTATTCAAGCCCGAATATGTATAAATGATCACATTATTCTCGAGAACTTACTTTACATGACTTACATAGTTTAATCATTCGGGACTTTAATGTAAACTTTTAGTATCAAGTGATACATAACATTCATAAGATGCATATCAATTCTCTCTTTATATTACCAGACTAATAAATTATTGGAAAGTCAATGCATCCACCACTGGAGAATACATCTCCTCATAATCAATCATAGGTCCTTGCGAAATTCTTGTGCCACCAATTTTTCTTTATATCACTCAATTTGATTTTCACATAATTCGCATAAAAGACCCATTTATATCCAACATATTTTACAACTTCAGTTGTATGGACTGTTGGTCTAGATATTTTCCATGTCATTAGAGAATTTAACTTTGCCTTATTTGCATCTTTCCATTTTGGCCAATCATTTATATGTTTACGTTCATAGGCAGATCTCAAATCTTGATCCTCATCACTTAATCATTTCAAGCGCTACATTATATACAAAAATATAACGACGTCGATTTTTATTTCAATTCCATACATATCTTAGACATGATACAATTTATCATGATCTCTTTATTTTCAGGTACCTGAGGTTCTTCTTGAACCATCATGTCTACTATCTCTTAAGGAAATCTTATAACCTCAACTTGACCATCTTAATTACTTGCTCCAATTTTCGAGGAATTTTATTATTGGAATCAACTAGTCTACCACGCTTTAGGCGTGCAATAGACTCATTACAAATATGTGGTTGTCCTCTTGGGACACAAATATAACTGGAGCATAAGCAGTTGATTATGTGACTTACTTAGTCACTCTATTTAGGTCAGTGAATTTGTCTGGTAATTTGTTCTTTAATATTGGTAAATGAATTATCCTTTGAACTTCTGGTTCACTGTTTATAATCTAAGGATCAAGATGACACGATAATTCATTTCACTTTTCACTTTCCAACTGCTTGTTATCCCCCCTAATGTTGGGAATATTCATTTACTAAAGTGAAAACCAATGAGCCGTAAGCAAATCTTTCACCAATGGTTTTAAATATTTAATTTTAAACAATTTTTTTTACCCAACATATATTCTCAACCCTTTTAGAGGTCCTAGAATTGTGCTAGTGGTGGATCAATATTACATATACCGCACAACCAAAATCTTAGAAGTGACGTATTTGGTTCCAGACCAAAAACCAACTATAACGGGGGAAGTATGATGACATATTGGCTTGATGTGAATTAATTTTTGTATATGTAAAATCACATGTACCCAAATACAAATATGAACTGTTGCTCTTATGATCATTGGCTTTGTAATCAATTGTGCATGTTTAGTGATCGTCTCAACAAAGCAATTCTTGTATAAACATAAGCTATATGAAGTTCAATATTTATTACCAAAATAAATATACCAATCTAGATAATATGCTTGCTATCACATTAGCTAAGCCACAATCACACAAACTTCAGGTTGTGGATTTGATAACCATTTAGACGAAGCATCGATTTAAAAACACTAAATGGTATCATGTTGGGATGTTCATATCCTCTAACAATTTCCAGAATATTTAGGGAAACACACCTTACTTTATTTGGTAAATATGTAATTTCCCTTAAGAGTAAACATTACATGTTTAATTATCAAGAAGATTCTTCTAGTTCTTCAAGAATTTCACATCATCCTTGACTCAGTGTGGTCAAACCGGTCATGCCAATTAAGTAAATAATCATGATACATAAACTTCTGGTGTATGGGATCGTATGTGTATTAATTGCAATATGCGAGAGAACAACGCATTATCATTGCAAACTATCACGTTATATAACTTTTATCCTTTACACATTTTGTTCTCAAATAATCACTCACATAATTTGAGATTATGATAGTTGATCTCATTGTTAACTTGGTTATCATAGCAATTCAGATGGCCAATCTCATTATTAATATGGCCATTACAAATTTCTCAATTATGTCCATGATCACGACGATCAATATATAGTCACATTCACTTCAAGGAATGGAGTAGAACCAAATAGGTTTCATGATTTTCACTATTTTCTCGGACATACGGATATAAGTTCACTTCAAACATTTCATACTCTTTTAATAATATTGCTACTTAATGAGAATATTTGAGGTGTGACAAATGAGAAACTGTTTTATCCGACTTCCCTTGTAAATAATCTTCTCTTTGGAATTTTTATAACATTAATAGAGAAGTAATTAGAAGTCTGGGTCATATTAGATTATTGGTCTAGCTTTTTACGACCTTTAATAACTTCATAATGAGATTCAGGACTTCGGGTGTAATGTATAAGTATATCTATACTCTATAATAAACTACTAACTTTAATAATAAACCACAATTTTGGTTTAGTTGTTCTATTCAATAATATCTATATAATAATCAATAACATATAGAATACAAGATGTACCATAGAGTCAAATTGTACACTACATGATGTAATAGCATGTCACCACATATATACGAGATAGAATAAGCCTTTTGGCCTTTATGAAAAAAAAAAACTTTTCATCACTAATAAGCAAACACATATGGTATATATAATAACATATAACGATAATATATCCAATGACAAAGATATCTCACATAGTGTTACTCTATTTTGAAATATCAAACAAACAATAACTTTGAAAAATATTATCGTTTCATAAAGATAAAAGGCACCTTGAAATTATACATTTTAATAATAGCAAAACATAACTAAAGACATGAAAATCATACATCTTAACATGATATTAGAACGCAACTTTATTTGCAAATCATATTTTTTTATAAATTCTATATTCTTTATAAGAATACCACTCAATAGTATATTATATATAACCCTTTTTAAAATTATAAATCATCCTTAATTTGTTTAATATAACGAAGTCATAGAAAGCAAACTAAATCAATTAATTTTCATGTGTTGAACAACTATTGTTGATTTATACATGCACATATTATCACAATTATGACCACATATTTACATGCAAACAATCGTATAGCATATCACAATAATGTATCAAAACACAGATTGTAAGCGATTGTAACTATCAATTAAACTTAATGCTCTTGGTTTAATTTAATAAAGTATAACATTTATTTTATATGATGTGGGAGAATAATATTTAACTATTCGTGAAAGTCTATTCTTATCTCTCAGAAATAATTCATTCATATGTCTAGTAAATAAATAATATTTGGATTCAAAATAAATCACGAAGGATATTCAAAATAAATAGCCTTTCCTATCACCAACATTTAAAATAAATCACCAAGGATATTTAAAATAAATAGCCTACAGCTAACGTATATTACAATACTAATGGTTACTCAATACAAGTTAAATTCTTTCCTATATAAATTATTTTCATACCGGAACTTGTGGCCACATATATCGAAATATCTCTTATTATTTTATTAAATGTATTGTTTTAACAAAGAAATACAAACAATAACTCTTTCGCACATAATTATTTAATAAAATGGATAAATCTTCATCAAACATGTCGTTCGTCGTAGAAATAATATAAGCAAAACATTTTTTTTCTCATTAACAAGTTTGTTAGAATTTAAAAAATCAAAATTGATATACAATATCAATTTGATAGTTTTTATAAAATCTATCAATAAAGATCCGGTTGGCACCATACTCCCGCATACCAAACAAAAATTAATAACGAACCCGTTCAATACAAAAAAATAATCACTTTATGTTGCATTATCTGTAAACAGTTAGATCCATGATTATATATATTTAACAAGAACGTTTGAGATGCATAAAGGTAATTTATTTGATATAATCGAATAAAATCTCATTGATTTCAAGTTTGATTATGATAAAAAAAAAATTATTTACGATTCACCGGTGATATCTATTGTGGCTTTTGGATGATAAGATTAAAAGGTTAGCAACTCATTCAATAAATTTATACGAGTGCAAATTTTAACAAACAATAAATCTCATGTATGTATTAGAAATTAGAATAAAACTTACTTGTAGGATAGTTTGATGGAACACTTCGATGAAAATTTTCTTGCTACGCATTGTGATAACGCGGTCAAACTTCAAAGCAACTCGTGCTGATAACGTGTTGTGAACAAGCCTAATAGCAAGAAGATGAGAAAAGATATTGGGAGAGAAAGAGATGTTTATTATTGATGGTATATACATACAATAAATACAATGGAATATATATAGGGTAAAGAAACTTGGAGAATAAGCCTATTCTATTTTAGGCGTTGATAACCACAATATCAATATGTTTATAATAGATATGATGTTAATGTTTAACAATAATACAAGATGTATAGTGGATAACCTTTTTAACCTTTATTGTTTAATTTATGAATTCAGAGCCGGCCCTGGAGGTGGGCAGGGAGGACTACTGGCCAGAGAGTTAGTGACATTTGTTCTAAATCATCATTTTCTATACATCTTTTGGACTTGATTTTGATTTCAGTTTGTAACTATTTGAATTTAATCTTAAGGGATTTTTGATAGTGTCTAGTGTATGTTGATTCAACATTATTGTTCAAGACATAATTGGTGAAATTGGCGTTTTTCGAAACAATATGATTATATATAAAACTAATGTCTTTAGCTTACCGAAACCACCAATTTGCTAGTTTTAATGATAGAAACATTAAATCTTTTGAGTTTTGTGCTCTCCGCTGCCTTCGATTCCATGCTTGGATTTTAATGGTGTTATGGTGTAGAATTTATCGATTGTTTCTTTTTCAGGAAAACAAGACGTAAACTATATTAATAACTAGAAATCATAGCAAGAAGCTAAGAGGCTCCAACATAGAGATACAAAGCATGAGACAAACAACAAATGGTAACTCGGACAGTACACAGGTTAAAAACTCAGGGAGGCCACTCATTTTGCCCTGCAAGTTTCCTTGTATTTGGACCTGTGTTTTGTACAACCAAAGCCCATGATGATCTCTTAGAAATAGTAATCTAAGGAGGACCTTTTGAATTTGTCAAAGACCCTATCGTTCCTTGCATTCCAATGTACCAAAGGGTGGTGTAAATAATGGTGTTCAATATATTTTCTTTTTTTTTTCGGGCATGATTCGTCGATTCTTCAATGACTGAAACAAGATGGTTCAAATGATCAAAGCCATCAA
This sequence comes from Helianthus tuberosus, assembly GCA_030545235.1. Taxonomy (NCBI): domain Eukaryota; kingdom Viridiplantae; phylum Streptophyta; class Magnoliopsida; order Asterales; family Asteraceae; genus Helianthus; species Helianthus tuberosus. Next base: position 86,824 of record JARYGA010059783.1, read on the forward strand.
GACCCCATCAGCTTCAAAGAGAAACACACCTCTGTATTGATCTGGCAGTCATACAAATCAGAAAACGTGATAAGCCGATTCACTTTTCGAGGGGTACAAACTACAATCTACATAGTCAATACGAATGCCCCTCGAATCAAAATAGAGTTTACAATATGATGCCAATTTGGCCATGGACAAAACTGATTGCACAAAGAAAGTTCCACTAGGGTTTTCATCCCAACAACCATTTGCGTCCGAATGAAAGAATAAAAGCTCAATCTGTCACACCCCAACCGATGGCGGAATCATCGGGGCGCGGCACTGAGAGAACAGATTGTCAAGATAAATTCCATAATGACTAAATTACCGAATAGTTAACATTATGTCCCATACCATAACCCATTCAAATAATCTAATTATTACAGACAACGATATTCTCCAAACAAAACATGTTCAACAACTCAAATTTCAAATATAATAAATTGTTCGTTTGTTTCTAGACTCTCCTAAGCTCGATTCCATCAAATAGCAAGCATCCTAGCAGATATCATCCTAAACACCTGTCACATACGTTAAAATACGGGTCAATACACATAGTGTAAAGGTGAGCATACAAGTTTGATAATAGCATAATAGAGTTCGAAATAGTTTACGCATAACCAGCATGTACAACGTATAATGTGAAGCACGTAAGTTATCGACAAAGATACTATCAATACCAATGACTGCGAGTAACGAGTGCGCAACACATGTTCACCACTGCGAACACATGAAGTAATATCCTTAACAAGCCCTGTCCACGACAAGTGCTGAGTCCAAACTATAGTACTATCGTTGCTAAGGCAGGTAGACAACAATCAATGTGTTAACATAACAAACAAGCATTCATCGAGTCACGTATAACATGCAATAGCGGTTAGCGTTTAATTAGTGTTTGCGTTGTGTGATAGATGTGATTTGAATATAGATAACGTATGTAACACCCAAAAGTGCGTAAAGCAAAAAGGGATCGAGTATACTCACAGATTGTGTTTAATAATAAACACAACCTTGGATTGAAGGAAGCGCTGAGAGAGATTAGCCTGAACAGTTAACGATAGCACAAGCAATAAGCGGCGCGTATAACGGTGCAAAGTGTCAAAGTGTCAGACGGTAATCCGATCGGATGGTCGGTCGATCGGATGACAATCCGTTCAGATGGTCATCCGATCGGGTGACCATTCAATTGGGTTGTCATCTCGTTTGGGAAGGATGTGTTTGTGTATGATGGTTTGCCTTTTGAAGTTTTCGTTGTAGCATTTTGAAAATATAGAAGTATCTCTACCCTTCAGGTTGATCGATTGAACGGCGGTTCGATCGGGTGACGATCCGATTGGTGGAAACTTAGTGAGAACAAGTTCACATTAGTTTGTCACTCGATCAGATAGTAATCCGATCGGGTGGCAATCCGTTGGTCTTTGTTCATGCATTGAACATGTTGAAAATTGTTTAAGTGTTGAAGTCCAAACGTCACATGATCGGGTGGTCGTTTGATCGAGTGGCAATTCGATCGGAGGGCAGTCCGTTCGACGTTCAAACTTTGAATAAGATCAACGCTCCCCATGGCGATGAGCTTGGCTGTATAAGTCCTTTTTCCAGCAATTCATCTAACTGTTTCTTTAGTTCCTACATTTCGGCTGGTGCCAAACGATAAGGTGCTTTGGCAATTGGTGCTGTTCCTGGTAGTAGGTGAATTCTGAATTCAACTTCTCTGTCTGGAGGTAGTCCTGGTAATTCTTCTGGGAAGACATCTGAAAACTGGGACACTACTGGAATGTCTTTTAGTTCTTTTCCTTTAGTGTTAGTGATTATGGAAATCAAATACACTATAGAACCTTTTCTTATATAACTTGCAGTTTTCATCACAAAGATGAATTTTGTGGATCTAGATGGTTTATCTCCTTTAATTGTGATCTTTTCACCTTTTGGTGAATTTACTTTGATTGACTTTTGATCACATAAAATACTAGCTTTATTGGCTATTAACCAATCCATTCCCAATACAACATCAAATCCTATCAGATTCATGGGATAAAGGTTTGCCATAAACTTATGATTTAAAATTTATATTCTTGCTCCCTGCAAGATTTCATAAATCCTAACAGTTTCTCCATTGGCTGTCTCTACGAGAGATTCTTGTGGTGGTTTAGTTAATGACTGGTTTAGAAGTTTGCAAAACGAAGTATTAATAAAACTTTGGTTTGCGCCAGAGTCAAATAATACTTTAGCAAAAACATCATTAACTAAAAACGTACCAGCTATCACGTCAGGAAATCATCTTGGCTTCATTTGTAGTTAGAACAAATGTTCTAGCATTTTTAGTGTTCTTGTTGTTCCCAGCTGGAGCCAATTTCGGACAGTTTGGCTTAATGTGACCTTTTTCTCCACAATTGTAGCATGATCCATTACTGGATTTTCTCCTGCAATCTTCTTCCTTGTGTCCTGGCATCTTGCAGAAATTGCAAAGAGTAAAGCATTTTCCCAAATGCTTTTTCTTGCAGACCTTGCAGAAGGGTGCAGAGGTAGAACCCATATTCCTACGGTTGTAATTCCCAGAACGGAATTCTTGAGTAAGCCTTTGAGTTAGATTTCTCCTCTGGTCTTCTTCTCTAGTACAGATTAATTCATCTGTCAATGTATTTGCTAGTTCTACAGCTTCTTCTATAGTTTGAGGTCTAGCTGCCTTGACTACATGTATAATCTCTCCAATTAATCCCCAGATGTAACGGGAGATTAATACTGGTTCAGGTGATGCAAGGGTTGACACTATTCTAGCATATTCAAAGAATGTGGTAGTATAACCCTTACTATCTACCCCGGTCATCCTAAGGTTCAGAAACTTATTAGCTATCTGTTCCTTTTCATTGGGAGGGCAGAATTTCATTTCTACCATATTCTTAAATTCCTCCCATTCCATGTTGTAAATCCTATCACTTCCTCTTGACTGGAGGATAGTGTTCCACCATTCTAAGGCTGAGTTCTTAAACTGATTAGAAGCAAACATTATTTTGTCTTCTTCAGTACACTTGCTTATTTTTAGAACTGCCTCAGTCTTCTCTATCCAGCGTAGAGCTGCAATGGGTCCTTCACTGCCCGAGAATTCTATTGGTTTGCAGGACCAGAATTCCTTGTAAGAACAACCGTAAGACACGGTTCTTCTTCTTTTGGGAATGGGCACTTGAAGTACGGGTCCATTGTTCACGCTGTGTTCTGGTTCAATTGGTCGCTTACTGCTATGTTTACTTTTATTATTCGCTTCTTGAACCGTTTGAATAATAAATGTCATTGCATCTATAATTCCTTGTGCCACTATGTGTTGAACTGCACTATTATCCATTTGGTTTCCATTGTTATTAATGCTCAGATTCTCATTAACCACGTTAATGTTACTCTGGTTATCGTTATTCAGATTTCCTTGATTTCCTTCGTCGGCCGTCTGAATTTTAAACAATTACCCCGTATTAATATCACAAAATAATATTAATATAGTCAATCACATGACACACATTTTTGTCAAAAGCGTCGATCATTGCGACTTTACTCTATTCATATACTATTATGCATCTATTACATACCAGTACTGAAATAAAAATTACAATACCAACTGAAATAGAATTACACTAATAGTAATAGGCATCCGTACACACATATTTTATTTTATTTTTATGTTATTATTATTACTATTACCGTTCCCACCATCACATTCATGGATATGGATTCATCCAAAAATCCATATTGCGCTCGTCGTATTTCCATACGAGTCGCTCTCCCACCTGTCGCATTCTCTCACTGCTTTCTAAAATTTCCTCACCAAATGTCCTAAGTTCTTGTACGTTTTCTGCACTCATTGGGGGTGCAGATTCTAGGACTGGGTTCGGAATCTGGGGTGCGGGTTCCTGGTATGGGGTGAAAGTGCCTGAAATTGGTAAGGATCTTCTAAGATCTCCCTAATGTATTCATCGTGGAAATAAGGATCTAAAGGGTCCAAACCTAGGTAGGCTCCTACGTTCTGCATGGGTGTGTCTTCATGTATCGAGTAACGTTGCACATAGTCCCTAACGTCATCCCACCAGGGGTCGTAGTTTGGGTCTAGGGGGTTTGGTGCTGGTACCCTAGGGATTTCTTCTGGATTGAAGTCATGCATCTCCACTTGATTTTCAGGGTTTTCTATCTCCATGGGTTGGTCAGGGATTGGCAGTTGTGGTTGGGGTGCTATTATTTGCTCCAGATTAGGGTCAGCTGCAGTGGTTGCTAAGATATGGATATTAGCTATACCCCTATTTATCATATCCTGGGCATAGGCATCTGTCTCTCTCTTGGCTGCTGCTAGTGCTCTCTGGTCTTGTAACTTTTTCATACGCTTCCTACGCTCGTGTGCCCCTCGACTGAACCATCCCCTCTTTTTCTGAGGAAATGGCTCCTCTGACTGAGCCTTAAACACAAAGATTCCTTCTTCCATATCAGCAGAGTACCCTGAGAGGGCAGGCTGAGAAGAGGAGGTGCCTTCGCTTCTAGGCGAACCAGACACTTGACGATACGCGTCAGATGGTCCTTGGTCGCTCATACTGTAAACTAACAGATAGTCAAATAACACATAACAATAAATACAGTTATGCACGTATTTCCGTAATTTATTTCCTAACACTTTACATTTTGATGTCAGCAGAACACCTATGTGGCTGAATTAGTGGCTTAGCTCTGATACCACCTCCTGTCGCAACCCCCGATCCCAGGTTCCCCGGGAACGGGCGGCCGCGAGCCAGTTTCGGTGGTATCGCGTGTTGTCTAATTTGGCAGTGGAATTTTTCATCAGGACCGTAGTTAGGAAATATTTTATCAGAGTAAAACACCACCATTTATATTAAACATATGGGATTAACCCAAGTTCATAGTACATGCGTTTTCATAGGAATAAATCCTATTTATTTAATAAAAAATCTATTTTATTTTTAGGTAACTTTATTGCCACTTTTCCAAGCCTTCAGTGCTGTCCAGCTGGCTTTTATTTGGCTTTCACATTTTGTTACCTGAATCGCGTTTTAAAAACATTTGTCAGTGGGAAATACTGGTGAGTGAATCCCAGTTTAATCAAGTTTAAATAAAAATCCCATTGTACAGTATTGAGGGCGATCCCGCAATTATATTTGTTTCCAAGACATTACAATTAACATCCATGGTACTGTCGAACCCGACTTGTGGACATGTTACTCCTTGACCTGGTGGTAACAAATTTTGTATACAAAACCCCAACATACTCATCATAATTGTATTCTTACAAATACTCAATAACTGTCATTCGCATGGAAAAGTATTTAAGGTTTTGTAAAAACATTTAACAAAAGATTTACAAAAAGTGGATCAATTCACATTGTTGTCTTAGGTTTTCCGTAAGGGTTTCCTGGTGATAATCTAAAATTTACACAAATGCACACGCGTTAGTATAATAACTCATTTTAACATTAGTAATACCCTCCCCGAGACGGCATTCCAATGACTACGTCGGGCAGAACCACGATAGCCATTACGGAACCCTAGATCAATCGGGCAGCGTATCTAATACGTATCCAGGGGTTATAATACTTACAACGGAGCATAACTTTGCTAATTAGGGGGGTATAATACCCGCGTATTATGCCTAATATTCAGAATTGAGAGAAGAAAAACGTCCGTGAGCAAATTCTGAATGAAATCCGATGGACTGCTTATATAGGGCCTGATTTTTGTTTTTACGCGGCCCGCGTAAATGACAACAATGGGCTACGCGACCCGCGTCAAACCTGGGTCAACGCATAGCTCGTCCTGGTCACTACCTAGCCTCGCCACGATGATGACACGTGTCATCACCGGGCTGCGCCATCTTTCCGATCTCACGCGGCCCGCGTAGATGTAAGCTAAGGCTTACGCGGCCCGCCTAAACTTAAAACTCAACGAAATCAGGTTCTAGCCCTTATACCGCCCGCGTAAAGGTTTGGGGTGGGTCTACGCGGCCCGCCTCAACTTAATTTTTCTTGTTTTTCAATTATTTTTAATGCTATATTGTATTTCGGGCTCGGTTTTCACGTATGAGGTGTATTTAGGGACATATTGGGATATTTTAAAATATATTAGGGTGTCGGAAAAATATTCGAGGGTGTTGGTTTATTTAGGATTGTTACATAAAGCCTTTGTCAAGTAATTCCTGGAGCTGACTTGAGAGTTCGCGCATTTCAGACGGAGCGAGTCGATAAGGAGCTCTAGCCACAGGATTGGCTCCAGGAATGAGGTCGATGCGAAAGTCGATATCACGACTTGGAGGTAAACCGGGTAACTCATCGGGAAAGACGTTGGGGAATTCACAAACAACGGGGACATCTTTCACTCCAGGAGTACCTTTCTTTTCCTTCTTCGCTATTACAATGTTAGCCAAGAAAGCTCTGTATTCCTTGCTGAGATACTTGCTAGCTTGGACACACGACATGAGCTGCAGTTTCTTTGACGCGACTTCACCATAGACACACAACAAATCACCATTAGCGAGTGAGAATCGAATCATCTTATCGAAATAAACAACTTCAGCACAATTTTCCCGAAGGAAATCCATGCCTACTATGACGTCAAAACTACCGAGTTGCATCGGAATAAGATCGATAGGAAAGATGTGATTGTTGAGTTCGAGAGTACAATCGCGAAGAACAGAATTGACGGAGACGGTTCTTCCGGTGGCAACTTCAACATCTGTAAGCCCCTAATTCACGTTTGACCAAAAGTCGCAGCGGAAGTTCATGTCTAAAAATTTATTTCCTTATAAATACCTTGACTTACTTAAATCTTCATTTTAACATATTTTTTTCACATGAAGTCATCAATCGAATCATTTACAGTTAAAAACATAATATGGATTTTCTAAATTTCATACACCAACGTTCCCGTACAATCTGTCTTGTGACTCGATCCTCGATCTCTAATCCTTGGTGATCCTCATGACTCATACTACCTGCGCTCACCACATAAAATTCATAACATTAGTACGCATTATAAACATACAAGATTTATTCACGTTTACTTTTCGTTTCGTTAACTTTTTACATCCCAGCTTTCCATCTAATCATACAATCCGTGGTGAGACTTCTTTGCTATTCCTGCGTTACACTTCATTCACCAGGCACGCTAATATTATCGTTAGTACTCAATTTCATTGGATACATGCGTACCTACTTTCATACATACTTATACATATTCATACGTTCACACATAACCAATTACATACATACGTACATACCCACATGTAAACACATCTACATCATTACATACGTATCTACATACACACATACCTACATCATACGTACACTCATAACATTATACATATATACATACATACATCCCTACTTGCAACATACCTAACTCATACATGCCTACTCACATACATGCCTTCATATATCCGCGTATAGTTGCTTACATACTTATAAACATACATACCTATTACATACATACGTTCATATCTTCACGCATACCTACATACGTGCATACGCTCATATCTACTTACTTGCATACCTACACACATATATTCATTCATACATACCACTTATATTCATACATACATACATACATACATACATACATACATACATACATACATACATACATACATACCTTCATACGTATCTACATTTCCTAAAACAAGGAATAAATTAGTCATTCACTTTTAGCAGACAACTTAAGATTTGACGCGGAAGCTTCATTTAACGTGTGTTCGGTTCTTGCTCGCCACTTGATCTTCATCCGGGCATTCTTGACATTCATTTATGATCAAAACCAACTTAAAAGTTAGTTTTGATAGTTAAATAACAAGTTTAAACAAGTTACGTGGGTCAAACAAACAAAATTAAACAATTTTCGGATTCAGGGGGGCTAAATGCTACACCTAGCCCCTTTTTTGACAGCAATTTCCTTTATTTATTGCTGCATTTGCCCAACTCCATTTTTGATCAAAATTTTAACTTCAAAGCTTCATAACTTTTGATCTAGATGTCCGTTTTGCTCGATTCTTTCTCCTATGCGACTGTAATTTAATTCTCCATCACATGGAGTGAAAATCCAATATTTGGACTACCGAAATTTTAGACTTTTGAGCTTTCGACTCGTTACCCTTTTTACAAGTTTTGACCCGTTCATGCTTTTATCAAAGTAACTTGTTTATTTGACTTCAATTTCTTATAAACCTCATAATTCTTAACATTTGTCTATTATATAAGGTTCCAATCACGGGTTTCTTACAACATCCCAACTCATTTCCACTTAAATGTTATTTTGACCCGTTAAGGGTATTTACGCATTTTTAAGAACTTTGACTCGCAAAGATCATACTTTTCGCTTTCATACATGTCCAAAGTTATCATTTAATCTAATGGCTTGTTTCTAAACACCCTTTTAAAGTCGTTTGCCCGATATACCTATCAAGGGCATTTTTGTCAACTTCGCTCCATCCTTTACAACAAAGGACTTCATTGCACATTCAAACAACCCTATCACTTGACTACAACTCTAAACGCACATACCTTGCTCGGATCAAAGCTAAGATCCTTTTCATACTTCATCCACCCAAATTGTTAGATGATAACAATGAGATCCTTTCGCTATTCAATCTGCGAATTCATTATACTTGACAAAAACCATTCATTAGTCGATAATGCCAAATGGTGACATCTCCACCATTTGACCCGTTAGTTCCAAATGACCAATTTACCCTTTTTAAACATCAACTTTAATTTCTTATCATACCCACATATTCCGACCTGTATCAAATACTTGTCGGAACGTCATACTTCACATATTTACTTACCATGTTCGCAATCAATACAACAAATAGATATTCTACAAAAGGGGTGTAAGCTTACTTACCTCTCATCCAAGTATGCTTCCCGTGAACATAAGTCCCATTTGACCCGCTTCTTTTCCCAGCTTCCATGTCGCTTATCAAGCATCAACTATCATATATCATTCTTAAGATAGTTAGCTTGTTCATCATTCATCACACGGATCTTGTTTCAGAAATTATCATTCAAACTCAAAACATACTAATCTATCAAATCCTAGCCGAAATCCTTTAAACATATACACATGTATGTGATTTCAAACATCATTAACAATAACATATCATCATATTATACAAAACCCACTTCATAACTACATTGGTAATCACTTACTAGTGATCTAATCTTAAGTTCTTCATAATTTCATCATACTTTTTATGTGTGTACTACCTCCTAAGCATAGGGTACAACTAGTTCATGCATATCCTTCTAATCTTATTCATAATTCATCAAATTCCTCCTTCTAATCAACATGAATCATTCATGCATAAATCTCAAACATCTTAGCAACACATTTCTTTCAATTCCTCTAACAAGAATACAATATACATATCAAAATTCATCTATATTACATAAGAGTTGGACATAGGTGATCATTCAAGCCCTCATTCTCATCATAACAAATGGGTTTCACCTATAAACATCAAATTAACCCAAACCATGAATAACCCATGTTCCAAATGATGATTTTAACACATACTCATACTCAGTTTCATACAAATTTCTGATTTACAACATAACCCACTTCGTGCATAATCACCAATCTAACTTTTAAGACATACCTTGCGATCCCCTTGTGAAGGTGATCATTAATCTATGTTTCTTCTGGAATTTGAGCTACAATTAACCCTTCAATTTGGTGATCTTCATGGTTAGGGTTTGTGAGCTTCCATGGAGCTCCTGGCTCTTCTCGAACATACCATCATGTGTGTGTATGAGTGTATTTTTTTTTTATAAATTCAACTTCCATTTATCCCATTTTAGTCCCTCAAGTTTGCCACTAAATAAAATTGACACAACTTTCATCCCTTATTTGTTTCTATCATACTTTTAACTAGGATAAATAACCTAGTTATTTATTTCTTGATGTACCATATTAGAACATTTAACGAATATAAACATTCGGGTTTTGGGGTGTTACAACATCGAATGACGAAGGGAGATGGGCGCGCTTACGATTAAGGAGCTTTTCGAATTCTAACGACACAAAACAGTTATCGGCTCCAGTATCAAATAAACACGAAGCATATAAACCATTCACAAGGAACGTACCATTGAACACATTGTTGTCGGCTTGAGCTTGGCGGACATTGATGTTGAAGGTTCGTCCGCGTGGTGCTTGCTGCTGCTGCTGGTGTTGCTGGGGCTGCTGCTGCTGTGGTTCTTGCTTAACCACCCTGTTGGGATGCATATTTGCGAAGTGGTTGGGATCACCACACGCAAAACAAGCTCGAGCATGAGCAGCGATTGCAGGAGCTGGTTGTTGTTGACCCTGAGGGGCAGTAAGAAGAGCTTGCTGGGCAGGAGCTGGAGTTGGAGCTTGTCGAGGGCCAGTACGACAGTTTGTAGTGAAGTGGTCGTACATGTTGCAGTGGGCGCAATATCTGCAGGCAATACCCACCGGGTGATGATAAGTACATGTGGGGAAAGCAGGGTGAGGACCAGTATATGCACGCTTTGCAGGCGGTGCATAGGTAACTGGTGCTGCAGCTGATCGGTGATGTTGTTGTTGCTGAGCCAGCACGACTTAAAGTGGGGCAGCGGTGGTAACAACACAGTTCTTGTTGGCATTCTTCCTCTTACGACGAGAGGACTTGGATGATTGAGGAGCAGCGGTGGCGATTTCAGCGGTGGCGGTGGTTGTTGCTTGGTGCAGATTCTTCGAGGCTTTGTCCCAGACACCAGCCTTGACATGCTTGTCATTGATTTCAGCTGCGAGCAGAAAAGTCTCCTCGATGGTAGTTGTCTTGGCAGCCTGAACAAAATCAGCCACACAATCCGGCAGAGCACGGATGTATTTCTTGATTGTGATCTCAGGCGTCTTCACTTGATCAGGACAGATGATACTGAGCTGATTGAAGCGAGCATTCAGAGTTGCGTTATCTCCATCTTTCTGCTTGATATGCCAGAATTCGTCCTCCAGCTTTTGGCGTTCGTGGGGAGGGCAGAACTCTTGCATCATAATGTCCTTCAACTCATCCCACGTCAGCTCATAAGCTGCGTCATTTCCCGTTTGTTTCTCTCGGCCGTCCACCAGTCTAATGCGCGGGACTGGAAGACGCCGGTAGCGTTCAAAGTGCGGAGATTTTCAGGACAGCCACTTTGGCGCAGGGTGACTTCGATAGAATCAAACCATTGGAACATAGCCGTAGGGCCATCTTCGCCAGTAAATTCTTTTGGTTCGCAGGCTTTGAACTGCTTGAAGCTGAAAGCAGTCTTTGGTGCATCTGTTCGAGACTCTTCAGACGATTTGCTAGCGTTTTCGTTTAATTCACTGATGATCTGAGGAATGACTTTCGCTATCTGGTTAGCAACCAGTGAAGCGATGCGTTTGTCATCATGCTTTCGGCGAGCAGCGCGTGAGTGAATTGATCCAAAGGATGACATTCTCTGCAACAGACAGCGCCATAGGATTCAAAACGCTATTTCAATTAAGCCTATTATAGTCTAGCGAAACACCGTAAGCTACTTTATATAAAGCACAGGAACACGCCCACATATAGACACATAATCACGTAATCACAGAACACATAAACACATAGGCACATAGAGCACATAAGCACGTAGGCACGTAAGGCACATAAAACACACAGAAGCACATAGAAGCATTCAGAATTGTTGGACCGTTGTATGACCCTAAAACGTCAGTCAAGGCAATTCATCTCAGTTTACAGAGGCGGAATCAAAGTAAACTAAGTCATAACAGCTCTAATCCTTTTAATCTTTCTTTTCTGATTGATTTGAGTGCTTGTACAAGGTTTTCTGATACAGATCCGTCAGCACTTCGTCACACATACAATAACCTAGTTATTTCCCTTCAAGGAACTAACCACCTATATATAGGAACCATGATTTCGCTTGAGGATTGTTCAAGCGAAATCTTCATGTTCTGATTTCGCTTCAAGCCAACACAAACCCTCTTCAAGCGAAATCATGTGTTTACAACATAAAAACCCTAACTTAAAACCCTAATGTGTTCAATCAACTTATCTAGACACAAGACCTAATGCAGACGAAGTCAACAGACATTCCATGCACTAACAGACTCCCCCTTGGATGTTGACAAAGTCTTCAGCTCCTGAGTCTTCAGTCTTGGTCTTTTCTCCAACTCTCCGTCTTCACATCATAAGCATTCTTCACAGGTTTCAGGATCTTGTCCTCCTGGCTCTAACTCCTTTCTTCCCATTGAATGTTAATCCAGACTCCCTATTTCATTGACTCCCCCTTTCAATATGCTACAATATGAGATGTCTGGTTCAAGCTTTGTCATTTAACTTCCGTTGGGAATAATGAAGTCCAAACCTGCATATACTCTACCACAACATAAGTTTCACAAATTTATATCAATTGAATTTAAAAACTTACTGGTAGACAAAATTCATTCATCAAACATACTAGTTACATCAAGTTCAAATAAATGACCTTGATTAACTAACCCCTCAATTTTTCAAAACAATTTAATATGACATTCAAAGTTTTCAATAAACTCTCCCAAACCAATTCATCATGTTTAGCACTTGTAATTTTGAATATCTGCTCTTCAACATCAGTTGTCGAAAATCTTTTTGGATTTTGAATTTAAAGAAATGCAGTAAACAAATATATACAAACAATAATTTTTGTGAGTTTGTGTAAGAGGATCATATCAGTTCATGAAACAAATCACAAGCACCATTAAGCTTTAATCATTTACAGTTCTAAACGATTCACCTTGATTGTCAGTATTTTGGTCCACTTTAAATTTTCACACAAAGTTCAATTGATCCGAGATACGATATTAATGTTTTAAGCACTTGAACTTATCCGAGTGTCCCACTACTTGAATATACTCCCGTATCCAGATCCCAATATTCAGTCTTACAGGTGAGTATACCACAGATGATATCTGCCAGGGGAATAAATTATACAACCGTGATAGCTCAGGTCAGAACTTCCGTTCAGCAGAGAGCCTAGTTGACTTTTAGGTGTGTCCCCTTTAGAGAATCTTTTGTATTACAACAGCAGCGACTATCAATTTTATTGTTTCATCAGCTTGCTGAGGGCGATGCTATGTTTCAAGCATTTGCAGAAAGTATTATTCGAGGACTAGGTCAGAAATTCCTTTCAGCAGAAGTCCCGGAATAATACCCCAGATATCACTGAGTATAAAGACCTAGTATCTCAGAATATGGGACCTTTCAAACGAGATTTCAGGGGTTACCTATATATCCAAGCAGTTTTGTTAACCCACAGAACAAGCAAGTTTGAAATTTATGTTTATATCTCGTCACAATCTACTAAATGAGTAAAAACCTACTGGCACATCATTAGTGAGACCGTTTATCACATTTGACATTTCATATCCTTAGCATGCTGTGATAGTTCACTGATTTACTATCATTTCCTCTTTTTCACAACAAAACTCATTTTTGCTTTTTCAAATGTTTTTGGAATTTTCAAATTTTCTATTTTTTTTAAAAATTTTTCTCCCCCTAAAATCAAAATATGTTTCAATTTTGATTTTCTGAGAAAATTTGAAAACAAACTATACAAGAAACGTGACAAACCGATATCAAATCGCTACAATTCGCCATTCACTCGACATAAACAATCAGAACTCCCCCTGACAACAAACTATTTTCCCATTATGATTTCAAAACACTTAAGTTTGTTTTAATCAAATAGTTTTTCCGGAAAATTAGTTTTGTTTGTCTTTTCACAAACTTGGGGTTTCATCATATTGTTCTTTTTCAACCATTTTAAAGAATTAACAATTAAGACCCGTGTCAACAACAAACACTAGTAGAAAATCAAGTACAACTTAATGTCCCTGATTTACCACTTGTAAATCGAAATATCACAGTTACCATCCTGTGAATTTCTCAAGAATGATGCCGATACCTGCTTCACACTTACCAACCTGGAAGCTCCGGCAAGTCAGGTTTTTCATTTGAAAAGATCTACCCAAGCCTGACCAGCCTTGGGTTTAACAGTTTTTACCTTAACAAATGGCTCTTCTGGTTTTGACAAACCAGAATCATTGCCTTCACATAGCTTGTCTGACTTTGACCTGTCAGATTCATTGCCTGATGATGGCTTGTCTGACTTTAACATATCAGATTCATCGCCAACATGTGGCTCCTTTGTTTCCAAAGAAACAAATTCATTGCCAACAACTTCCTTTTTCTTCTCTTTTGTCCTCAGATTTGCATCTGATGAATTCGTTTTGCTTGCCTTTTTAGTTGAGGAAAGCAATTCATCAGAACTTTTTCTCGGATTACCAGTTTTATCCGAGGACACAATCTTCTCGAGATATTCTCTCGCCTTCTTCCTTTTCTTTCGCAGTCTATTTTTCTGCCCCTGAGAAAGTTTTACTTTTGCTTCCTGAACTTTAGGTTCTTGAACCTTCTGTTCTTTGGGCTTAACGTTGACTGTCTTCTTTGCCATGCTTTGAGAATCAGCCCTCGATCGTGCCTTTGATCTCATTGGGCAATTTCTAGCAATATGTCCTCTGATATGGCATTCATAGCATCTTCTCGTTTCAAATCTTTGTCTTTGGCAGTTAACAGCAATGTGTCCTTGAAAGCCACAAGTGTAACACATTCTGTTATCGTACCTCTCACTACTTTCATACCTCACATCGTCTTCATACCACACACTTAGATCAAAGCATTGATTTGCCTTGTGGTAATCACCATTTCTTTGTTTTCTATCATTGTAATGATTTGTCCTTGAAGAATCTTCATCCCATCTTCTCTTATAAGTTGAATTTGGCTTTTGAGAACTGTGGTCAAACCTGCACCACGAATTACCAACTATTTTTGAGTTTTGATTTTTAGATTTTTGTAATTTTTCATAACGATTGGATGATTTATCTGATTGTTTCTGTTCTGCATTCTTCTTTACAGGTTTTTGCGTTGAGCATTCACCTTTCTCAGTAGAATGTAAGACAGTATTTTTAAACATTTCAGTTAATTTCAAAAATGTTTTTCTATTCTTTTCTTTTTCATCATCAGATATTTCATCACAATCTTCAATTTTGACTTTGACTTTGTCAAAATTTTTGACATTTTCACTCATAGGAACAGAATTGATAGGTTTTGGACAAATCTGTGAAGTAGAATTCACAAAACCTTTCAATTTTTCTTCAAGCTCTTTGATTTTAATCCGAGCTTTTTCAGCTTCTTTTTCAATCTGAATGATTTTAGCAAGATGAGAATTGATTTCAATTTGTTTTTCAAGATTATCTTTTCCAAAAATATCTCTCTCATCTGCTAAAATCTTGATTTGATTTTGAAAATCTGTTTCTTTTCCTTTTAACGCTTCATTTTCCAATTTTATCCAAGAAACATTTTCATTTTCAATTTTGATTTTTCCAAAATCTTTTTCTTTTTCTTTTAAAACTTTAATTTCCAATGTCAAACTGTCCAAAGTACTCAACAGTTTGTCATTTTCTGACGTCAATTTCTCACAATTTTCTCTCAATTCAAGAATCTGTTTATTATCAGATTCTTTTTCATCCTTCAGGCTTTTGATTTCCACTGTCAAATTCTCCACATCTTTTAAGAGATTGAAATTTTCAGCTTCGAATTTTTCGCATTTTGAACACACAACATCAATTTTTGAAATTTCATCTTTCTTTGATTCTTCAATCTTTGATGTTCCTGCAAGAAAAATTTTAACCATATCAGCAGGATTCAAATCTTCATTTAAAAAACAACCTCTCTTGTAATCATATTTCATCTTTCTTCTTACATCAATACCATTTTCAATTCTTTTGATTATTTCAAGAAACACATCCAAACTTAACCAATTTGATTCTCGTTTTAATTTCTCTACCACCTCCTTCTTTTTCTCTTCATTCTCATCATTGCGTTTTCTAAGCTCTCTGATAAAAT
>JARYGA010059783.1:102990-144422 GCA_030545235.1 Helianthus tuberosus
TGTATGTAGGTGTATATGTTGTAAGTATGTAGGAATTAGGAACGTATACGTTTGTGGATGCGAGATGTTATAAGTATATGAAGGAATGGTTTGGACTGGTTTCATTATGTTCTAGCATTAATGATTGCTAATTGTGTGTTTGAGATTGGAATGAAATGCAGGTACATGAACACCGGGTTCATGAAGTATCGAAGTCGAATTCGGAACAAGAAAATTAGAAAGGATAGTTGAATGAATTAAAGTTCCTACTATTAAATGTTATTCAATATTGGACTATATGAGAATCATGTCGTATGATGTTGTTAATGACTAATGGTTATGATGTATGTGATGTCCACAGGTATTGCACGGATTACCGCTACTACTACCGAAGATAAGCAAGCGTTGATCGAGTCACGGAGCAAGGGTTGTACGGAAACATGTATCGTCTTGAAGCGTTAATTTAATGTGGTTATTGTAAATCCCTTTTGTAAATGTTTATCATTTGTATTTGAGCCTTTAAGTAACTAATGTGTCTAAATAAGAAAGAAATTTTTGGGCTCGTATTTTCCGCTGTGTCATATTTAAGTTCTTACAAGTTGGTCTTACAGGGAATCGTTCATTATACGAACGGGTCATGCCCGAATTTTGTAAATAATAATACTTATTTTGGAGTAAGAAATATGGGCGTTACATGCGAGCTTTGAAGTTTCTTGTTGCTTGAACTTTCTTCTTTCATGCCTACACCTAACATATTCATTCTTTAATTCTACGCGATATAGCTTACGCGACAAAAAAAATATACTCCATTAATACAAAAACTCTGTTTAAACAAAACTTATGCCTGAATGTTCATATATATATATATATATATATATATATATATAAGTACTTATTAGTTCTTTTTAAGTTAATGATCAAAAGTTAACAAAGCAAGCTCATTTTAATAAAATATTAAAAGTGTATATTATATATAGTATAAGAGAAGAGTTAATTACATAGTTAGTCCCTGTGGTTTGCACAAAATAACATACTTAGGTACTAATAGTTTAAAATCACCTTCTAGGGTATTAACTTTTCATTTTGTAACATTTGGAGGTATTAACTTCTAGGGTATTAACATAGTTAGTCCCTGTGGTTTGCACAAAATAACATACTTAGGTACTAATAGAATGTGATTTTAAACCTACAAATAACGTTAATACCTCCAAACGTTACAAAATGAAAAGTTAATACCCTAGAATGTGATTTTAAACTATTAGTACCTAAGTATGTTACTTTGTGCAAACCACAGGGACTAACTATGTAATTAACTCAATAAGAGAATAAGAACTTTGAAAAAAAAATCACATTTACATACAAAGAGGTAGGATCAAACAAATTAGTTTTAGGGGTTAGCATTAGGATTTAAGGTTCATAGTTTAGTTTAGGTTTTATGTTTTAGGGTTTAGCTTTTAGGTTTATAATTTAGATTATAGGGTTTACCATTGGAGTCTAGAATTAGGGTTGAGGGTTATGTGGTTAGGGCTTATAATTAGGGTTCATCAAGCCGGTTCCAGCACCACTAGATTGAGACCAATTGGATTTTATTTCACTTCGTTTTCTACGTTTCTTTGGTTAAGGACATTTTGTACAAGAACCATACATACATACATACGTACGTACGTACATACATACATACATACATACATACATACATACATACATACATACGTATAAATAACAACTAACATACATACATACACACACATATTGTACTAACAACTAACAACTAACAACATTTAATAAACAATAGATAACTTTTTGTGGGAAAATTGTCGCTAGTTGCGACAACTTTACCACATATTTAGATTTATTAGTTTTTAAAATTTTTAGTTTTTGTATACTAACAATTAACAACATTTAATACATAATAGATAAAGTTTTGTGGGAAAATTGTCGCTAGTTGCGACAACTTCACCACATATTTGGATTTATTAGTTTTTAAAATTGTTTAATTTTTTATACTAACAAATGTCATGAGTTATTAATAAAAAATAATGTTTTGTGGGAATATTGTCGCAAGTTGTGACAACTTTGCCACGATTTCGGATTTATAGTTTGTAAAATTGTTTTTTATCTTATAAACAAATAACATTAGTTAATAAATAAAAAAATGTTTTGTGGGAAAAATGTAGCAAAATGCGACATCCTTGCCACACATTTTTTATTTTTCTAGTTTTTTTAATATGCTTATTTTATTGTACTAACAATTAACAAAAACTGTTAAATATATAATAAAATTTTGTGGGAAAATTGTGGCAAGTTGGTTCAAATTTGCCACGATTTTGGATTTTTTTTTAGTTTTACAAATTATACTAACTAATAATAAAAGTTAATAAATAAAAAAAACTATGTTTTCTGGGAACATTGTTGGAAATACAGTTAACTTTGCGACGGAACTGCCACAAGTTTTGGTGACTATCTTGTCGAAAAATTGTTGGAAATTTGTTGGTTTTTAATATTTGTCGGAAACTTGTGGAAACAGGTCACCAAAATTAAGTTGTGGGAAATTTTTCGTAATTTTTTGTAGTAAAAAGTCACTTTTATATTAGTGGAATTTACGGAAAGAACCGGAAGAATTAGCTTGGAAAACAAGAAGGATTCTCCGTATGGTTCGATAAAAGGATCGTTACATGGAAAGCAAGAAGGATTCTCTGTACGGTCATTTTATATGGCCGAATTACCCTTCTAATAACAAAATTGTATAAAAAATGACCGAATTGTCATTTTAGTTAACAGAAAAAATGGATGGAGCTAACACAGTGGACTAAAATGTCAACGTTTGAAACTATTTGGATTAAAATGACAACGTTTCAAACTTTTGGATTAAAATGAAAAAAATGACCCAAATCACATGGACTAAAATGACATTTAACTCTATCAATAAATATGCCAGCTTATATACACTCCAAGTTTGATATAGCATGGAAAATTTGTATTGATTTTCTTTCTACTTTCATTTCGACATATGCGTGGAAAATTTGTGTACATTGTGGAAAGACTCAAGTCTTCACAATTTGTATCTAGTTAAACAATCATTAAAGTTGGGTCATGTATCAAGTCTTCACACACAAAAGTTGGGTCACTTCAAAGACTCACAAGTTTTCACACCATTATTTCGGACCCAAATGATACGTTCCAAACAATTTCTTTCTACTTACAAGTACAAAATGTGTAAATGAAATACAGAGTTAATTATATTCTATGAGGTTCGAAAAAAATAACCTCCCCCCCCCCCCCAAAACAAAACTAATTAACGAATAGAGAAATTGATGGTCTTAAATTTATCGTCAAAGGCTTATAAGTCTTTAGGTATTTATTTTACTAAATTACAGTAAATGTCATGTTATTGTTTTAGTCACGTCTTTAAAAATATACATGAAAGCCGCATTGTTTAACATGCTTTTTTTTCCACTTGACATTTATACCTTTAAAAAAATCTATTAATGTATGTGAAAAGAAGATGATTAAAATTCTAATGTTTATTGTTTGCTACTACTTATTTCATGCTTCAAAATTAAGACACAAAAATGTTTTGAATATATAGAAATTAAGGATCTTGATGTTGGTTATACAGAATACTATACGGAATCAAAAAGAATTACAAAATTATCAGGAAAAAGAATAGCTTTTTATATCACAATAACTATGCTTACCGCTGCAACTCTATCTGTAGTCACCATAAAGTTGCTGACCATAACCTCTACCCATCATCGGATTATAATTTCCAGGCGGCATAAATCCAGTAGCCGGTGGCTGTTGCATCTGGTACCCTTGCCCATTGTTCATTCCCATACCCATATTTTGAGGCATAATGTTCATTCCCATACCCATGTTTTGCGGCATATTGTTCTTTCCCTCACTGGCCGAGTGAATCGATCATGCTTCTTCAGTTCTACACTTCTTCATATATCTAATTCAAAGCCGAGCTAGGTTTTCTTGGGACAATTTTAATATCGATCATGGGGTTTTCATATATCTGGAATTCGCACGATCAGTCCACGGGTTAGACCGTGAAAGACAATCTATGTAATTTAGTTAAGTACGTACAACTTACAAAGTCATTAGCTAATACTTGTGTATCTAAATTATATTTCAAATATAATTTTGACTTGTTCCAAGTCAGCATAACAAGTTGCAGCATCCAGTCGTTGCCATAAACTAATAATGAATGAGACCTAACAAACCCAAGAATCAAACTTATGGTATTAATACACAATATATCTTCTTTGTTTTTTGTTCTTGTTCCCGACACAACACATGTCGCTTGTGTCACCTAGTCTTGAAACAGATAAACAAACCTTGATCAACTTGAATCTCAAACAATCACGGCTAACCCCTAAATAGGGGTGTTCAAAAAGCTCGCGACATGATTGAAGTTCGCTCGAAAAAAGTATTAAACCTAGTCCAGTTAAAAAGATACTTCGTTTCCTCTGGTCGTGCTCGGGGTCATATAGGCTGTTTTGGGGCTCCGTGGGTAATTGTAATCAGGATGCATAAAATCCCAAAGATTTGCGTGTTTGTTTTGGGGCTCCTTGGGTAATTGTAATAAGCATGCATAAAATTCCACACAATATTGTGGTCCCACATGGATGGGAGGAACAAGTTTAAGAGGACACCTCTGTAAAAGGAGAGGTGAATTCCCGGCCACTAACAAAATAATTGTTGGAATTTTTGTGAAAATAGGAATTTTCATAAATATAGAGAATGCATTTTTCCTATTTTTGGACTAGAAATAAATATATGAAACGAAGGAGATTTCGTATATTTATTTGTGGGTTTGTGTTCTATGTTGGAAGAGCTTCGTAGCGAACTACACCGCATCCAAAACGAAGCTAAGATGAATGAGATATCGATGCTTAGCGTTTGGTGTTTGAAACACTAAATGCTGAAATAATGGGAAAATGACACCTTGTCTCATATAGGAGGAGAGATAAAACTTAAAGGGTATTTAAGTGGGAACACTCCATCCTTATTGTTTCATGGAAGCATACACTAAGTGTACTCGCGAAGGGTGCGGACCTGTGCTCGCACACGCGCGCACGTGGCGTGGGCGATGGGCGCAATGTAGCGCTTTGATGGCGCACTTTGCACTTCGCGAGCTGCTTGAGGGCCGCCTTTGTATTTTTAACCGCGCGCGCGTGGTAAAGCACATGGGCTGCAAGGACCAGGTGGCAGGTAAACCTTGGAGGTGACATGGCAGGCAGGCGCGCGAATACACGGGGCATGACCAAGTTGGTCTGCGCGCACTGGCGCATGGCCACTGAAGTGACGCGCGCAGGCGCAACAAAGTGAGCCAATACGGCGCGACTGTGTAGCGTGCTCGTATAGGTTCACTGGTGTCTGGCGCACGCGCGCATGAATGTGAGCCAAACCAGCGCGCGCAGAATGAGTGGTGCAGACCTACTCGCACATGAAAGTGAGCCAAACTGGCGCACACCCGCATGGGTGGTGCAGGCCTGGGGCGCATGAAATTGAGCCAAAGTGGCGCGCAAGCACCAGAGTGTCTGTCATGCGCGCACGCGCGACAGTATCTTCCAGACTTTAATGACAGAGCAGTTTCATTTCAGCATCTGAAACAGACGAGTCAACAGTTTTGACGGAGAATTAAATGACGAATTAGAGTGCACTGAAAATGTTTAATACATTTAATTCTCTCCTTTAATTCGTTTTGGTTGTTTGGACTCAGATGTTGTATAAGTACAACATCATTTTCACTACAGAAATACACCAGCTGCAACAGCAATATATGCAAACAATTCTCTACACACTTTTGATCTTTCTTCTTACTTTTCTCAAGGTAGACTTCGGGTCCTCGTGCCAGCTCCAGCAGTACACACTGCTTTGGCTGTTGTATCCTGGGAAACAAACGAGTTCTCTTGGGAGACTCGGAATTTGTTTTAAATGCCCGTTGTTAAACACAACCCTCGGCCTTGTTGCATTTCTGTTTCATCTCGCGGGTACCCTTCTAGTCCAATATAAAAGAGGCAGAGGGTCATGGTGGTTCCCTACCATAAACGATATTTTTTTTATTATAACATAATTAATAATTAATTAGCGATGTGCGTAATTTGACTTTAAATTTCGTTGTTGAGAACTCCATCTATAATCCGCCGGTGATACTATTATTTATTTACATGATAAGAGATTATGTACAAGAGAGCAATTCCATATAAAGTGTAGGGGAGAATCATAGCCCTCCACATGTCTTTCTCAATTTAAGAAGGGAATGGTACGATGGTCTTTTCACCCTTGAACTAGTTTCCCCCTTAATTCTCAAACGG
Organism: Helianthus tuberosus; assembly: GCA_030545235.1. Taxonomy (NCBI): domain Eukaryota; kingdom Viridiplantae; phylum Streptophyta; class Magnoliopsida; order Asterales; family Asteraceae; genus Helianthus; species Helianthus tuberosus. The sequence continues at coordinate 109,296 of JARYGA010059783.1, forward strand.
CTATAACTTTTTCATACATTAATATATATTTTTTTAAATTACACTGTATTAACGAGTATTTCATTCTCTTTAATTCGAGTAGACTATTGCAATAGTTTTCTTAATTTTTTTTATAGGATACGTAATTACAAATTCAATGTTAAACCATTAAATGTTTACACATTCAACATAAATTATTACGTGATTATACATTCAATATAAATCCATTACGTAATTACACAGTCAATAATATTTGTTAAAATTGATGTTATTACAATCATGGTTATTACGTGATTACACATCCAATAATAAAAACTTAATTGTTTATGCTTTAGTATGTGATTAAATCTTTAATATACGGCATTATGTGGTTATTATAGGTTGATTGACTAACATTTTGTATTACGTTTATACTTAATACGTGATTAGACCTGAAATATTTAATATTTCATGAAATATTATATATTACATGTTTTGTTTTTTTTTATTATAGTTATGGTTAGTACATAATTCATGTAATGGGTATTCAAAAATCACGTAATCACGTAACATTACATAGTTAACTATTGTTATGTAATTACGCAATCACTTAGTGGGGTTTAACATAAAATACTATAATGAACTCATGTAATGGGCATTCATTAATTATGTTCGAGTTCGTTCGTAAGTACGTACTGGAACACAATCACGTAACGTTACACAATCAAGTAACGTTATAGCTTGTAAAGTAAAATTTTAAAAATTTAAGAAAATTGTAGCAATAGCCTACTAAAATTAAATAGAATAAAATGCTCGATAATACTACGGTGGTTTTTTTTTTTATAAATATTAGCATATGAAAAGGTTACAGCCGTTTGAAAATCACGGAGGAAATGTGTTTATGAGTCAACAATATTAGATTTTCCTATTTTGTCATTTTCCCCACGTGTTTCCTTTGATTTTAGTTAAGTGAATTTTATAGTTGGGGAACACATAATCTCAACCATTGAACTTGTAAATCGACACCCCATATTGTTCCTATGTTTTGTACGCTAAGGTTGTCTTGTACAATAACCTTCCTTTTATTTACACACATATTATTTTACTAATGTATAGGATTATAATCAAATACAAAGTGCAAAATAAATAAGAAGGGTAAGAAGGATTTTAATCCATTGATCTTAGATTTGGAGGGTTAAGATTAGTTTTAGGGAAAACTAAATAATAGAAGGGCATAAAGGGAAGCCTACATTTATTGATTTTCTCTCTCCATATGCAATGTGCATGTCAATTCCCCATCATTTTAAAACGTACATAACTTATTCATACTCCATTAAAAAAATCACCATAATAACGTGTGTCTATATAAAAATAAAATAAAAAAGTTCATGGGTTTTCTTTGAATCGTGTTAAATAATCTGGTCATTGTGTTTTTCAACTGGGTTTTGGTCATTACTTTTTACTAGGGTTTCTATACATTGTGTTATTATCAAAGCTTATAACACAATGTTATTTTAGGTTATGTCCATTGCGTTTTTCATCAGAATCCATAAGAAAATGTATGACACAATGAAGATGGTGTTATATTTGGGTTTGTTGTACATTGTGTTATTGGTTCTGATTATTGTGTTTTTTAACTGGGTGGGTTTTCTAGACACTGTGTTACAGGTTCTGGTCACGTGTTTAGTCTGTTATCCATAGTGTTTTAATCTGTTGTCTATTGTGCTTTTGTTTTGTTGTCTATTGTGTTTTAATCTGTTGTTTATTGTTTTTTTGTCTATTATTTATCGTGTTTTTTTGTCTTTCGTCCATTGTGATTTAGTCTGTTATTCATTGTGTTTTTAGTCTATTGTCCATTGTGTTTTAGTCTATTGTCATCAATTGTGTCTTTTATCTATTGTTATCGATTCTGTCTTTTATCTGTTGTCATCAGTTGTGTTTTTAGTCTACTTTTCGTTTCGTTTTTAGTTTGATGCCCGTTATGTTTACATTATGTCTATTGTGTTTTAGTCTAATGTTCATTGTGTCTTTAATCTGTTGTCATCGATTGTGTTTTAAGTCTACTTTCCATTGTGTTTTTAGTTTTATACTCATTATGTTTTATGTTATGACCATTGTGTAATAAGCAGTTGGGTTTTCAATTTTTGAAGTATACAATAGGGTACTCATATTAAAGATAAAAAGAAGCGCAATTTTATGGATTATTTTAATTTTAAAACAAATGACGTATAAAAAGTTAGGAAGGTTAAATTAGGGGGGGGGGGGGGGGTAACATGTGACTTGCATGTGACTTTTTCTAAGCTTATGACTTGCATGTGAATGTTTCTAAGTATGTGACTTTCATGTGCATGTTTCTAAGGATATGTTCTCTTGGTGAAAGTTACTCTTCCCACTTTATTCCTCCTTGGATACTTGTCTCTATGGTAGCTTCTTACCTTTCTTATTTTTAAACCCGTTTATACTATAGCTCATCACACAATGTATAATATGAATCCTTTATGTTGACAAATAATGAAATATAAAAGATGTAATACAAATATACATGGAAACGTTTTCGTATTAACGTTATGAAAATACCGAAGGGTGTTGCTAAATGTAACTCTTTTCTCACCAACTTGGAGCCCATCACTAGAAGGTATTTTCCCTCATATGAGGGTATGTTTAGTAGGAGGATACGGTTAGACACATCTATCAAAAAAAAAAAAAAAAAAAAGAGTTAGATTTCATGCTAAACAAGATTCATAGGACGACTTTGAATAGATTACCAATTTAATACGGATAACGTCTCCACCAGGCAATCAGGTATAACCTAAAGTCATTAGCTACTGCTCGTGGATACGCTTAAATTAATCTTGACTTATTCCAAGTCTATTTTAACAAGTTGAAGTATACAGTTGTAGTCATAATAAATGAAAAAGGACTTGCCATAATCAACTTTCTATATATATATTTATACATCCAAACACCAATACCCAACAACCAAACTTACTGTAACCCGAAAACCATCATGGTTTCAATCATTCACCTTTCCAAACTCCACATTCTTATCCTATTGGTTTTCTGTTCTTGTTTCTTACACAACACATATGTAACTTCTGTCACTTGAAGTCTTGATACAGATAAACAAACCTTAATCTACATGAAATCTCAAACAATCACCCAGCCCCCAGATGCTTTAGCTACATGGGATCCAAACACATCCCCATGCAACTGGACCCGGGTTTCATGTGGTGATCATGGCCAAAGGGTTGTAGATGTTGACCCCTCTGGCCTTGGGATATCCGGTCCAGTTAATCCCCATATCGGGAACTTGTCTTTTCTAAGAACACTTCAACTCCAAGAAAACCAGTTTCAGGGTATAATTCCTGAAACAATCACCAATCTTTTACGCCTACGAATCCTTAACATAAGTTTTAACAGCATCCAAGGCGCCATTCCAGCAAACATAAGCCGTTGCATGAAGCTAAGGATTGTTGATTTCATGCAAAACAAACTTTCAGGTTCTATTCCTGAAGATCTCACTCTACTTGTGAATCTTCAAATTCTGAACTTGGCAGGAAACCATCTTTCTGGTTCAATTCCACCTTCCATTGGTAACCTTTCTTCATTGTTAACTTTGAAATTGGGAACCAATATACTTAGTGGCCCGATTCCTGGAGACTTGTCTTGTCTCGTGAACCTAAAGAATCTTGATCTCACCATTAATAATCTTACTGGCATTGTTCCACCATCGATTTACAACATGTCTTCACTCGAGACTCTAGCGGTGGCTGCTAATGATTTGGGGGGTGATATACCTTACAACGTTGGGGATACACTCCCAAATCTTCTAATTTTCAACTTTTGCATTAATAAATTCACAGGTACCATTCCTGGTTCGTTGCACAATCTAACAAACATACGAGTCATCCGAATGGCACATAACAGATTGCACGGGACAGTACCACCAGGACTAGGTAACCTCCCTGAGCTAGAAATGTATAATATTGGTTACAATAACATTGTAAGCTCGCAAGGTGAAGGTCTTGGTTTTTTAAACTCATTGGCAAACAGTACAAAGCTTGATTTCCTAGCCATTGATGGTAACGGTTTTGATGGTGCCATCCCAGAGTTCATAGGCAATCTTTCTAAAAAACTTAGAATGTTGTACATGGGTTCAAACCAGATATTTGGCATCATCCCACCCTCCATTATGCAACTGCAAGGTTTAGCCTTACTAAATTTAAGCTTCAACTCCATTTCCGGTGAAATTCCTTCCGAAGTAGGCCAGTTGGAAGGCTTACAAGAGCTTGTTCTAGGCAAAAACAGATTGACTTCTAATATCCCAAATTCATTGGGTAATCTTCGGAAGTTAAGAAAAAATTGATTTATCAAGCAATGAATTGGAAGGAAGCATACCAATTAGTTTTAAGGCTTTCGAAGGGCTAACTTACATGGATTTGTCTATGAATAAGCTCAATGGGTGTATACCCAGTGAAGTTCTTGATCTCCCAAGTTTGACCACCATCCTCAATCTTTCGAGCAACTCATTAACCGGCTCTTTGCCTGAAGATATAGGGAATCTAGAAAGAGTGGTGACAATTGATCTCTCTAACAATCATTTGTCAGGCAATATTCCAAACTCGATTAAAAAATGTAAGAGCTTGGAGCAACTGATCATCTCCAAAAATTCCTTCTCAGGAAATATTCCAAATGGTTTGGGTGAATTAAATGGTTTGACAACTCTAGACCTTTCCTCCAATGAACTCTCTGGTTCAATCCCTCTTAATCTTCAAAACTTAAAAGCCCTCCAATTCCTGAACCTTTCTTTCAACAACTTGGAAGGAAATGTTCCAAGCAACGGGATTTTCTCAAATCTCACAAGAGTCCATGTTGAAGGAAACCCAAAGCTATGTTATGATTCCAAATGTAGAAGAAGTGATACCAACAAACTGGTCATGATTTTAGGTGCAGCAACCGCCTCGGTATTGTTAGTACTTATATCAATCGCTTTGTTCTTTTACTTCCGGAGAACTGCTGCTAAGGCCACAAACACTTCTTCTGATTCCTACAAGGGCAAACATTACATGGTGACATATGACCAGCTCCGTACTGTTGATCAGTTCTGTTTAAACTAAATGGAAAACATGAATAACATACCTGTTATGGCATTCAAAGCAGAAGAAAATCCAGTCAGAGATCCAGCCATTGAGTTCGACATCTTTGTCAAGTTGATTCGGTTCCTCCTTAGGGTGTAAAGTAATGATGGTGATGATAACCGAATTAGGGTAAGGTTCGGTTAGAGGGAGAGAGTTCGATTATGATGTTAATGAGGGTTGATTGATTGTGTAAAGTGTGTAAACTGTCTAACCCTTTAACTCTCTAATAAGCCCCTTATTTATACACCCAAGAGGAAACCTAATTAGTTAATAAGGGTAATATGGTCCATCAACAATTACCAACTAATTATAATAGGTTATTAAATATATTTTGATCTAATATAATATAAATGATTATATAGGCTACATGATTAAATACTAAATAAATAATATTTAATCTAACATTCTCCCACTTAGCCAAGTAATCATTTATCATGAGTATTAGGTAAGCCTGGCCAGGAGTTAACACTCATTTTAGCTTTAAACCAAGAACTATAGCAGAGAAATACAGCCGTTGAATCATCATTCGACTCAGGACCCCCATTAGTCATACTATAGCCTCAATTTAAAACCTAACAGTTACGATCAAAATATGCAGCCCTTTAGCGTCTGATTTGTATTTATATTTGTCTATATGTCATTACACCGGCAGAACATATGTTAGAGACATACAAAATCAAACTGAGGAAATTTTATTAATTAAAACATAAGCTAGTACAATATGCCATTAAATAAGGTCTTTAGTAAGTCCCATATTCGATACATGTTCTTCGAAAACTTTAGGTGGGAGACCTTTAGTCATCGGATCCGCAAGCATATCTTTAGTACTAATATACTCAATACAAAGATTATTTTCCTCAACTCGTTCACGTACGAACAAGTACTTCGTATCAAGATATAAACCAGCTCCAGTCGAACTGTTACTGTTCGAGAAACTAACGGCAGCTGAGTTATCACAGTAAAGCTTCAATGGTCTAGAAATGGAATTAACAATCTTGAGTCCAGTGATCAGATTTCTAAGCAACATTCCATGACAGGTTGCGTTGTAAACAGCAATGTACTCTGCCATCATTGTGGAAGTTGTAGTTAACTGTTGTTTATGACTCTTCCATGAGATAGGTCCGCCTGCTAACATAAAGATGTAGCCCGAAGTGGATTTCTTGTCATCTTTGCATTTGGCAAAGTCAGAATCAGAATAACCTACCACTTCTAAATGATCACTTCTTCTATAAGTCAGTTTATAGTCTTTCGTCCCTTGCAGATATCTAAGAACCTTCTTAGCTGCTTTCCAGTGATCTAGGCCAGGATTAGTCTGATAACGACCTAGCATTCCAGCAATGTAAGCGATATCTGGGCGAGTACAGACTTGAGCATACATCAGGCTCCCGACTACTGACGCATAAGGTATCTGGCTCATTTGCTCCTTTTCAACCTCTGTTGTCGGACACTGGAATGAACCGAAAACATCTCCCTTAACTACTGGAGCGACGGAGGGTTTGCACTGTTGCATGTTGTAACGTGTAAGGACACGATCTATGTAAGTCTTTTGAGACAATCCTAAGATCCCTTTGTGTCTATCTCGGTGAATTTCGATGCCAATGACGTAAGAAGCATCTCCGAGATCCTTCATGTCGAAGTTATGCGAGAGTAAACGCTTCGACTCATGCAACATGTCTAAACTATTACTTGCCAATAGAATATCGTCTACGTAAAGGACAAGTATAGTAAAGTTACTCCCACTCATCTTGAGGTAGGTGCATTGATCCACTTGATTCTTCATAAAACCTTGCCTCTTCATGACTTCATCAAACTTAAGGTACCATTGACGTGATGCTTGTTTTAACCCATAAATGGATTTCTTCAACTTACAGACTAGATGCTCCTGACCTTCAGGTTTAAAGCCTTCAGGTTGTTTCATGTAAACATCTTCGTCTAAGTCTCCGTTAAGGAAAGCAGTTTTGACGTCCATCTGATGCAGCTCTAAATCAAAATGAGCTACTAGGGCCATGACGATCCTTAATGAATCTTTACGAGAGACAGGTGAAAACGTCTCTTGATAATCAATTCCCTCTTTCTGAGTGTAGCCCTTTGCAACCAATCTCGCTTTGTAGCGTTCAACGTTCCCATTCGGATCCAGTTTTGTTTTGAACACCCATTTACAACCTACAGGTTTGGCACCATTGGGTAATTCGACTAAATCCCAAACGTCATTTTTCTTCATGGATTCAAGCTCATCAATCATTGCTTTGTTCCATTCAGAAGACTGATCACTGCTAATGGCTTCATTATAAGAGATAGGATCATTGAGCTTTCCAGCATCCATTTCAGTCAGGTAGGTAACATAATCATCCCAATTAGTAGGCCTTCTTTGCCTAGATGACCTCCTGAGTTGATTATCGGGTTCAGCGTTGTCTTGGTTTTGAGCGTTTGATGTGCCTTCGTTATGAGGTATAATGGGTTCTGATTGTGGAGATGGATTTTGTGCAGTGACTTCAGGTGCAGTTGCATGGGGTACAAGAGGAGTAAACGGAGTAATGATAAGCGACGAGTCTCTCCCCCCCGCGTCTTGTACTTCTTGCAATTCTTCGTAAGGGTTGGTACTGCTCCCACTGATCTTAAAATCCTCCAGGAACGCAGCACGCTTGGTTTCAACAATACGGGTGACATGGGAAGGACAATAGAAACGATAACCCTTCGAATGATCAGGATACCCAATAAAGAAGCAGGTAACTGTTTTAGGGTCAAGTTTCCTTAGGAAAGGATTATAAAGTTTTGCTTCAGCAATGCAGCCCCATACTTTCATATATTTAAGACTCGGTTTCCTTCCTGTCCAAAGTTCATAAGGAGTTTTAGGGACAGACTTAGAAGGAACTCTATTGAGTATATGAACAGCTGCTTTTAACGCTTCAGTCCAGAGGAATAATGGTAAATTAGTGTTGGCTAACATACTGCGCACCATGTTCATAAGGGTACGATTTCTTCTTTCAGCGACACCATTCTGCTGAGGTGTACCAGGCATGGTGTATTGGTTCACAATCCCCTGGCCCTTACAAAACTCATAAAATGGACCAGGAGCTTGACCCACATCAGTATGTCTTCCATAATATTCACCGCCTCTATCTGATCTCACAACTTTAATCTGACGATCTAATTGCTTTTCAACTTCAGCTTTATAATCTTTAAAAGTTGTTAGAGATTCAGATTTCTCCTTTATAAGATACAAGTACATGTAACGAGAATAATCATCAATGAAAGTGATAAATGACGTATGTCCTGTTATACCAGCAATTTGATAAGGACCACTAATGTCAGTGTGAATGAGTTCTAATAAATTAGAGCTCCTAGTGGCACCTTTCTTATTTGCTAATGTCATTTTGCCTTTGAGACATTTGACACATGTTCCAAAATCGGTGAAATCGAGAGGAGGTAAGACTTCATCCTTTACGAGACGATTTAATCGTTCTCTTGAGATGTGGCCTAAACGTTGATGCCACAACATAGATGAAGTCTCTAAGTCTCGAATTTGTTTCTTTTCTATCTTTGTGAGTGATTCATTAATATTATATGACAACAAAGATTTAGAAAAATTATCATCTAGTTCTAATCTATAGAGACCACCATCCAGAATGCCAGTACCATAAACAACGGAATCATAGAGAATAGAGAGTTTGCGATGACCATGAGAAACGACAAAACCGTCCATGTCTAACTTTGGTCCTGATACAAGGTTCCGAGTTACCTCAGGAACATATAAGGTATCATAAAGTTTAATACATAAACCAGTTTTCAAAAATAATTGTAATGTTCCTATGGCCTTCACTTCTAATTCCCGATCATCCCCAACTTTAAGTGTTCTTTGGTTTCTTCCCAGCTTCCGGATTGTAAGGAATCCCTGAAGTGAATTGGTAACATGTACCATAGAACCAGAGTCAAACCACCAAGAATTAGCAGGAACATTTAAATTAAAGGACTCGAGTATCATGAAAAAATCGTTACCTTTCTTAGCCAGCCACTCCTTGAAGTCAGGGCATTCCTTTTGCTTATGTCCTGTTTTCTTACAGAACTTGCAGTAGGGTTTGCCTAAGGAGTTCTTAGAGCTGGAAGGTGCACTTGTATTAGGAGTTGGATTTGGCTTGTGAACCTTAGAAGCATCCTTTCTTGGATAATTGTTCTTCCTCTTCTTTGAGCTGGAGGTGGTGAAGTTAGCAACATCAGTATGGCGATCCATCTTCATACGCTCTTCCTCCTGCACGCACATGGCGATCAGCTCACTCATCGTCCATTTGTCCTTCTGAGTGTTGTAATTGATCTTGAATGCTTCATAGGACGAAGGAAGTGAAGTGATGATGAAGTGAACAAGAAAACCATCACTGATCTCCATCTCTAGGCCCTTCAGCTTATTGGCCATGTCATGCATCATCATGATGTGTTCGCGAATGCCGCTCCTCCCATCATACTTAGTCGTCACCAGCTTGAGGATAAGAGTGCTAGCGTGTGCTTTTGATGTTCCCTTGAATTGATCCTCCACAGAAGCCAGATATGTTTTAGCATCTTCAGAATCAGGAATGGCCCCTCTGATTGAGTTATGAATGGACTGCTTCATGAACATGAGAGACATGCGGTTACACCTAGTCCACTTATCATGGAGTAACTGCTCAGCAGCAGTAAGGTCCGCTGGCTTATTCTCTCTTAGAGCATAATCAAAGTCCAGCAGCCCAAGAGTAAGCATGAGGGCATCCTTCCAAGCAGCAAAGTTATCACCAGTCAAAGGTGGAATCCCTTGATTGGGTGCTGATAGTGGAAATAAGATGAGCAAGTTATGATACTAAGAAAGAAGTCTTAATGTGATCTAAGGGCATGTTATACTAAGGCAGGCATAAATAATGACCATTATAATTATGAAGCTGTGATAATGTCTATTACTAACATCAAAATAATAGACTTAGTAAAATTCTATTTAAATGAAGACAAATCAGCTTTGGCCAGAAGTGTAATCATTTAAATATGTGTGCAAAGTAATTGTGACAAATCAGCTTTGGCCAGAAATGAGACAATCACTTTAGTTATGCACTTGTCAAGTCATGCTAAACATAAATGAATTAAATCAGCTTTGGCCAGAATTAAGACATTTCAGGTTTGTAATGCATACTTAACATAGCTTTTAATAATACTTGAACAATAAATAGATGTATTAAATCAGCTTTGGCCAGAATTAATACATCAAAAGCTCATTCAAGTTAAGCTATTTTGGTTTTGCAAAAATTATCTGATTCTGATTAATTAAGTAAGTAAGTGTAAACAAAACCAAGTATTTAATAGCAAACCACCTGTTAGCGCGGATCGAACTTAGTTGCGAGTCGCAATCTTAGTTGCGAGTCGCAATCTCAGTCTCGACTTGTAATGGTCATGGTTGCGAGTCGCAACCTTAGTTGCGAGTTGTGATGATTGCAGTTGCGAGTCGTGATCTCTGTTAACAGCTGCTGATTGTGATAAAACTGAAACTCGATTTTTAAGGGATTTGGGATAGTATTTCCTGTTATAATCATGATCTAAACTTATCAAGGATTTCGAAAATAATAACTGATTATCTCTTTAACAGTTTTCGAAAATTTAATAGATAAAAATTTAGATCAAAACAGTAAAACACTTACTAATCCAAAATTATATTCCAAATCTTATGAATTTTTCGAGTTTCTTAGAACATAAATGATGAACCCTAAAATAATAAGAACATAATCTGGAAATCCGAAACCTGATATTAATGATTTTGTAATGGATTTCGTGACAATAAGCTTAATCCTTTTATGATTTCGGGTCAATTTATCAAGTAATAATTTCCGAAAACAGGGATTTCGGCCATAATGAAACCCGAAAACAGTTTTTGATTTTAAGTCTTTAAAACTTCCGTTTTCCAGATTTTTGATCCGATAATAATGGATACGAAAAACAGAACTGATTTATCAACATATGCTCTGATACCACATGTTGATCAGTTCTGTTTAAACTAAATGGAAAACATGAATAACATACCTGTTATGGCATTCAAAGCAGAAGAGAATCCAGTCAGAGATCCAGCCATTGAGTTCGACATCTTTGTCAAGTTGATTCGGTTCCTCCTTAGGGTGTAAAGTAATGATGGTGATGATAACCGAATTAGGGTAAGGTTCGGTTAGAGGGAGAGAGTTCGATTATGATGTTAATGAGGGTTGATTGATTGTGTAAAGTGTGTAAACTGTCTAACCCTTTAACTCTCTAATAAGCCCCTTATTTATACACCCAAGAGGAAACCTAATTAGTTAATAAGGGTAATATGGTCCATCAACAATTACCAACTAATTATAATAGGTTATTAAATATATTTTGATCTAATATAATATAAATGATTATATAGGCTACATGATTAAATACTAAATAAATAATATTTAATCTAACACGTACTGCTACGAGGAACTTCCACGAGGACAACCTGATAGGACGTGGGAGTTTTGGCTCTGTCTACAAAGGGTGCCTCGACCTTGAAGGACAGCCACAAGAAATAGCTGTGAAAACGCTCGACTTGGAAACCACCGGCTCTATACCTAGTTTTTTGGCCGAATGTGCTGCACTTCGCCATCTCAGGCATAGGAATCTTGTCAAGTTGATAACTTCCTGCTCTAGTTTGGATCACAAGAACAATGAGTTTCTTTCACTGGTGTATGAATATATGAAGAATGGGAGTTTAGAGAAGTGGATCGGGAATGGAATAAGCTTGATGGAAAGGTTAAACGTAGTGATTGATGTAGCGTGCGGTTTGAGTTACCTTCACCATGAATCTGTGGTAGCTCCGGTGGTGCACTGCGATTTAAAGCCAAGTAATGTTTTGTTGGATGAAGATTTGACTGCAAAAATTGGAGATTTTGGGCTTGCCAGAATGTTGATTGACAAAGATCAATCTTTTAGCTCTGCACATGTTCTTAAAGGTTCCATGGGTTATATACCTCCAGGTTAGTTCACTGATCTCATCTTCATTTACTTGAAAACATGCTTGAATGAATAGTTTTGTCTTATAATGACTTGTACTTTGGTTGCAGAGTACGGTATGGGAGCAAAACCATCAACCAAAGGTGATGTATACAGTTATGGCATTATGCTAATGGAGATTTTCACTGGGAAGAGTCCAACAGACGAGATGTTCGTTGGTGGTCTAAGCCTTAAGACGTGGGTGCAGTCAGCTTTCCCGGATAACTTGGATCAAGTTTTGGATCCTAATATGCATAAAGAACCAGACGAATTCTGCTCGGATAGTGAATCTATGAGCTTTAAGGTACAACTTGATTGTCTCACAACTCTCATAGGAGTTGCACTTTCATGCACCAATGATTCTCCTGAAGGAAGAATCACCATAACTGAGGCTCTCCGTAAACTCAAGTGTGTTCGGGATATGTTTCACAAGCACCATCCATCAATCAAAGTCGAGTGCTGAAGAATCAGGATAATCGGATACCGGTTACTATCTAGTAACTCTATTAAAAATTCTGTGTGTATTGTATAATTACTAGCTTTTAAAAAATAACAATACTAAAAGTATAACATAAAAGTTCTAGTAACTCTATTAAAAATTCTGTGTGTATTGTATAATTACAGTTCTTTTTTAGTTTTTTTTATAAGAAATTAAATGTGTAAATCAATATAAATTATGAATCTAATACAGTTAGACTTTTAACAAAAGTTAACAAATAAGTAGAAGATGTAATGCTAGAACGTAAGGGTTATCACAGTTTTATGCATTAGAAGAAGAGTTAGTCTTAAGAGTGGAGAAAAATATATATCAAAAGGTGTCCTTAATAAATATTTACCAAAATGATTTTTTAGGTTAAAAAGTTGTTCTTTTATTTTTAACTAGTGGTTTCCACCCAGTGGCGGACCCAAAAAAAATTCCAGTGTCCCTTTTTTTCAGTGCTAGGATTTTTTAGAAATAAATGTTAGAGTTTTCGGGTCGGACGGCTTTTGGTTCGAGTCGGGTCGGGTCTGAGGATAATTACATTTATCCTCTTGTAAACCTCCTTAATTGAAGCATATTAGTAACATAGTGGTTCCTAATTAGTGGGTTATTTTTAACAAATGTGTAGTTGATTTTGCTATTATATGCCACTTAAATTTTTGTATATTTTGTTGAGAGCAACAAAACAAGTGAATGCAACTTATATACTAGTAGTTACAATAACTTCTCTCCCCAATCATTAAAATCTTGAATTTACGCTTTGATTTAAAGAATTTATAAGGTGAAATCAAGAAATTGAGAAGTTTTGTTGTTCACTCTTGGTATAATTACTTGTTTCTATGGTATTTGCTGAAATATTCTTTAGAGGAATTAAAACTGACAATCTTCTTTTTCTTGCTTTTATGATTGTAACTCTTTTTTTACTTTCCGCTTTGATGATTGTAACTCATTTTTTTTACTAACGGAAGACTAGATTAAACCTAAACTTGATAATTGTAACTCATTTTTCATTCACTGAAGACTAGATTCAGGGCCGTCTCCGAAAAAGATAAAAAACTTTTGGGCCCGTGCGAGACAAAAACTTTGGGCCCCTTTCCTTTAAATAAACTCATTAATCATATATAAAAAAACCACAATACGATGATAATTATTGTAAAATAAACTAAACAAAAGTAGTGTAGCAAAATGAACAAAATTACTTACTTAAGCGAATCATGAGCCTTTTTTAGCATTTTGAAAGTAAAGTTCTAGATCAAGTATTTATAATTCATGTCATTTCTTCTCTATATTTCAATGTACCATAATTATCCATGTTCATTGAGTGAATGCTAGCATCGATTAAAGACAATAAATCCTAGTTTTATGTTACAAATAAATTAATACACATAACATTAGTTTCAACACTCTCCGGATAAGCAAAAATAAGTAACACTTGAATCCTTTACGCAAAAAGAACTGTAATATGTGTAAACATATCCAAACTAATTTGGCAACAAGAATCTTTTCATACAAAAAAAAAGATAAATCGAGCAAGATATTGAGTTCTTCTAAGTTTATATTGTAGATGGTTAAATAAGAAATTAGAAACCTACAAATTTAAACAAGAAAACATGTAAAGTTTATTATGTAAATGGTTAAATGAGAAGGAAAAAAATTGAAGAAGTTTACAAATTTATTGAGGCCCAAATTTAAATGTGGCTATATGGGGTCTTTCCCCTTGTTTTATAATCAGCCCTTAAGGCCAAAGAAAAACATAACATTACATAAAGAAAATAAGAATACAAAAGTGACAAGCGTGGGATTCAAACCCGGGATTGCCGATTCAATAAAAAGTAGCCGCATCCACTCAACCACATGGTGAATTTGTTTATACTTTCTACACTAATTATATATATATTTATATTTTTTAAACAATTTTGGGCCTCTAGATATTTTGGGCCCTGTGCGGTGGCACCTCCCGCACAGGCCCAAAACCGGCCCTGACTAGATTAAACCTAAACGAAAGGCAAAAGTAATAAATAAAAACCAAAAAACGGGTATAACAAGAGAATTCCCACTCCACTAGACTTATGGGTTCCAAATAATTATTCTTACCACTACTAGAAAACTAGGCAATTGCGACCAAATTTTGCGACTAACATAAGACGGTCGCAAAATTAGTGACCGATTTGCGACTAAAACCAAAACAATCGCAAAATTAAAGACCAATCCATATTCGATCACAAAACGGTGGCAAATTTTGTGGTCGGAAAACAGTCGCAAATACGAGAAATATATAAAAAACAAAAGTTGCGACCGTTTAAAACGGTCGCAGATACAAGAAATAATAGAAAAAGCAAACGGTCCTCCCAACCACCAGAGTGATCCCACTCCGGGAGCCGCTACCCGACCAAGCTAGCTCCGCGGTGAATTCCCCTTGCCGAGTTCTTATCCTGGGCGACATATGTCACTCCCAAGACTCGAACCCGGTACCTCTAGGAAGAGGTGGGTGTCGGTGGCCAACTGGGCTATCCCAGTTGGTTAAAAAAACTATTCATCATTGTTTAGGGTAAAAACTGTAAATAGTCATAAGTTCTGGGTTAAAACTGACAATAGCCATAAGTTTAATAATAAAAACATTTGATGCCAAACGAATATTCCAACAATTGTAACTACTGTCTAAGGATAAATTAACAGTTGTAAAATTAACTAGAGAACTTTCTAGTGAAAAAATTGGGGTTTTGGCCTAAACTGGTTTGGGTTGAAACCAGGGTGGGTTTGGTCAAAGAAAGTGAAACCTGATTTACTGAATGTGATTCGGGTTCCAATTTGTTTTGTAAGGGGAAATAGTCGGGTGTGACCGATTTGAAGCCATGTTTTAACTGGTTCAGGCTCGGTTTGAGTGGGTTCAAACTGGTATCGAGGCTCGGGTTGGCTTCAAACTAGATTCCCTAAAACTGGCTTCAAAATCTTGTTTGGTCCGGGTTCAAAATCGGGTTTTATTTTTCTCACCGCGGCACGCCGGCACCTAACAAATGGGCTGGACTAAAATAAACAAATGGGCTGGATTAAAATAAACCAATAGCTCGGGTTTTACTCTTATTCTTATACTTCCATTCTCAAATCCTCAACACATCTTCTGCCCACTTTTAAATTAAGATTATAATTAAGTATTTTGTTATAACTTCAAATATCTGGTGTTTTTTTATAAATAATAAAAAATTACATAACAATTTTATTGTATCTATATTATTGGTTCGGTACTGCAAAGTATGTTAAATTAGGTTGTATTTGCAGGTAAAATATGAGGGATATCTTTTGGAGAAGTATGGGGAGGAAAGTAGCCAACACCGAGAACTTGACAAAGAATTGTGGTACCGAGCTTCCGGGGGAAAGAAGTGAGGTAAATTATATGGGTTAAGCAATCTTAAGAATGATTTTAACGTTCAGCATCATGGCAAACAAGACCAAGAGGTATGTTTATTCTTTTAAGTTGTTGGGTTCAAACATGTTTAAACTCAAATATTGACATTATTTTTCATGCAACCACTTCTCAGTCAATAATATGTTAACTTTTGTATGTATATTATTGAAAATAGGCTATTTGACCTTAGAAGTCAAACTGATTTTTTCTCTTTATTCTATAATTGTATAAGCAGCTAATAAGTTTCATAAATTGTATAAATTGTGATAATGTTGGCCATTAATATTTCACTTTGCATTGGTTTTATTAGATCGAAAGGTTGAACGTGATTATTGCGGGATTGGTGGTGGGAAAAGAGAAAGATAAGGCGTAGAAAGAGGCTATGAATGAAAGGATGGCAAACATTGAAGCGATGCTAAAAGCTAGGTTTCAAAACGTATAATCATCGACTTAGGTTTCAAAATGTATAAACACTTTGTTTTGAATATGTATTTTTTTATGATAACTTTGGTATTTGATGTTTCAAGTGGGATGTTTTATATAATTGTGAAAATTTGATAATATGTAAAATTCAAAATTGACATTATATGCAGGTTAAAATAGAAAATGGATAAAAATATTTTTTAAAAAATAAATAGAAATTGCGACCGCAAAAATGGTCGCAATTTTTCAAAAGACAGGCCGTCGGAAAACGGTGGCAGTTTGTAAAAGACAGTCGGTCGGAAAACGATCGCAGTTTGTAAAAGGCATGCGGTCAGAATACGGTTGCGTCAAGACCGTCGCAACCGAAGTCCCACAAAACCAGGAACAATCGCAATATTTGTGACCATTATTAAAGTCGCAAAACCCGGATCGCAAAAGATTGCAGCAGTCGCAACTTAGTCGGAATAGAGCAATTGCGACGGGTGTTTTTCCGATTGTAGTTCCGTTCGGAAAACGGTCGCAACAGGGCAATTGCGACCGGTTTACGACCAAAATTGCGGTCGGAAGAACCTAGTTTTCTAGTAGTGTACGGGGTCCTTACAAAATTTAACATACCGACTCTTGTACATTTTAAAAAACATATTTGCATAAGTAAACAACACATTTACTCTGTAATATTTTTCAAATTAGTATCATATTCCTGTTTTTTTAGATGTCCACCATCACGTGACTATAGATTCTGACCTAGTCAGGTGAAACCAGAAAAACGAATCTAGAAGTAGATAGCAAAACTGGCACGTGGCAGTTAGAGGTAGCGTCTACAACCCACCACAGTGCCACAATAGGTGTTGTAACGACTGAGCCTAGCCGTTTCTATCGGTTTAAATGGATCAGACGCCTGAAGTAAGTTGTAGACGTTTTAAGCACCTAGCCACCACCTTTTTCACTAGACGTTTCCCCTGAATTTTTTAGACGTTTATATATTAGACGCAACCTTCCTAGCGCAGTCGGGGTATCATATTATGACAAGCAGCCTAATTAGCCGAGTGAATCTGTTAGGGCCTATAAGTAGGCTAGACTCCAAGAATAACAAAAGAAGGAAGAGAGAATGTTTTGGAACGATTTTCTGGATAAAAATTCAAATGTAAAAAACATGGGAAATAAGTATGCAGAGAAACAGTGAATACATCTATTAATACTCCATGACTCCAAATCATGCCCACTATCCTATCCATCCAGAACAATAAAATAAACACGTGCAATAAAACAAAAATTCCACAAAACAACTAATTAGGTGGACTTCTCGTGCTGGGCTGCTCCAAAAGCTTAGTGACGGGTGGTCCGTAGGACAACCCTTAAGTGCCTTAAAAAGATTAAAATCCCATGCTTTACACGTTTAATTGTTTGAACTTGGTAACTACTAGTTGTTTGGACGTGCAGGTGCAAATGGAGCATAAAAGGGAAAGAATTTGGAGCATCAATAAAAAATCAATTTTTGGAATTGAAGAATTAAGAATATCACATGATAGAGGATGAAATTACGAGAACGTGGGCGAAAACGGCGAAGAAAACGGAGTTGAAACGAAAAAGTTATGCTGAAAACAAGTTTTCAGCATTTCCCGCCGTAAAACAGGAGCCTTCAGCCGTAAAGAACTTTGATCGCCGTAACCTACGGCTGAGAGCCGTAGGTTACGGCCCTATGTTGACCTTTTGAGTTGCTGACTGCCGTAGCCTACGGCTGGGAGCCGTAGGTTACGGCTCCGACTGATGTCTTCATGTAACTCACGCATTTAATGACCATTTTGAGGGGATTTATGGAGACTTATCATTGGTTTTCGGTTACCACTTGCTTGTGCACGAATTTTGGAGCAACTTGGAGAACTTTTGGGGCTTAAAACAATCTTGGATCATTAGTTTTTGGATGTTTGAATTGTTTTTGAAGATCAAAACTTGTTTGACAATGTTTGTTCAAGCCATGAGTGGCTAAGTATTTTGTGACTATCTTTGGTGGAAGGTTTGCAAGACATTTATGTTTATTTCCATATTTCTAGAATAACAATCTTCTCTTTATTGAATTGCTTGTTATGGTATGTGATTATTTGTTAGTAAATTGTTAATCCTTGTGCTGAACTAATTAGAAACCATACGTTCTTGGTGCTGTTGGCAATCGAGATATCATGGGTATAGTTAGGCTTGGGTAAGGGTTGATTGATCATCGGGTAACAACCTCACGTTCTAGGAATCTGAGTACTTAGTTCCCTTTCATCACTGCAATTGATCACATATGAACTATGTCTATGTAGTTCTTTCTAGTGGAATGTTAACATAAGTGTCATAGCAAACCGGAAACTAAAGATGGTCACTCGTCTCTAATTTGTTTACAACCAAAACACTTCCATTTTGCAATTAGAATAGTAGTCTTAGTTTTAAAAATCAACCAATCAAACCCACTCTTGAATTTATTTTATTTGCAATTAGATTAATTTTAGGTAACTTAGATAAATCTTCAAATAACACACATTCCACAAACTCCCTGTGTTCGATACCCTTTTACCACTATCTATAGTTGTTATTTGGATTAAATTTGATTGTGACCACGACATCACGTCAAATTTTGGCGCCGTTTCCGGGGAGTAGTGCGCAACGTGTGTTATTTTCTTTCTTTTTAAGTTTGTTATTTTTCTGGTTTACGCTGGGTGTGTTAGTGTGCAGGTATTGACAGGTGCATGCGTACTAGGAGCTCTCACAAGCTATCACCTTTGGCATTTGATCCGGAAATGAGTTACCAAGAGGAGTACGAATACGGTGATTATTATGATGAATATTCCCAACTTTCATATGAAGGCCCTCAGATGTACGATCAAGACTATTATCATGCTCAGTATACATTTGATCAGTATGATTATGAATGTGTAACCCAACAACCTACTTTGCACTATCAGTCACATAAATCTGAAAGTCTTGACGAGATGATGAGAAAGAGACACATGGTTCATGTTGAAAAAGAATTAACAAAACCTCATTTGTCAATGGAAGAACGAGTAGAACTTTTGGAATGGAAATATGATTTGTTACCAAAAGAGGTGAAAGAGATGAGGCCAGGGACGTCGATATTGGAAAAACGTCAAGCAAAACAACACTGGATATATGTGCAGATTGAACAAATGACACCTATGGGTGATGTAGAAGAAAAGGTTGTGAGTCCTCCCGAACTTGAAACTGAATTATTAGGGCCAAATGAGGAATATACAATTGAAATTATTGTGGAGGAACCACCTATGGAGAGCAAAGTTGAGGGCCTTTTACTTGATGAACCAATCAAAGTTGATTACAACTCTCCGGCTGTGGTGGTTATGGAAACCAAGAGTGTTAAGGATGCATGTTTAGAAACTAGGAAGGTGGCACTTCATGATGTGGGAGATTTCATTCATAAGTTATGTTTATGGGAGAGTTTGGATTTGTTGGGCACAGAAAACGAAGTAGTGAAGTGGAGAGTAAACTACCGAGCATTTGTTGGAAATTCGGTAGGAAAATGTGGATTTAAAGAATTTTGCAAAGAAAGATGGGACGTGACAAAGCACATACACAATAGAAGAATCAAACACCGTGCTTACATCAGCAACGAAAAAGGTAAATGTGCATTGAGACCACCTTGAGACATATCAGGTACGGTCGGGCTGAAGACCTAAACTTTAGCGCTGCTTGGGAGGCAACCCAAGGTGTTTTTAGATAAGTGTGGGGAAGATGTGCGGAGAGTTGTGTGAAGGTGATGATAGGAAGTCGGATTATCTACAACATCTGTTGTGTCAAACTTCACCAGGTCAATGTACTCTTTCCTTAGTCTTGTTATGTTCTTTAGTATTAAAATATTGGTATTAGTTGTTAAAAAAAAAATTGGGATTTGAGAGTATTAGCGAAAGCTAATGTTTTTTGTTAGAAGCGATCTTTCCCTCAAAACCATACATTGGGACAATGTATCCCAAGTGTGGGGATGGGGGAAATTTTTGAGAGTTTTAAAAATTTTGTAAACCCAAGCGAAAATTGTTAAAATTTGAAAACTTGATATTGTGCCACTTGACACATCGATACCCATTTCTAGTCATTTCTTGGTGAGTTTTTGAGCCACATATCATTATTAAAGATGCTTTCCTTGTTTTGAGTGGCGGTGTGTGTATTGTGTTAATAGAACTTGTGTACGAATTCTTGTTGAAACCTAGGATTAGCATGCTTGTGAAAATGATAGGGGACTTTTAGGTAGCCTCGTCTAGATGTGTGAGAGTGTGGGAATTGGGGGTTGGACCTCATACGTTACATATATGAGCTTGGTATTGTGAGGGGTGGGGGTTTGGTCTTTAGATTGACATGTTTGAGCCTTAAACTGTTCGGTTGTGACCCAAACCTACTTCTTACAAAAACTTTACCTATTGAGATGACCCGGTTTAGGAATTTAGTTTGTGATTGTTGATGTTCTTGTATATATTTTTGAGTTCTATGCTTAAAAAAAAAAAAAAAAACAAACAAACAAACAAAAAAAAAAAGAAGAAAGAAAAAAAAAAAAAGAAAAAAATATGAGAAAAATACAAAAAGAAGGATTTAGTTGCAATAGTAGTTGAAAATGTTGATGAAGTTGTGTATATAGTTGATGTTTGCTTTGTTTAGTAGTAGAAATAAAAACCGGGTCGAATCAATGAGCTACTTTCACATTCCCACTATTTCCTACCTTTACACATAGCCCCATTACAACCCGAATGTCCTTTTGATTCATAAGCATGCTAAATATTTGATAGGAGGAGATTTGATTTGTATACAAGCTTATTGTCGCACAATCACACACATGCATTGAGTGTTTTAGCATAATGTGCTAATATTTCTTGTCACCGAGAGTTGTTGTGAGGGGTGTGTCTTGTGGTGTGATAAAAAGTTAGTAAAAGGACGATACATTTTAGCTTGATTTGCATGTTGATCGCTTGTGGTTTTGAAATGGTTTTTGAATAGGTTGCTTGGGACAAGCAACGAGTAAGTGTGGGGATGTGACGGGTGGTCCGTAGGACAACCCTTAAGTGCCTTAAAAAGATTAAAATCCCATGCTTTACACGTTTAATTGTTTGAACTTGGTAACTACTAGTTGTTGGACGTGCAGGTGCAAATGGAGCATAAAAGGGAAAGAATTTGGAGCATCAATAAAAAATCAATTTTTGGAACTGAAGAATTAAGAGGATAGCATGATAGAGGACGAAATTACGAGAACGTAGGCGAAAACGGTGAAGAAAACGGAGTTGAAACGAAAAAGTTATGCTGAAAACAAGTTTTCAACATTTCCCGCCGTAAAACAGGAGCCTTCAGCCGTAAAGAACTTTGATCGCCGTAACCTACGGCTGAGAGCCGTAGGTTACGGCCCTATGTTGACCTTTTGAGTTGCTGACTGCCGTAGCCTACGGCTGGGAGCCGTAGGTTACGGCTCCGACTGATGTCTTCATGTAACTCACGCATTTAATGACCATTTTGAGGGGATTTATGGAGACTTATCATTGGTTTTCGGTTACCACTTGCTTGTGCACGAATTTTGGAGCAACTTGGAGAACTTTTGGGGCTTAAAACAATCTTGTATTATTAGTTTTTGGATGTTTGAATTGTTTTTGAAGATCAAAACTTGTTTGACAATGTTTGTTCAAGCCATGAGTGGCTAAGTATTTTGTGACTATCTTTGGTGGAAGGTTTGCAAGACATTTATGTTTATTTCCATATTTCTAGAATAACAATCTTCTCTTTATTGAATTGCTTGTTATGGTATGTGATTATTTGTTAGTAAATTGTTAATCCTTGTGCTGAACTAATTAGAAACCATACGTTCTTGGTGCTGTTGGCAATCGAGATATCATGGGTATAGTTAGGCTTGGGTAAGGGTTGATTGATCATCGGGTAACAACCTCACGTTCTAGGAATCTGAGTACTTAGTTCCCTTTCATCACTGCAATTGATCACATATGAACTATGTCTATGTAGTTCTTTCTAGTGGAATGTTAACATAAGTGTCATAGCAAACCGGAAACTAAAGATGGTCACTCGTCTCTAATTTGTTTACAACCAAAACACTTCCATTTTGCAATTAGAATAGTAGTCTTAGTTTTAAAAATCAACCAATCAAACCCACTCTTGAATTTATTTTATTTGCAATTAGATTAATTTTAGGTAACTTAGATAAATCTTCAAATAACACACATTCCACAAACTCCCTGTGTTCGATACCCTTTTACCACTATCTATAGTTGTTATTTGGATTAAATTTGATTGTGACCACGACATCACGTCAAATTTTGGCGCCGTTTCCGGGGAGTAGTGCGCAACGTGTGTTATTTTCTTTCTTTTTAAGTTTGTTATTTTTCTGGTTTACGCAGGGTGTGTTAGTGTGCAGGTATTGACAGGTGCATGCGTACTAGGAGCTCTCACAAGCTATCACCTTTGGCATTTGATCCGGAAATGAGTTACCAAGAGGAGTACGAATACGGTGATTATTATGATGAATATTCCCAACTTTCATATGAAGGCCCTCAGATGTACGATCAAGACTATTATCATGCTCAGTATACATTTGATCAGTATGATTATGAATGTGTAACCCAACAACCTACTTTGCACTATCAGTCACATAAATCTGAAAGTCTTGACGAGATGATGAGAAAGAGACACATGGTTCATGTTGAAAAAGAATTAACAAAACCTCATTTGTCAATGGAAGAACGAGTAGAACTTTTGGAATGGAAATATGATTTGTTACCAAAAGAGGTGAAAGAGATGAGGCCAGGGACGTCGATATTGAAAAAACGTCAAGCAAAACAACACTGGATATATGTGCAGATTGAACAAATGACACCTATGGGTGATGTAGAAGAAAAGGTTGTGAGTCCTCCCGAACTTGAAACTGAATTATTAGGGCCAAATGAGGAATATACAATTGAAATTATTGTGGAGGAACCACCTATGGAGAGCAAAGTTGAGGGCCTTTTACTTGATGAACCAATCAAAGTTGATTACAACTCTCCGGCTGTGGTGGTTATGGAAACCAAGAGTGTTAAGGATGCATGTTTAGAAACTAGGAAGGTGGCACTTCATGATGTGGGAGATTTCATTCATAAGTTATGTTTATGGGAGAGTTTGGATTTGTTGGGCACAGAAAACGAAGTAGTGAAGTGGAGAGTAAACTATCGAGCATTTGTTGGAAATTCGGTAGGAAAATGTGGATTTAAAGAATTTTGCAAAGAAAGATGGGACGTGACAAAGCACATACACAATAGAAGAATCAAACACCGTGCTTACATCAGCAACGAAAAAGGTAAATGTGCATTGAGACCACCTTGAGACATATCAGGTACGGTCGGGCTGAAGACCTAAACTTTAGCGCTGCTTGGGAGGCAACCCAAGGTGTTTTTAGATAAGTGTGGGGAAGATGTGCGGAGAGTTGTGTGAAGGTGATGATAGGAAGTCGGATTATCTACAACATCTGTTGTGTCAAACTTCACCAGGTCAATGTACTCTTTCCTTAGTCTTGTTATGTTCTTTAGTATTAAAATATTGGTATTAGTTGTTAAAAAAAAAATTTGGGATTTGAGAGTATTAGCGAAAGCTAATGTTTTTTGTTAGAAGCGATCTTTCCCTCAAAACCATACATTGGGACAATGTATCCCAAGTGTGGGGATGGGGGAAATTTTTGAGAGTTTTAAAAATTTTGTAAACCCAAGCGAAAATTGTTAAAATTTGAAAACTTGATATTGTGCCACTTGACACATCGATACCCATTTCTAGTCATTTCTTGGTGAGTTTTTGAGCCACATATCATTATTAAAGATGCTTTCCTTGTTTTGAGTGGCGGTGTGTGTATTGTGTTAATAGAACTTGTGTACGAATTCTTGTTGAAACCTAGGATTAGCATGCTTGTGAAAATGATAGGGGACTTTTAGGTAGCCTCGTCTAGATGTGTGAGAGTGTGGGAATTGGGGGTTGGACCTCATACGTTACATATATGAGCTTGGTATTGTGAGGGGTGGGGGTTTGGTCTTTAGATTGACATGTTTGAGCCTTAAACTGTTCGGTTGTGACCCAAACCTACTTCTTACAAAAACTTTACCTATTGAGATGACCCGGTTTAGGAATTTAGTTTGTGATTGTTGATGTTCTTGTATATATTTTTGAGTTCTATGCTTAAAAAAAAAAAAAACAAACAAACAAACAAAAAAAAAAGAAGAAAGAAAAAAAAAAGAAAAAAATATGAGAAAAATACAAAAAGAAGGATTTAGTTGCAATAGTAGTTGAAAATGTTGATGAAGTTGTGTATATAGTTGATGTTTGCTTTGTTTAGTAGTAGAAATAAAAACCGGGTCGAATCAATGAGCTACTTTCACATTCCCACTATTTCCTACCTTTACACATAGCCCCATTACAACCCGAATGTCCTTTTGATTCATAAGCATGCTAAATATTTGATAGGAGGAGATTTGATTTGTATACAAGCTTATTGTCGCACAATCACACACATGCATTGAGTGTTTTAGCATAATGTGCTAATATTTCTTGTCACCGAGAGTTGTTGTGAGGGGTGTGTCTTGTGGTGTGATAAAAAGTTAGTAAAAGGACGATACATTTTAGCTTGATTTGCATGTTGATCGCTTGTGGTTTTGAAATGGTTTTTGAATAGGTTGCTTGGGACAAGCAACGAGTAAGTGTGGGGATGTGACGGGTGGTCCGTAGGACAACCCTTAAGTGCCTTAAAAAGATTAAAATCCCATGCTTTACACGTTTAATTGTTTGAACTTGGTAACTACTAGTTGTTGGACGTGCAGGTGCAAATGGAGCATAAAAGGGAAAGAATTTGGAGCATCAATAAAAAATCAATTTTTGGAATTGAAGAATTAAGAGGATAGCATGATAGAGGACGAAATTACGAGAACGTAGGCGAAAACGGTGAAGAAAACGGAGTTGAAACGAAAAAGTTATGCTGAAAACAAGTTTTCAGCATTTCCCGCCGTAAACACAGGAGCCTTCAGCCGTAAAGAACTTTGATCGCCGTAACCTACGGCTGAGAGCCGTAGGTTACGGCCCTATGTTGACCTTTTGAGTTGCTGACTGCCGTAACCTACGGCTGGGAGCCTTAGGTTACGGCTCCGACTGATGTCTTCATGTAACTCACGCATTTAATGACCATTTTGAGGGGATTTATGGAGACTTATCATTGGTTTTCGGTTACCACTTGCTTGTGCACGAATTTTGGAGCAACTTGGAGAACTTTTGGGGCTTAAAACAATCTTAGATCATTAGTTTTTGGATGTTTGAATTGTTTTTGAAGATCAAAACTTGTTTGACAATGTTTGTTCAAGCCATGAGTGGCTAAGTATTTTGTGACTATCTTTGGTGGAAGGTTTGCAAGACATTTATGTTTATTTCCATATTTCTAGAATAACAATCTTCTCTTTATTGAATTGCTTGTTATGCTATGTGATTATTTGTTAGTAAATTGTTAATCCTTGTGCTGAACTAATTAGAAACCATACGTTCTTGGTGCTGTTGGCAATCGAGATATCATGGGTATAGTTAGGCTTGGGTAAGGGTTGATTGATCATCGGGTAACAACCTCACGTTCTAGGAATCTGAGTACTTAGTTCCCTTTCATCACTGCAATTGATCACATATGAACTATGTCTATGTAGTTCTTTCTAGTGGAATGTTAACATAAGTGTCATAGCAAACCGGAAACTAAAGATGGTCACTCGTCTCTAATTTGTTTACAACCAAAACACTTCCATTTTGCAATTAGAATAGTAGTCTTAGTTTTAAAAATCAACCAATCAAACCCACTCTTGAATTTATTTTATTTTCAATTAGATTAATTTTAGGTAACTTAGATAAATCTTCAAATAACTCACATTCCACAAACTCCCTGTGTTCGATACCCTTTTACCACTATCTATAGTTGTTATTGGGATTAAATTTGATTGTGACCACGACATCACGTCACTTAGCAGGCTTCTTGCGGTTCCTTTTGGGCCTGTCCCTTGGCCCAATCAAGCTCTGACCCATATCATTTGCCGCTTCCTCAAAAACTAGCTCGTCCTAGAGCTGGCTCGACTTGTATGGCGACACCTCTTGCTATAACTCCGGAGGTAACAGAATTGGTTATGGATTCCCGAACGCTCCTTGTGAAAATGAGACATGAAACACCGGGTGAACTTTTGATCCCGGTGGTAATTGGAGACGGTAAGCGACTGCACCAATATGCTCAATAACCTTGGATGGCCCATAAAATTGTTTAGATTGTTTCTTAGTTGTGCGAGAGTGAAACGATTGATGCCGATAGTCTTATAAACGTAGGAAGATCAAATCACCCACATGAAATTCTTTGTCTAACCTGTGTTCATTTGCAGTGTTGCCATTTGTTGTTGTGCTCGTTTCAAGTTGTTTTTCAGCATAAGACGTAATCATTGGAGCTCCAAAAGGATAGCATCAATGGATGGAATAACTGACATTCAATGTTGGTATCTTATATTGTCGGGTGAAGGCTAGCCATAAAGTGCCTGAAAAGGGGTCATGTTAATGGAAATATGTTATGTTGTACCTATATTCTATGAGATGCAAATACTTGCTCCACAGCTTTGGTTCTTACCCGGTAAACGACCGCAAGTAATTCTGCAAGCACGTATTGACGACTTCCGTCTGGCCATCTAATTGCGGGTGATAAGACGTGGAATAATTCAATTTGGTACCAATCTGGATGAAAAGATCCTACCAAAATTTGCTCAAAAACAGCAGGTCACCAATCAGGTCACGATTGGTGACGATACTTCTAGGAATTCCATGGAGACGGTAGATGTTTTGGAGAAATAAGGAAGCTAAAGTTACGGATCCATATTTTGGCGGTAAGGAAATAAAGTGACTAAATTTAGAAAAACGACCAACGATCACCCATATGGCATTTTTACCTTGTTACAATGGAAGATATGTGATAAAATCCATATATCTTGCCAGATTATTGATGGGATAGGTAAGTGTTGAAGAAGACCATATGGTTTATGTGTAGGATACTTCACCTGTTGAAAAATACGGCACTGACGAATAAATCACGCAACATCGGCTTTAAGCTTTGGCCAACTGAACAAGGCTGCCAACTGTAGGTGAGGAATGAAATTCCTACAAAAGTGTGAAACCAATAGCAAACAATTCCGGAATAAATATTCGTGCACGATGGTATAACAAGTCGTCTTTGAGTTAAAAGTGACTCAAAATGTACTTTTAAATCACTAACCCATTGTGGACTTGTGACCGATAATGCAAATAATTGTGGAGGACTAATTCTACTTAGCGCATCCACAACTCGGTTTTCCTTCCCCGGTTTGTAATGAATTTCAAAATCATACCCAATGAGTTTTGTAGCCTACATGTACTGTTCGGGTGTTTGTACAACTTGAGTCAGCAGGTGTTTCAAATTTTTCTAGTCCGTGAAGATATTGAATTTTCTGCCTAGGAGGTGTTGTCTCCATTTCTTGACTACCTCGGTGATTGCGAAGAGCTCACAAACATAGGCCGATGAAACCTGCATTCGGGGACACGTTTTTTTTTTACTAAAAATGCATTGGCTCGATCATTTGTGACAACACCACACTGATAGCGATATTGGAAGCATCTGTCGTTATATCGAATGGTTGTGAAAAACTTGGGACTGTTAATGTAACAAACGAGATCATGGCAGCTTTGAGTTATTGCAATGCTTTTATACTATCTTTCGAACAAAAGAATTAAGGTTTTTTTAGGATGTCGATAAGAGGAGTGGCAATACGTGCATAATCTTTGACAAAGCCCCGTTAATACCCTGTTAGACCCAAGAAACCTCGGAATGTAGTCATGGAAGTCGGGTCTGGCCAAAATTGTATGGCTTGTAGTTTTTAAGGGTCAGCCTCTACTCCCTAGGTGGAGATGATATGTCATAGACCAGATAAATGGGACTGCAAAGGTGCACTTTGCCAGTTTGGCAAAGAATTTGTTTCGAGAAAGAGTCTCGAAAACCTGTTGCAAGTGGATATAATGTTGTTCTATAGTTTGGTTGTAGACTAGGATATCGTCAAAGAAAACGAGTATATGCCGGCGTGACACGCTGCAAAAAAGATCATTCATGATAGATTGAAATGTCGACGATGCATTCGTTTAGCCTAAAAGGCATAACTAAGAATTCGTAGTGCCCATCTGTTTTGGTCAAAAACTTGTGAGATCAATTTATTAACCAAATTGAGAAAGTGAGGTGAGGTGCTTGATATACGTTAAATTATACATGCTTTTATACCCCGAAACACTTCCGTTTTAAACTTTTTGACCGAAAACACGACGTTTAGGTGCCAAATTCGGTACTTTTATATTTTCAGGTCTTAAACAGAGCACAAAAGAAAATTCTGATGACAACGGACAAATTCTGAAGCATTTCTGATGAAAAGAACAAAATTCTGATGACTGCCAGGTGTGGCACGACCGTGCCATCCATCGGCACTACCGTGTCGATCCTCCGATCTCGGGAGCACTGCCAGTGCAAAGGCTAGTGCCAACTTTTTCTCGGGTTGCACTACTGTGCCATCCGAAGCATGACCATGCACCATCAAGACCAACATTTCTGATCAAGATTCTGATGATATCGCACCACCGTGCGACCAGCGGCACTACCGTGCCAATTTGGCGACCGAGATAACTTGTCCACTAGTCCACTTGGCTGACTTGGGATCGGAGAAACAGACGTCACCCAACAACACCAGTCGCACTACCGTGCGACCCGGTGGCACGACTGTGCCGATTAGAAAATTCCCTATAAATAGCAGCATTCGCTACTGGTTCAAGTGTTGGGTTTTTCTCCATGTTTCTGGGCGATTTCTGGGTTCCGAAGCAGTCCTGATCAGACCCATTTGAAGCTTAAAGATCGAGTGGAAGCATAACCGATCCAACCCATCAATTCCTTGCTTGTTTATGGTTCGATTCCTTGTTCTTGAACATGTATTCTGATCATTTTGCAAATTATGAGCTGATGTTAGTTTATGTTTAATGTAGCTTATGTAATAGTAGTAATGAACTTGTATCTTGAATAATCTTTATGTTGTAATCTCGTTTATATGAAACTTAGTACTTTTTCTTGT
This sequence comes from Helianthus tuberosus, assembly GCA_030545235.1. NCBI lineage: Eukaryota > Viridiplantae > Streptophyta > Magnoliopsida > Asterales > Asteraceae > Helianthus > Helianthus tuberosus. Next base: position 138,855 of record JARYGA010059783.1, read on the forward strand.
TGAATCTTCATGATTATATAATGAACATTTCATTGATGTTGAGTTCCTGATTACGTTTGATTATCTTGGATAATGAATCTGTGGTTAGTGGGATGGTAACTATTTCTTGATTAATCACTTGTTTGTAGACTTTGTTTACACCATGAAACCGGACTAGTGTATTGGTTTTATACAAGATATATCTTATTTTGATTAGGAATACTTTCTTGCACGTAAGGGTTCTCACGAATTATATGGTGTTGATTGCATGTTCTTGAATGTGGTTTATGATCTTTGTTTAGTAGTTTTAGTCTGAAATTGCTGTCATGGTAGATTTGTGTTCAAGACTCGTAAAGGTGAAACTGTTTGTTATATGATCTACATAATTGCTTATCCTCGTGGCTGTATTGTGACCATCGGTATTGCTTTCTTTAATAAGTGATGTTAGGAATCCAGACCCGGTAAATAACCTATCTTTAAAGGTTCGCATGAATGAATATCAATAGCTCGCTAATAAATGATTTTAGGTGGTTAACGTGTGACCATCGCGTTAACTTTTCGAAGAATCATAATGCTAGAAATCCAGACCCGGTAACTGGCTCTCTTGCAATTGGAAAATTGATTAAGTGCTTTTGTGACATACGTGACATAGATAACATGTTTAGGATGTTTGTGAAACAAGATAATAGTATAATTATGTTTTAGATATAATTTTAGATAACTTAGTTAAACAACCATTCACTTATCCTTTTATCTGGTAATCTAATGACAAAGATTTAGTTCATAATAACGCCCATGTTCCATGGATCGATATCTGGCTCTTACCAATACTTTGCTACATATATGACGGGATACACTTGTCCTTTGTTGTGTGTGTTTTAATGTTAAGGTATAAACCATTTTTATAAATATAAAACACATTTCGTTGCATGTAAAAATACTGTAAATAAATGTACATAAAACATGTACGTCAAGATTTTGGCGCCGCTGGCGGGGACCACGGCGAAATTAATGGAACACTCCGAGTCATTATTTTATCGGTGTACAAACTGTGAATACTTGTACATTCTTGTATTTATTTTGTTTTCTTATTTACTAACTTGTTAATATTTAACTGTTTGACTAACTTTTCTTTTTCTGTTTCACTAACCAACTAACTGACTAACTTTACTAACCGCTAACCTTACTAACTTACTAACTTTTTAATTACTTTTCAACTAACATTTATTCCGTTTAGTTATTTAATTCAGTTAATGTGTTCGGAATCAAACCATTTTCTTTTATTCTTTTATTTCAGTTATTTCATTTCTGTTTATATTTATATTTATGTTCGAGTTCGCACGTCGAACCGCTTATATATATTATATTTATTTCATTTCTGTAATTACTTACATTGATTTATTTACGTTCAGTTATTCATTTATTTGTTTCTGTCCATTCATTTATTTAAAATTAACCGCTTATTCATTTAATTACTGTACTCATTTGTTTATTCATTTACTCCATAAAAATAAAAAAATAACTTTCTGATAAAATCATCAGATTTTCTGACAAATTCCAATGAATTTATCAGATTTTCTGATGGATTCTGATAAACCCATTAGATATTCTAAAACAACAATTTTTACTCTGATGAATTTACCAGATTTTCTGGTAATTCTGATGGATTTATCAGATATTCTGATGGAAAGAAAATTTTCATCAGATTTTTATCAGATCTTATCAGATTTTCTGATATATATATATATATATATATAAAGAGAAGTTTCCCCGGGTTTCTAATGATTGTCATCAGAAATTCTGGTAAACAAACAAAAAGAATTTTCGGATGTAAATAGGTAAATAATTAAGTAAATAGTTAAATAGTTTTGTTTCGTAACTTGTGTATATATGTATATTACATATAATAGTATTATTATTTATACTTATTTCCTGTACTATTATCATGTTCTTTTTTCTGTATAATGCCTTCCTTTTTACGTGCAGGCTAATGTCCACGCCCCCTGCACCCGCTAATGCTAAGCTAGCCAACGAACCAGAAAATAACCTAAGAAGAAGTTGGCGGCTTCGCGAAAGATCATTTGTTGTTGCACAAAGGATCGCGGCCGCAATCGACGAGCCAGTGATACTTTCTGACAGCGAGAGTTCAGAGGACGAAACAGGAAGCATTATGGTAGAGGACGACCAGCTTTTAAATGAGACCGGCCGTCCAGGAGGAGAGGGCTTGCTACCGAGCATCGCCCAACCTACGATAGCAGCACCGAGTTTTGAAATTAAATCTAGTATTATTAACATGTTGCAAAATTCTATGCAGTTTGATGGGAAGGATCACGAAGATCCAGGTCGGCACATCGCATCATTTCTCGAAGTGTGCTCGACTTTCAAAATTAGAGACGTTTCTAAAGACGCAATTCGTTTATGACTCTTTCCATTCTCTTTGCGAGACAAAGCCCGATCTTGGCTTTTGTCACTTCCAGCAGGGTCCATCACAACTTGGAATGAGATGGCCGATCTTTTTATGAAAAAATATTTTCCGCCGAAAAAGACAGCTAAGCTTAAAAACCGTATTATGACATTCAAACAGGACGAAGGAGAATCTCTACACGCAGCTTCGGAGAGATTCAAAGATCTTTTGATCGATGTTCCACATCATGGGTTGTCCAAAAGACAACTTGTGTTGAACTTCTACCAAGGACTCAACTATGACTCACAAGAACGTTTAGATGTTTATGCAGGAGGCGATCTTGGAACAAAACACCCAACGAAGCCTATGCAATCATAGAAAAAGCTATATTGAAGTCGAGTTCTCGTCACGGTGGAGTGCGAAATAAAGCATCATCTATTCCTGGAGTTCATCAAGTGAATACATATACGGCTCTTGCAGCACAGATTGGAGCTTTGGCAGCAAGATTTGATCAAGCTCAGAACGTTTCACAGGTACAATCATCATGTGAGTTGTGTGGAGTTTCACACGAGCCAGGTACATGTGAGCAGGGGGTTATGTTTACAGGCCACCAAGAGGTGGACTATTTGGGCATTCAAATTAGGCCCCAGAATAACCCTTATAGTAACACGTACAATCTGGGTTGGAGGAATCACCCAAACTTCGGGTGGAAAGCTAATTCCAATAACCAAAACCCACTCGGATATGCTCAACGTGCTCCCACACTACAACAGCCTCAGGGGCAATCCTTTCAGCCCCAGGGACAATCTTTTCAGCCATCAGGGCAAACCTTTCAACCATGTTACAATAATTTAGGTTCAGGAAGCACTTCCCAGCCTCAAACCTCTCACAACAACTCAAAACTAGAGGAGATGATGGCACAGCTGTTAAACAACTCCAACAATGCAAACCAAATATCTGAGAAACGATACCAGTAGCATGAGGAGCGTTTCATGGCACAGGAAGGGGAAATGCGGAGCCAGAAGGCTTCAATACAAACAATTGAGAATCAAGTTGGCCAATTGGCCAAGATGTTGTTTGAAAGACCCCAAGGTAGTCTTCGAGGTAACACGGAACCAAACCCGAGAGGGCACGTTAATGCAGTAATGACGAGGAGTGGTAAAGCCATGGGACCTGACAAATTGGACTCACCACCGATCACTGATACGGTCCAAAGTGATGCTTCGGACGAGGTGTACGCTAGGCGAGTCCCAGCAAGTACAGCACAGCCCCAGGAGCCGGTTACAGATTACATTCCGCCAGTTCCATATCCGAGCAGATTGAAGAAGCAGAAGAACGATGAACAACATGGTAAGTTTTTAGAAATGTTTAAACAATTACACATAAACAAACCATTCGTTGAGGCGTTGGCTCAAATGCCTAAATACGCAAGGTTCTTAAAACACATCCTCACAAACAAGCAGAAACTCGAAAGCTTGTCTTGTGTGTTGATGAATGAAAACTGTTCAGCCCTTCTCCAAAACCGTCTACCTGAAAAGATGGGAGATCCGGGCAGTTTTACTCTTCCCTGTCTCATTGGCAGCATGTCTGTCAGTCACGAATTAGCTGACTTAGGAGCTAGCATAAACCTTATGCCATATAAGGTCTTTGCTAAATTAGATCTGGGCGAACCTTCGCCCACTAGAATGAGCATTCGACTTGCAGATCGTTCAATCAAGTATCCGCATGGATTCGTTGAAAGCATGCTCGTTAAAATAGACAAATTCGTTTTTCTCGTGGATTTTGTCATTCTTGATATGGACGAAGACTCAAAAGTGCCATTAATACTTGGACGCCCGTTCCTCAATACTGCGAGGACGATTGTTGATGTGGCAGCTGGACAAATCACGCTCCGAGTAAATAACGGGCACGTGACTTTTGATATTAAAAGATCAATGCAACAACTGCGAAGTCACGATGACATGCTTTACTATGTCGACATTGTCGATACTTGTGTAAGCTCTCATTTCCAAGGCACGATTGAAGAAATTGATATGGACACACATCTTTTATGTGAGAACCAAAATGGCATTTTGCAGGACGGCCACGAAGCTGAGCAGCCGGTTTTCCAAATCGGTGATCATGGTTCCCAAAGTCCAGATCAATTTGTGGAGATTAATCGTGAAGCTGAAGAAAAATCAAAACCATCGGTTGAAGATCCAACGTCTTTGGAGTTAAAAGAACTCCCACCGCATCTCAAATATGCATTTCTAGATGAGGAGTGTCACTTGCCAGTCACCATTTCAGCATCTTTAGCAAAAGAGGAAAAGAAACAGCTTCTCGAAGTTCTAAAGCTTCACAAGAAAGCCATGGCGTGGAAGATTATGGATATCAAAGGCATTAATCCTTCTTTTTGTACTCATAAGATTCTAATGGAAGATGATTACAAGCCTAGTGCACAGCATCAAAGGCGCTTGAATCCTAACATACAAGACGTGGTGAAGAAAGAAGTTATTAAGTTGTTAGATGCAGGGCTGATTTATCGTATATCTGATTCTGTTTGGGTGAGTCCAGTTCAAGTAGTACCCAAGAAAGGTGGTATTACTGTAGTTCCAAACGATAGGAATGAACTTATTCCTACCCGAACCGTCACCGGATGGCGAGTTTGTATCGATTACCGCAAGCTCAACGATGCCACCCGTAAGGACCACTTCCCGCTTCCATTCATCGACCAGATGTAGGAACATCTGTCGGGGAAGTCATTTTTCTGTTTTCTGGATGGGTTCTCTGGATATTTTCAAATTCCTATCGCTCCTAAAGACCAGGAAAAGACTACCTTTACATATCCTTTCGGCATATTCGCCTACCGGCGTATGCCTTTTGGATTGTGTAATGCACCAGCCACATTTCAGCGCTGCATGGTAGCCATTTTCCATGACATGATTGAAGATTCCATGGAAGTATTCATGGATGATTTCTCTGTGTTCGGGAGTTCTTTCGATCAGTGTCTTGGAAATCTGAAAAGAATGTTAATGAGATGTGAGGAAACTAATCTTGTGCTTAACTGGGAGAAATGCCACTTCATGGTGAAAAAAGGGGTAGTTCTCAGATACAAAATCTCTGAAGCAGGGTTGGAAGTTAATCCAACAAAAGTGGATATCATTTCTAAACTTCCTCCCCCTACCTCGGTCAGAGAAATTAGAAGT